>OU744355.1:40609032-41209032 GCA_916610255.1 Lasioglossum lativentre | reverse complement strand
CCGATTTACCTTTGTACCCACCTCTTAATCCTCCGCCCAGTCATCCTGGTCCATCGTTCACACCTCCTCTAGGCACACACCCTGTTCTGCCTCTAAGTTCTGCACCTGGACCAGTCTACAAGCCTGCTCCGCCTCGTCTACAGGAGCCAAAGCATTATGCTCCACCTCCGAACAAAGGAAGATCCTGCAACCCTTGCAACAAGGTACCTTGGATTCCGATGCAAGGCGGTGACCTTCATCAGGAGCAATACCCACCTGTTCCGCAACCGTCCAACGGATATCCTCATCCCAATAATCATGGGAGTCACGATGCTCAGTATGCTGCCTCGCACGACTTCAGGGTGCCAGACCTTCCTCCTCAGGCGCAGGTCCAATCGAACGGGCAAGCAGGTGTGATCGGCCCGATACCAAACCCGCTGTTGCAACCTAACCCGGCACCGCCGATCTACAGCGCCGAATATTTCGATCAACCTTCTCCGAGTCCTCCGGCAGAAGGCTTCGACCTTGAACCACCGCCTGCACCCCTGCCACCGTCGGTAGCCGAGGGACACGCGAACAGCAACGCCAATCGCTTCAACAATATCGGCCACCACGATCTGACGTCCAGTGGGACTCAAATAAATCAAGGTCACGCGAACGTCCTGCCTCAGAACCATGGACCCGAGGCCAACAAAGAGGTTAACGATCACAGGGAGTCGTTCGGTGCCTATGACTTCGATAGTCAGCCAGTGATTTATGGGTCACCTACAGATCAAGATTACCCTGCTGCACTGAATCAAGGTCATGGAGGTTTGAACCAAGGTAACCGGAATCCGGTTGCAAGCCTCGGCTCGAATATAGATCACGTAGAGAATCACGGATTCACTAGTCAGAATGGCAACGTTTACCGCGAGCCATTCGAATCGAACTCGGGACACGATGCTGCCGGGCATTATGCGCTGCCTGACTTCAGTCCGACCAGCTTCGGCAGTGCTACTTTCGACAATTCTGCCGACGGGAACTTGAATTATCCGTACTCGGAAGATTTGTCTCCCAGCAGCAGCGTGGTCGAAGGCTCCCGCGCCAACGCGTCCCTGGAGAACGACACGATCCACTTCGAGGAGTCGCCGTTGCTAGATCTGTCGAAGGAAAGCGAGAGTCAGGGCAACGCGCAATGGCAATCGCCGATTGTCACCGGTGGCAATATTGTGGACTCAACCGCTACTTATCATTTAGACACCGTCAACTCGTCGAGCTACGTTGGATTGACGGATTCTTATGCCGCGTCGAACAACCAAGATGTCTTCGGACAGTCGACGCCGTCGACGCCGAGACTCTCGGATAACAATGAGAGTCGACACACCGAGACGTCGACGACTGGTACGCAGTATACAAACCAGCAAGACCTTTCGCATATCTCGACTTCCGGCCAATCGGAATATGCGTGGTCGGGTCTGTTGTCGAAGAATGAATCTCGGAGGAATAAGGAGATTCTGAATTTCGAGCAGCCAGGTAGGCCGGATCCGAGGGATGTCAGTGGTGTGGTCCAGAAACAGCAGAATACGAAGAGGAATAAACAAGTAAGTTGAATCTAACACGGTAGATCCATATAATGCGATAAAAAATTGTTTAAAAAGACTGTGTTTATATTAGGGTGGACCTTAGCTATACTTGGTGAAATTTTTTTTGCGAGATTTTTTGTGCTATTGGGTAAGATAATAATTCCTGCAAAAGTTGAAATTGATCGGATAAGGGGAAGGCGTGCCTCATTGACGTTGAAGTTGCGAAAAATATTAAATTGTGTAGGAATGGGAATATTTGAAGGAAAGACTTTTTATTATGACTAAATGTTCTTCTTGTGTCAAAATATTGATTCTAATAGTACCAAAACGTAATATTTTCAATATAACAATTAACTAATTATCATATTTTTATAAATATTTATGCTAAATTTTATGTATTTTATTGAAAGTACCAATTCTTTTAGGGATTTAAAAAGTAGAGAAATTAACGTTCGACATAAATATGTTATATTTAATCACAGTATAATATTTTTAACCGGATGTGCTTCGCGAAAACGGACTTGTTAGCGGGAATGTGGCAGACAGAAATTAGACAGGCTAATGAATGTGAAATAATCTTAATTTGTACAAAGTACACTTGTACTTGAGTACATGTAAGGAATTATAATATTTTTGAAGGTTTAAAATATTTAACTTGAATTTTCAGTATACTCATCACATTGAGCGCGCAGTTACTTCTATTTCAAAACTTCGCGCTTCATTAGGTACGCCTTCCCGACGTCCGATTGATCTAAAACTTTGGATATATCATTTTTTCATGACCTGGAACAATATTGGGGGGGGGGGGCGTGCCCAAAATTTTTTGGTCGAAAAATAAGGTCCATCCTAGTGTATATACAGGGTGGCCCAAAAATGTTTCATTTCCTTCAAAACAAGGGTGATTCATAATTGTCGTTTGAAATAACTTTTTCCAATCGGAGCGCGGTAACAAAGGACAGATTCCGGTTCGACCAATGCCAACGCCACGTTCAGCGTGACCGGTCGCCTAGCCGGAATCCGTCCGTTGTAACCGTGCTCTGATTGGTCCGTGTTTTGCGTTAATAACTCCTTAACGAAGCCGCGGAGAACATTTTCGTAAAGGAAAAAGATCTCAGGTATCTTTTTTTATTTGTGATATTTTACGATATTTAGTAGTAACAAAAAAGATTTCAATTTGGCCAGTAAATGTGTGTCGTAGCAAACATTGCTGATCGATTGGTAATGTTTCCTCGATGAAAACGAATTTAAACGTGGAGTAGGTCAGTATTGCAAAATTTCACTTGAAGCTCATCAACGAATCTTGTTTCTGGGAATGTCACAGCTGGTGACATTGCATAAACGTTATTGTGTATGTGCACATTTATGTTGGTAATCACGGTTGTTCTTGCGTGCAAGGACCTCGGGGTTCAATGAATAGAAAATGTGTTTATTTTATTACGAAATAATACTGGTTTAGGTGCAAGTCATAATACCGTACACGTCGGATTATACACCAGTACCATTCCAACAGTCTTACGGAGATTGGAACATTAAAAATAATCCTGAGAGGACGCAACCAAGGAGAGTTCCGACACCTAGTGATTTGAATATTGATAATTATCTCCAACAAGAATCGAGAAACGAAATTCGATTGAGACCGTTGGTGACAGCGAGAGTCAACGATACAAGAACCGCTAAAGCAAACAGTTCTATCGATGGTCGGAAGTTGCAGAAAAATATTGACAACTGGACGATACAGGTAAGATTCAATTTATTTAACTAATTTCTTTTTTTTTTTTGGGTGTTATTGATGATTTTATCCATTTATGTCAAAAATGGCTGGGTGTAATTTGAAACTATACAAATATTACAAGAATTTAAAAGTATGAACACATTGTTCACAACCTAATAAAACTAAAAAAAAAAAAGAGAAATAAATTCCTATTTGATTCTTATATATTGCAATTAATGCAAACAATTTTTATTTCGCACAAAGATCCGCAGTCTAATGGTAATGTTCATAGAAAAATATTATGTATTCTAAATACGTTTTGGAAAAAATAAATATCTCCAAGGTAGAAAAATATTATACTGAATGATGTTTTTATTATTTAGGTATACTCGAAACCTACACCATCCAGTATTATTGAGCCGAGTTCTTCGCATCCTTATCTTCTACCGTCTAAGAAAATTCCAACAGAGTATTTGACGACCACCGAACCTGGTGATCATACGAGCGAATCAAAAGACAACAAAAAAACCGTGCAGTCGTCTTCTCTGGCTGGCTTTAGCTTCAACGAAGTGGATCACGAAGGTTCATCTAGCAATCACGTCGAATCGGTTCAATCGGTAAGTTTCTTTCTAATTTTATAAAATGTAATGCCATTTGATTGATAGGTTATTAGTTGTACTAATTAGAAGGTATATTGACAGTTCGAAATATTTTTTTTCTCATGAAGTGCCAAAGTGGTTCAAATACACCCATTACTATTATTGTTATAATGGTGCATCTTTGAACAACTAAATAATACCGTTACGCCAATACCCATAAAAGATACACAATTCAAAACAATTTATTTCATAATACGAAATTAGAAAAGATAAAGTTTATTGTAATATTCTCGCATCTTGCAGAGCCCAATAGAATTTACTTAATAGATTAAAGTAAAAATTGATTGTCAAGTTTGGTGAAAAAAAAACGTGGCACTCGAAATGTTAAATGTTACACTTATGATAAAAGAATTCGGTGCAAGAAAATTCTCTAATTTATACAAACCCATGGAACGATAAAATATTATATTATAATTAAATGATAACGTGTATAATAATAACTTGCGATTCTCAGTCAGATATACGAAAGAAAATTTATTAAGCTTGATGTTAATATTTCAAAGTGATAATCTTCATTCGAATGTTTCTAACTATAAATTCTAGTATTTTTAATAATAACTTCAGCATAAAATTTTTTAAGGGTGCCATTTAAGTAGCATTCGCGGATATAATCAATTTTATTTTGTAGCCAATTCAAGTTGTTCGAGTAGAAAGTTCGAAATCGACAAACGGTAATTTAGAGAATGCAAATGTATCTACAACAGAAGAAATTCCTGCTTGGAAAAGACATTCTGTGACGATATCACCCGGAAATAAGGAAAAAATTTACGTGGTGACACCACAACCGATCCCGGCAACGTCTTCTAAGGGCAACTTCCAAAACAGAGAGAAGGTGCAGAAAACGAGTCAATTGAATGACAATAATTCGCAGAAAAGTAACAGCAGCTCGAGTGAATCCAGTGCGATCGAGAAAGCCTATCAGATGCTTCCACAAGCAGTGAACGAATTAGCAGACGCGTCCACTGGGAAGGAGGAGATCCCTTTATGGGGAATTATGGAACATGATGAATTTGCGAGCGCACCAGTGCTTTACGCTGGACACTCCAAGGTAAGAGGATACAATAAACAACGAAAAGTTGCTCCCATTTAATTTCTAAATTGAATTATTAAACTAAAATAAACAACAAAAACTATTAAATATTCATTTACATTTATACATTGTTACAGTTTCTTCGATTGAAAATATCCCATTTAATTTCTAAAGTAAATTATTAGACTAAAATAAGCAGTAAAAAAGTATTCAATTATATTTTATTAATGGTAGAAAAGCAATTTCAATTTTTTGTGTAATTAAATCAGTTTGTGCAATATAAATAGTATATCAATAGAATGTTTTATTATTTATTTATGAAAATATTAATTTTTTTATATTAATTTAGTATGAATCATGTATAAATGATTTTAACTAAATATTATAATATTTACAGGTTTCGCGAGGTAAACGATGATAAGGAGACACTTTCGCGAACGTGAGATTTAGGAACAATAATAAATAACTGCCAATAATTAGTTAATTTCTAAACCTACATAACATTATACGTATTCCTGTTACCTTAATAATGGTCCTCTACAACATCGTAATAATAATTTCGACGTTTAAGTGTAAGCATGGAACTTTGCAATGGCCAGTGAGTATTTATAATATGTTTAAGTCGTTTGTAAAATAATAGATGATTTTGTAAAAAGACTCGAACAATATTAAGTCTTCGATAAAAGTAAGTATACGATTATCACGATTATACGATTACATTAATACAGACAGTATTTATAATTCTGGTGCTTTGTAAATATATAATAACAATTAAGGTTCCATTAGTACGATACTCGTAATAAGTTAATCGTAAGTGTAACTATTAAAGTAAACTATCGTGTAAATTTTCTAGTTAATACTGTATTATATTAGAAAATTTACTGGCAACAATTTATACAACTCCCATTTTAAAATGTTAAATAAGCTATACGGTATTAATTATAAAACTTATTATTAAATCAGATACTAAAACGCTTTCCTCTGGAAATTTAGGATACGATATGTGTGTATGTGAATATTTATTAAAATTTTATAATACAAAACATTTAATAATGAATATATTATTAAATTATTTTTTTGTTCAAGAGTGTTTCATATTTCTGGACACATCAATATTTTTTCGGTCCTGTTACTTTCCCTTGTTTTGCAAGGTCTGCTCTAAAAAAAAAACCTTAGGCTTTTCCTTACCCTCACTTTCGATGATTTCACATAATTGGTATACGGCCAAAAGAAGTCGGCGATTTGTATTCAGATGCGGCGCCAGTGCACATTCATACGTATACAGCATGCCGAAAGATTGACAATGTTTCTGGCTTTCCCGATTATACGGTGAAAGGAGATCATATTCCGGTTCACGTTGTCCCATCGATTGAAAAGTGCAGACACTTTACCATAACTTCGTGACTGAAATTTAAGAAGACGCTACTCTCTAATTCTCTTACAGTTCAAAGCGTTACAGAATGACCATTGAAACAAGAACATAATTCTCTTTGACATTTAAGATAAATGAATAGCTCATTGACCCAAATGAAATTGACATGGTCTAGTCATTGAATGGAAGTGCATAAAACGTTATTCTATACTATAATTTCTTCCTTGAAATCAAGATGCAGATTTTTGCTCTAAAAAATATGACAAAAATTTTAACTAGAAATATCTGCAAACAGCACTGTTACTTAACTTATAATTCAGTGAATTTTTGCATTGGTTAAATAAAATTCAACCTTTGAATAGAAATCTTTTGAATTGAAGTCTATAAAATTGATATACATATTATGTTCACTTGTATGAAAATTATAAAATATTTTATTTACATTATTCTTTATCGTCTAAATTAATTTAAGAATTCTTATTTCGAATTTTGAGCATTGGTTAAAGCGTAAAATAGACGTAATCATCTACCTCAAACAAAGCTTGTAGCAACATGCTGATTTCTGCACGGTGTGTGAGAACTTTTACCGGAAGGTTCTGGGAAAAAACGGCCCATTGTTACCGCGAAAGATCGCGGCTGTAAAAAAGACTAGAGCTGAAGTAACGAAACACTTCACGTCATTAAGTCTATTCCCTGCAGCGAACGACATTGAACAGGCACATGACCTTAATTAAAGGCAAGATGATACCGTGGTTACTGTACCATATAGAAAGTGTCGCAGATTCTTTTATTTCTGCAAAATATGGAAAACAACGTAGTTGGTTGCTACTTTTTAAAGTATTATAATATACATTGAGCGGATTTCTATTCGATGGTTGTCATTTGTAAAAATCTGTAATTGTGAAATTGTATATTCTTGTTTGGGAAATTGATTACAATTTTAATTAAAGACTGCGAAACTTTTTTACATTTGTATCACGCAAAGAAGTAGTTAAAAAATTGCAAAGTACAATTTTTAATAATATTCAATTCACTAAAACTCGTCATTAGTAAATCCGAATTTTATATTAATTTCAATTTTTTTTAATTTATCTACGGAAATGTACGTATATTTGAACTTTGCATAAACTATTTACACATTTTATTACCATTGATACACATTCTGCACACAAGTGTCTTAATGGTTCATCCAAAGAAACATTTAATCAATTTTTCGTTTACTTTGGTCACGATAAACTGTTTATTTTCAATTTTTAATTAAACTGCAATCAAATGGTTACAATATGTTACAGCTACGTGTGGATTCTGTTTTTTCATCGTGAGGCCTGCAAGAAATTTTTTAATACAACAAATATTGTCTTATATGTATATTTAGAAATATTCTAAATACATGTGGACGTACTAACAGTGACATTTAATGACATTAAATGCACATATTACATTTAAAAATATACAATTACTATTATATACATGTACTTCTAGAAATAAACACATGAAAACATAAATTAAATAATATTTTATCTTATTATTCTATTTTCGATTAATTTACAAAAAATAATACTGCACGACGGTCAATGTGCTTTAACTTACCGAAATGTATTTACATAATGTTAATTTTTAATAATACATTTTTGAACTAAAATATAATCTAATGCAAATAGCAGTATAGCAATGGTTTTCTAAGAGCAACTGACACATACACTACACTTAAAAATATACAATTACTGTTTTATACTAGATGTAGACTAAGAGCTGTCCTGTTCATTTTTTTCTAATCGTGTTGTTCTTCTCTGTACAATTAGCATCTCCACAGACCACATTACCAGAGTCAACGCAGTGATAGAATTCATCACCACTATGCAGGGTGCATAATATCCGGTGCTGTCACGAATTACACCTGTAATCATCGCAAGTAAAGCACAATAATTAGTCAGGTTAGTGATTTGAAAAAGATACTAACAATAAGACTCTTCTTAATATTCGGACACTCTTAAAAACACAATTTATAAATACACGATTTATACGAGTTTGCTAGGGGTGTACAAAGTTCACGTATTACAAAGTTTTGACATACCTACAATAGGGCCAGCAATTAAAAATATGATACCATTTACGATCATTTGTATTCCTGATGCATTCGGTAACCTGTTAATGGGGACGTAGTGTGGTATTACCAGAGACATATAGATCGAACGAATTCCTTTGGCAGCCCCTAATCCAACAGCGATGAGTTTCATCGATGTAAATCCATCAGCGAATATTATAGCTGCGAAAAAATTATCAACATTACTGAACTCACATCACGATAGTATTCGTTCAAAATAATCATATATTGACAGATACTGGAATATTTATTAAATGTTAAATAAAAGTCGTAGATAATAATTAGAATGCAGATCTTTATGCAAAATAAAATTTGTTCGAATATGTTTAAAAAAACAATAACCACTTAGGAATTTTCTTCCCTTGGTAGGTTGAGTATATTGTATATTATAATACTTACATGATCTAGCAACTATTAAAAGGACCAAGCTTATCATATACATAATTCTTGGTGGCTGATTCAACCATTCACCAAGGAAGGGAGCGACACTTCGGAAAAGTAAATCCATAGTGGCAATAATACTCATAACAGTCGAAATTTCCTCAGTAGTCAATTTCATATCCGTTAAAATGAATGGCGTTAATTGTGAAAAGTTCGCCTCAGCAAAGATGGCTGCCGACATCCCTGCCATAATGTTTACGAAGATCGGGTCTCGCAGTAAATTCAGATCAAAAAGTTGAACCACCTTCGAAAATATTTCTTTTACAAATGATTCCTTCTCGGACCTGTAAGTAAAATGTTATCATAAACAATTCTTGAACTACAAAGTGTATTATTTAAAAGTTTCGTGTATGTAATCGTCGTAGCATTAGCAACAGTTATAAGTCATTTTATGAACTAATGGAAATTATAAACCCAATAATTTTGAGCAAACAGTAAATTAAATATGTATGTGCATACACAATAAAAAATTAATACCCCTGGATAAAACAGAAAAAGAAACATGAAAAATAAATTTAAAAACTTATACAACGTAGATTGAACTCAAAGAAATCAGAGTCAATTTGAAACAGATTATAAAAGAAAAGTATCGTATTCTTTAAACATGGTTTCAATAATATCCACTAGACCGTGGACATTCGTGCGAATATGGCAACTCTCGTAAAACATAGCATTCCTACAACACTTTGCTCTAATATGGTCAGCCAATTGGTGAAACTCTCAGAATGACACAGCTTTTCCATTGAAAGAAGTATAAGAAAAAGAACCGCACATTCCGAGTGGAAATTTCATAAATGCGTCGCGTCGTCTCAAGATATAGCAATACAAAAAATTTGACCTTGAAAAAGGGTCAAGGTCAATTTTTCGGTCCATTTTTTAACAGATCTCGATCAATCCAGAAGTATAGAATTCCGCTATGGTGGTCGTGACATATAATTTTTATACACTCTGTACATGAGCTATTCAATTTGTTTGAATATATTGTTCTTGGAGAAAATTAAATTAGAAGAATAATTTACATTTAATAAATTCAAAGCATACTGCATTAAATTCTATTAAATTTTTTAAGATGTTTAAAGCCATTTTATCACAAGAAATAAATCGTCAAGTTTTTAACATTTAGTCCCGAGTCAGAAAACCAACGTGAATTATTCGAAAAGAGGCCATTGACGGTAGCGAGTAAACCTCAAGATCCCTAGTTCAAACAGACTGCCCATGTGCAAGTGAATCGGGTCCAAGTTTAACGTCGGTTTATGTAAGACCAAATAGCCTTGGGGCAGGCGGTTCTTTGCACAGAGCCGTTATTCTTCTGTGTTACTCTTTGTGTAGTTAGAACACGGTTCACTGACGGTACCAGTGATCTGACCAATTAAGTGCTTGGCTTATTTGACAAGTAGATACACCGCGTTTAGTTGAATAAGGTTTTACCAACCCGCAAGAAGAAGCTAAATTAACTGGGTAGGACTCACAGAGAAGTTCTTATAATTATGTGCACTGCTACTGAATTTCTTCTTTTTTTGTACAGTAATAGAGGTATGTGAAAATTTCGGGACTGACATGTTCCTTAAATCGTGTAGAAGCACTATTCCTTGATCTCGTTAACGTCAATTCCACATTAATATAATGTAAGTGGATTTAATGCAAAATAATTAGACTGTTTTCATAATTAAAGGTACAGTTGTAAACATTGATAGTGGTATATTAGTCTCTATATTTAGTAATTGTGAAGAATAAATAGATAATAAGTGTAATTAGCTAACTTGTTATTATGGTATAACTACCATTAAGTGCCACGTGCATTTACAAAACTTAACAGAAAAATTTTTAATTATCCGCGTATACATACTTGTCGTTGCAATCAGTCTCCGCGTTCAAAGCTTTCTCATTATTCTGTTGTATGAACGACTCGCTGTGTATCACCCCCTGCAGATTATGGCTGTTTCCATTGGAAATGTTCAGATTACTGTATTTTATTGAAGCATATGGTCTTTCATCGAAAATTTTAACGCTGCTGCCAAGATTGATTGTGTCGATACTTTTAACTAAAACCATAAAAATATTCCTAATATATTATGAATATTGTGGGTGTGTGAAGTTATAAATTATTTTTCAAACTTACACTGTCGATTAAGACGTTGTTGACTTTTCGTACTCTCCCCTATCGAAACTGATTAAATATTTATTAATATAAATAGCATGATATAACAGTTTCTTTAAATACACATATGTATATTATAGAAGAATCTTTCTTCATAAAGAAAATAAAAATAATAAAATTGTACACGAAAATAGAAAAATTAGCAACGTTATTATCGTTATTGTTATTAAAAATTTAAGTACTGCTCAATACTATACACAATATTTTGTAAAAATTCGTTACATTAACAAATGCATAAATATGCAAATTCTTATACAAAATATCTCTTCTTTTCTTTATCAACGCAAAACTTTATCGTATATCTGCGAAGGTCTACATCTTTAATCAATCTTAAGAAAAATTAATTCCATATATATTTTCATTACCACTTAATGACTCCGAAAATTGTCGTACATAAGGTACGTCAAATCCATATATGCTTCCAATTTCAGCGTCATGGTCAATGGCCGAAATAATAGCTTTTCTCCTTCTGTGTATGTTATTTACATCTACGACTGAATTTGTCGTGCATTCTTCTTCTTCTTGGAAAGGGTTTTTCTCATCTAAAATTAATTATTATTTTAATATTTCATATCGGTAATAATATGTATCCATAAATTCAATGCTAAACGAACCGCAAAATTAAGAAACTACGTTCCATTTCTGTGATTTTTCTCTTTTAGAATTAAATTATCTCGCCTAACATACCATTTATACTTATTAAAATTCTCACCTGTAAGTAGAGTTTCTTTTGCATTCGTTGCTGCATCGCCGTTCGTCGGTTCTGGTTGCACTTTCACGGTTTTCAAATGCCATTTCAGTGGATGAAGTAACATGCATCCTACCAATGAATGTAAACTAAATGCTCCGAATAATAATATCGTACCCTAGTAACATGATATTTAAAAACATCAAAAATATTGCAATTGTTTAATCGGTGTCTAATCTTGACTGTCCGAATAAAATATAAACGGAATAATTGTGTAGTATTTATACTAAAAATATGGTAAAATAAGCTCACAATAAATAAAAATATCAGTAACATTATGCGCATATGTTCATGGAAAATTTGTATTTTCAGACTATTTGTTATACCAAATTTGGCTATAGTATGTAATTAGACTAAAATACTTTCTTCTATGTTCTATTAGCCCTCCGACGACGCTTCCTGGGCTCATTTTGTCCAAGAGTACGAAAATAGTTATTTAATTTCTCAATTTCTGACAATCAAATTCAATGAATAGCTGTTACGTTAAAAATTATTCTAATGATACTAATGACTCTACAAGAACCAAAGCAAAGAAATATAAGTTAATTTAAAAAAGTAAACGTACCTGAAATCCGAAGTAAGAGAGTAAGACTGTTGTTATTTGTGGTAACAATATAGGACCTAGTCCAACAATTGTTAAAGCTAAAGACGTAGCACGTCCCCTTTTCGTTGTAAAGTAAGAATTTAGTGCGTATGAAAAGGCAGACATTGACATCCACATACCGACGGCTGTATAAGAAAATGTATTTTTTAACATTAAATCCTTAAGCATAGTGTACAATACAGGGTGTTTAAACTGAAATTACTAACTTCATTTTGGTTATTATTAATCGCAGCATGTAGAGAAATATTGTGATACACATCATGAATGACCTACCGTTTGGATCGTGAATTCACAGAGGTCAATCTCAAGGTCATATTGAAATCTCCGAAACGTTGTCACCCATATAAAAAATATTTGCATCACAATATTTCCCGCTCGACATCATGTAAGTTTTGTGTACGTCACTTTGTCATATTATGATAAATAACGAAAATATTGGACCACCCTGTACTGCATAATTATGTGAAGATACTGTACGATGATCGCAAGATGTTGATACTCACAAGTAAATAAACCATAAAATATTAGAAGTAGGGCGAATGATCTAGTGAACGCTGTCGCAGTTACACCAGTAGTGTACAATATGCTAGCAATTATCCCCACTTTTCTATATCCAAAAGTACGTAGCAGAGGGCCGTTAATTAACCCAAATATCATGCCTGAAGCTAAATTTGCATTTATAATAATTGTTGCCTCTGTCGCATTGAAGCCGAACAGGGGAAACGTGTCCTTAAATATTAATCCGAATCCATGCAGAAGGGATCCGGTTGAGATCTGGAAATAATTTTTATACGTTCGAATGGTGGGTTTAAAAACATGATTATTAACAAAATAGCAGCTATTTAATACAAAAATACGATTTCTGAACGCTCAAATTTTGTGTTTTTCATAAATTGAAAACACAGTTCTAAGAAAAGGAAGAAGCCTTCGCGTTTATCTAGGAGATAAAATTGTGTTATGTTAAAATACTTTTCACGAATTTTTATCCAAGTTTTCAGTTAATAATTACTATATTTCTGACGTTTATACGAATCTTACAAGTCTTCAAAAGCAAAATTTAAATCTTTTTTAGTATTTTTAGTTTATTGCGGCTGAAGATTAAATTATATCATCGGTATATTAAAAAACAACTATTCTTAGTTAATTAACTTCAATAAAGATAATTTCGACACGACAATGGTTATTTCATACAACATGACAGTTTTTACGTACCCCATTTAAAGCATACGCCAAAACAATCATCCAACCCCATTTTCCATTGGGAGGAACTTTAGTAGTTTCTTCTTTAGTCATTTTTGGTTTATAGATTCCTTCTCCTTTTAATCAATAGCTAAATTATTATTACTTGTTATCACAACTCGTCACCCTTTCTGAGAGTTTTGAAATATTTAGGTAACTAATACAGATTCTGAATTTTTCTTATGTGAAATGTCCTAAAATGTATAAGACAATCTATATAATACCTATAATCGATTCAAAAAGTATTTGAACACTAAATTTCCGATTCTCGAGAAATTGTCAATATTTGAACCATGATAATTTGATTTACAAAAAAAATGGTACAATAATAAATCGGGACTCATTTTAAAGCTCGAAGTCAAAAAGATAAGAATAAGTTTAGAACTTGAAAATTTTTGACGATACAACTGTGATCTCACAATTTTTTATCGGTCCATTTTTAGACTTTTATTGCATAACAAATATTTTTGAAAATTTTTTATCGCTTACGTACTAATTTTTTCCTTGTAATTGATTATATCAATGGCTCCAAAAAATGTAGTGATGTGGAATTAACAAATTCTTGTGTAACAATTGAATGCGCACCAATGTTGAATGGCACTTTCTTTGAAATGATCACTTGTTCATTTTTTTAGAACAACCATCCGTTAAATAAAACAACTTCACGTCGCACGGTTGAAAAAAAGCACTTTTTTGAAATAACTCTCCACGATACTAATCTTCACGAACAACAATACCATCTGACTCGTTTCTTCGATAACTTTATATGTATATACTTTTTTGTCATGCTGTCATATTATGTAATAATTGTTTTCTTTTAGAATCACTAATTTACACTTCATTAAACATTGGAAATTACGTATAGCGTTCATGACAATTTTGAATGCGCTTTATGATAAGTCACCGCGAACCGCAACTGGAGATATAATCAGAGTGTCAGAGGAGTAATACTAATCTTGCGCTCTCATGGTGATGGATCTTGAACTGTCATCGAGAGGCGAATAATCGTTACATTTTATAATGATTGAGATATACCGCTGCGATATCTAATCTGAACTACTGTCTTCTTCCGTATACCTTTATCAAGGTTGCGTATATGTATAAAGGATATTGCAACAAATATTATGAATTTTCTATTGAGAGATAACGCTGAAATTTTTGCATCTAACCCAGAAGTCGATTTCTGTATTTGTTTAACGATTATTTAAATATATCTACACTTTGTTCCCAGATAACTACATGTCACGTATATCATCACTAACAGTCCAATCATGTCATTAATAGTATTATTTCAAGTAACAAATAATGTGTCACCGATATTAATTATTTCATTCTAAACGAACATTAAGTAAGTCGCATACAAGAATTTTTTATTTAATTTCATAGTGTATAGGTGTAGTGTTAAATAGATTTTATTACAAAATATGGGATAAATGAATGCTTACATTTTTTAAAATAATTAGTGGATTCTTGTAGAATGATAATAATCAGCTAATGGAAATTCCGTGTGAGATTAATATATCGTAAATGAGTGAATCATATTATCTACAGACGAAAATAGATTGCACCTCAATCTGAAACCACATTCCGTCAATATATCTTATGAGGACAGTAATTAAGCCGATAAAAAGTTAAATAAGTACGATGATATGAATTTTTACAGTTTTTATTACATTCTACATGCATAGTGTATTCAAAAAGTATTTTAGCACTAAATTTCCCGCTCTCGAGAATTTGTTGATATTTGAACTATGCGATAATTTCGTTAAAAGATTTCGTTTAAAAAATGCAGTGTTCAATGTTTTAAAATGAATAATAAAGAGGGAAATATGAAAGTTATGTGTAAAATTATACACTGGACATGGATTGAAGATGAATTTATTAAACTTATCGACTTCACTATGATTTGTACATTCATGCACACGATAAATGCATACAAAAATAAAACTCCAAGGAGCTTTGTACATATTTTTATGTTTCAATAATATCCACAATATCTGAGGAAAAAATAAAAATTAAGCTTGCATTGAGCGATTAAGTGTATTTGAAACGAAAAACTAATTAAGATTGATGTTTGATATGTGTATGATGTAGTTAGTATCACGATGAAAAGGTAAAAAATTGAAACAGTAACGGCATTTTGAAAATTAACTATCGATTTAATCTTTCGTGAAATAAAAATTGTTTTATCTCAATGGTAGCATTAGTTGTTGCGACAAGTATACTGACAGCATATACTGAATTGAAATACATCATTTCGACAAGTACACGTGTAAAATTCTCGATACTGTACTCACAAGCTACTCTATTCAAAGATGTCACTATATGTATAACTTTGTCAAGTTTAGGAATTTGGGGATATGATGTCAGGAACACGTTTAGCGGAAAGGAAAACGTTGCTTTCTGTAATTAGAAAATTACATTTTGTACCATCAAGTAGAATTAAAGATATTCATCAAATGTTTCTTTTAATGTTTATTAAATCATGGTTCTTGTCGCTTATGATTTAGTTACGTTCAATCTCATAACTTCTATAATTATGCGAATGTTACATATTTTTTTTTTCAAATTTTCACAAATAACAAGATTTTTCAAAATCAACAATAACAATAAAATCGATTTTTCCAATTTTAATACTGTCGCACCTCCTTAAATAAAAGCTGGTACGTAAATGCTTTCAAGAGTATACAATATGTATAAATTCAACAACAAATATCTTCGATCCAATAAATAGAAAATATATCTTTATTTGCTCACTTCATTATGAAGATCGTAGTCCACAGTAATTTAAACTGCTACTTGTTTTTGTGATGTATCATTCTGTTGTGCCAGTTTCTTGGATTTTCGTTTAGTGTAACACATCTCAATGCACCATGAAATCGTCGTGTAATATGTTAATACGTTTAAACAATGAAGTGGAATCATGTAGTCGGATGAAACGTCTCTAATGTATCCAACAACTGGGCCTAGTATTAACGCAACTATGCCACTCGTCAACAACTGTATGCCGGTTGCACCCGGTAATCTTGATAATGGAACATGACTCGGTATCACGAGGGCCATGAAAATTGTTCGTAAACCTTTCCCGACGCCCAATAAAACTGCAATCGCCAGCGAAATTCCGAAATCTTGTACGTGCGCCATTACTGAAACAAATTAATTAAATGTTACATGAAACACCTTATTACTATTACAACAATTTTATTAACACGTTTGTTAGAAGTACTTATGTCAGCAACAATTACTATATTCTTTTAATATTCTTGTAATATTCGACCACTTTATTTCAAAGGACTTTGATTTTTTTTCAGAACGATTAGTAAAAATTTTGAAAAAATTGCAATTGAAAATACTAATAGTTGTTGCTTACAACTGTTTCATGAAAATTTTAAAAATACGTTTTGTAGATCTGTGTTAATTATAAATATTCTGAAAACTTCATTTAGACTGGATTATTATGTATTTATACATACGTCTACTAAAAATCTCATTATTATTAATAAAAACATAATATAGATCAGTTTTGCACAGTGACAATGTATGCGATTAAAACTGCAACAAACTACATTAACCGAGAAAAATCTTCGATAAAATGCTTTAACTCTTGATTAATAGAGATTATGATGTGATTGGATGATATCTTATTAGTTAGATTGTTACACAACACATAAAAATGATATTCACAGTTATCTGTTTCGTCATACTGTGAATTAAGTGGGTATTTCACTGCAAAAACTGTTTCAGATATTTTGCAGATAAAGTCAAAGTTAATGTAAAGAACTGTCTTGACATATGCAAACGATCCAACTAGAAATAAGATCAATTCATTTTCCAGTGTATGCACCTGTTTCTAATGCGGCTGACATTCTTAAAAGTTTCGTTAAACTCTTCGAGTCATGACGACTGCCTCTTTAGACAATAAATTGCTTACTTTTGCTGATAAGGCAATCATCAGAAGCGATAACTAGTAAAGACTCAGATGCAACAATAACCAAAGGCGAGCAATTCATATTTCGTAACAGATAACATTTCATTTTATGGAAGATTGTATATAGCGACAGGTGAATGAAAACTTGACGGATGATTATTTATGATAACAAATTTTAATCGATAAAATAAAAAATCTTTCTAATCCGCAAAGCGAGAAAGAAAACGCAGTGCCGTACCACTTAAGAGACAGAAACGGAGAGGCAGCTAACACGCTGCTATTTGTAAACTTTGCTATAGACGCGTAGAGGACATATGCGTTAACATTATTTTAAATAGGAGCATGTATTTTGTATTGCACCCGTTGATGCAATTTTGGTAGTCTTTAAAAAAAAGAAAAGTACTCTTAACGTCCAAAAACTATTATTTTAATATTGCTACAAAATCATGATTTTCTTGTTAACGTGTAATGATTTTGTTTACATTAAAAACGACGAAGATGTTTCAGGTGGAAATGTTAGCTGACTCGCTCTATATACATGTAAGCAAAGTTGCTTAGGACGTCAACCTTGAAAACATACTTCAAGGTTATCAAAATGGATGAGATGTACCCTGAAGTAAACAGTCACCAACGGTAATGACAAATGAAAGGAAAACAGGAAAAGGTAACTGCAAGTCTATAATAACTGAGGCACGGCCGTTGCCTAACCAGAACACCAGATGGTTATCAGATGGTTAATTATAGCGCGTTTAATGTCTATTAATATTCTCGAACATTTCTTACCGATGCGACCAACTGCCAGTTGACATATACCCACGAGGAAGAAAGTTCTATTGCTCCATCCAATGAAATTGGCTATGAACGGAATCGTTAATCGGGTGAGTACATCAATACCAGCGAGGGTCGACATAAACGTTGCCACTTGCGTCTTCGTGTACTCGTAATCAGCTAAAATGAACGGAG
This sequence comes from Lasioglossum lativentre, assembly GCA_916610255.1. Classification (NCBI taxonomy): domain Eukaryota; kingdom Metazoa; phylum Arthropoda; class Insecta; order Hymenoptera; family Halictidae; genus Lasioglossum; species Lasioglossum lativentre. Next base: position 41,190,534 of record OU744355.1, on the reverse strand, counting down.
TCAACACCGAGAAATTCAACTCTGTGAAAGTAGCAAGCGTCAGGCCCACCATCAAATTTACGTAAATCAAATCACGAAGAAGGTCCCAGTCGAAAAATATAATTAGAGTTTGCCAGAATGTTTTCCGTTCCTCTTCGACAGGTTCCTGAAACCCAAAAGCAATTTGCATGATTGTTTTACTTTAAAACAGAATAACTTTTTTTATAAACGAATCAACGACTTCCGTTTCTCTCTCAAGTTAGATGGATTAGTTTACTAGATGATACTTAATGCTGGAAAAATTATGTTTAGTTTTGATTATGAACAAAAATAGTAGAAGTTACTCAACTTTTTTATTTGAGCTTATAACGAAAATTTAGAAAATGTATTTTGTAGATTTCTGGAAGTTATATACATGCTGAAAATGTTATCGAAATGGATTAGTTTATAAGTTATGAATGATTAAAAATTGGGAAAATCACAGTTTTTCACGAATTTTGCTTATTTTTCCGGGAAGTAAAAAATTTAACTATAATTATAGAATAATACTTACTTGGTTTAATAAGTGATCGCTTTCCGCCTCCTCAGGAATCACCATGGTTTTCTCTGTAATTCGTTTGTTGAGTGGATCCTTACAATCGTCAGTTTTCTCGTTATTTTTATTAACAAGCATCAGCAGAGCCGTATTTGGTTGGTATCCGGCCATTTTTTTCCGGTAAGCCTCATTTTCGCTATACTGTCTACGAAGATTATAAATAATTTCTACAATGACTTTTTCTGGTTAATCTTCACTTGAAAAGTTATCCATATTAATTTTTATTAATTTTAATTACGCAGTTACAAAGCTACGTTTATTCATTTTCATATAACTATAATAATATACATATGCCTGCGTGGTATACAGAGGAAATTCGTTAGGATAAGACATAAAATAGTATATGTAATGATCGTAAATAGATTAATTTTACAACACTTCGAACAAATTAAATTAGACTAAAGTAGATAACAATTTCGGAACAAAAAAAACAGAGTGACTTTTATTAGTTGTTCTATAATTTTCTTTTAATTGCGATTTAGTTACTAAGGGTACGATGTACTAATATTTAGTGCAGCACACTATTTTTACAAATGATCTCCATGCAAGAGTCATAAAAAGCTTAATAAGTTAACTAATATTTACCTATTAATACTTTTTATCGATGATCCTCTTGGGAGGCTGGACTGCCTCGACATAGTGAACGACGTTTTCCTGTGGGGACTTTTAAAAACCTCATCCTTCTTTGATACTCTCGATGCTATTGACGCGGTTGAAGTATTTTTTCTCGAAAACCTATTCCGTTAAAACTTTACTATGTTTCACCATGGTACTGCAACGTAAAATCACATTTTACGATGTTTATGCTTACCACCCATCATTAGCTCGCGATAGCATAAGGACACCTGGAGCCAGCACGTCTATACCGGAAGCGCCATCTTCTTCGTCGTCGTAATATAAATACTGACTACTGAACTTTTCTTTCGCGAGACTCAGAGCACCGTAACTGCTTCGTTCATTGTCATCAACGTTTTCTGAGGCTTCGATCTCGCCCGTAATTTCTTTTTTCTCATCCGGTAGCTCTGTGTTGACCTGGAAAGGGTATAGTTACCGTTATCACAGTATAACAGTACTGTATGTTGAAATTTTTTTAAGCAAAACTTATATTGGATATTTCAGAATTGATTGAATTTAGCAAATGTGTAGTAATCAAACCTTAATGTTATTATAATTACTTCTTTAATTATATCTATTTCTATTTATTTTTGGCACTCAATGTTACATGAAGGTTCTGATATTTAGGTCATTGGATTCGTCTTAACCTTGACTATTAAGTGATGATAAAAAAAACATGATATAATATTTAAAATAAAATAAAGTATAAAAGTATAGAAAAGCAAATTCGAATAATTTTTATGACGAACAGACAGATTCGACTTTCATTGTTTATTGAATTATTTATTGTAAAAACGTACCTTCGTGTAAGTTAGTGGCTCTTTAAATTCTAGGTCCTCGTTGTCATTTAACTGATCTGTATTTCGTTTCTTTTTCAGATGTCGTGACACAGGTTGCAACAAAAGAGCGCACGCAACTCCGTTAAATGCAAGACCACCGAGGAGAAGGGTAGTGCCTTCTATATCATACACGGGCATCAACAATGTAATTATCTAAAAAGGAAAGTAATTATTAAAAATTTCTTTTATATTTACGGGTACATCGAGTATTCTCAGTTTGACCTTTTACATTTTCTGTTACTTATTTATATTTGTTTGCTTTATGTTGTTGATTATCAATATCTCGACTTATTAATTATTCTTATTTGTTATGCAATGACCTGTGGTATTATAATAGGTCCCAGACCCGTACAAGTCCAAGTGAAACCCGTTGCTATTCTCCTTTTCTTTTTGAAATAAGTATTTAAAGCTAAAGCATTCGCCGACAATGTTATGCCAATTCCGATACCTGAAAGTATACAATCGCGTGCATTATAAATTCCATAATTCTGAATTTAAAAAATATGACTTGGATAAAATAGAGCAATTATAACATTACCGTACAAAACGGAGAAGAAAACTAATACACCGGCAAAAGATTTCATAGTCGACAGTATTGTAATCGACGAAGCGCAAATAAGAGAACCAACGAAAGCTACCTGTCTGAAACTGAATTTCCTAAACATCGGGCCATTAATTAGTCCTATAACAGTAACAAAAGTTTTATGAAAATACTTATAAATACTATGAACTCCTATTACAGGAGACTCCCGTATAACGTGATAAAAAAATTGTTTATGAAAACTATATATATTGTATAACCACAAAAAAGTTATACTTTCTTAAAAGTGGTGATTCCTCGGGTTATTTAAAGTAACTTTTTCCTTTTCGGCTTTGTTAAGAAGATATGAACGAAAAACACGGAACAATCACAGCGTGCCTTCAGCCAATACCAACAACAGTGTCCGTTGTAGCCGCGCTCTGATTGGTCATTTTTTCTTAGACATATCAAGGTCACCTTAATGTTTTTAAATGGAACCATCATTTTCTAAACACCCACAATGATGGTTCCTTTCATTAGGAATTCGGTGACTATAATTACTCAAGGTCATTCAAGGTCGCGGACAGAGGAAACGTATAACATATAGAAACAAGCGCGTTTCGACGCAAATTGGTAAAGGAAAAAGGTGTTTAGAATTCCCTCAGGAATCATTACTAATACGTAATATACGTATTGTACAATTTATTAATCACTGTGAATGATTTTTTAATGAGTGGGTAGCATTTTTATTATCTTTTTCAGAAACAAGAATAGTAGTGAAAGCAGCAGACACAGGTAAAACAATTTAAACTAGCATCGAAAATTAGTTAATGCATGAGTGAAGTAATCTGACGTCTGTTGGTAAAAGATTAAAACATTAGCAATGACAAAACGATGTTCAAACGCAAACCGAAGATGATCATTTAGAGCATTTTCCGTGAAGATAAGCTATCGCGGATTATTTATTGGAACACATAAGAGGCTACAGCTTTGGAACAAGGTCAAGCAGTATATACAATGATTATATTAACTATTGAAAAGTTGAGACGAAAGATGCATGGTATTATTGTCTCTACTAAACTGTGTAAAAGAAAATTTTTTAAAATGCTTTTCTTCATTTATTTGAGAAATGCATTTAAGAGCAATTTTTTTTATGAACAATTCAATTTTTTCTTCGATCAGAAGTAATTTTTGGATATGTCAAGCTCCTTGTCTAGCTTAAAACTTATATAATTATAACTAAAAAGTTATCTGAGACATTTTTTACTTCTACTAAATACGTTTTTACGATAAACGTTGTAAAACAATGATATTCGTTGTACGTGTAGTTAAGAGCGCGAATGGTACAAGCGTAGTTCGTTATAAAATCGTACGCAATTAACACGAAACGGTGGTTAATGTATTACGTCTATTGAAAAACGAAAATATTAACAGCAGTCGCGATAAGGCTGCGTTCCCTTTACGCAGTATGTGTTCGACGCGTTGTATTATCAGTTCCTATCGGCCAGTTACATCTTTTGATAATGGATACACAGGTAACATGAACATAAAGCGTGCAAAGGAAAAGGTAAGCGCGCATGGTAAAACTGTCGAATAATGACTAGCTGTGGAAACGTCTTACCTGTGCCAGCAGTTACGGCGCAGTTTATATTTATTATGGTTGTCGTTTGCGACGCGCTGATACCCAACTCTGCAAATCGATCTCTGAATATTAAGCCGAAGGATTGTATCATTGGTAAAATGCAGAACTGAAAGAACCGTACAAATATTGAAATTCATTTGCAAAAACGAATATTAACTGTTTCATCATAAAATAATGTTTTAAATCTTCCTCTATTTCAAATAGATTTTTAAAAAGTGACTTTTATTTAATCGAGGAAGTATCGAATATTTTTCATTCTACTACCCCTGGAAAAAATTATTCGATCGAACAAATCACGTGTCTATCATTCTAAGTATTCATATTTTTAGTATGAAAAATATTTCCATTAACGATAATGGAAAGTGCAGTGATGATTCGATGAAAATCTATGTGTCTTATGTGTATACATTATGTATATATTTATTATTTTTCCTGTTTAATATACGTTCAAATAATTCGTTGAACAATCACTGCGGATTTTATGCATTTATGATAAAATTGATTACATCCAATGCAAAACAATAAAAGCATTTAAAGAATTTAAACATTGTATAATTTTCAGCTGATTAAAATTATTATGAAAAGAAATTAATATCTATACAGAGCTTCTGTATCTTGGAATTAATACGGACAATTAATAATTTGTATAAAAATCACATTTACGATTTCGATCGAATACAATAGTATAAATATATATTAGCGTCGCGTTGCTAAGTATTCGCTACACAATATTAAGAAGTCAACTTTCTAGGTGTCCGAGAAAATTGTGAAAGTGCAAAGAAATGTGGGTGATAGTGAACCGGTTTGATATACGTATATGCGTGAAATTGATAACGTTCGTAGATTTTGCAGTAGTTTTCACTCACATTTGAAAATCCAGCGGCTAATACGATGATCCAACCCCAGCCGCCGTCAGGCGGATCAAAGTTTTCGCCGGAATTTTGCTCATCTTCCTTTTTCTCTTTCGCTCGCTTTCCATTTTCCTCGAGTTCTGGACCGTTTTGCTTCACTGACATGATCAGATCTCATTGACTGAGATTGTGCCCGAATTCCATTTAACGTGGTTAATCCTTCAAAGATATCGCATTGTATCTATATGAAAATAGTATGACTCAAGTTAAAAAAATGATAAAGTCATTTCGGGTTTAAGTACTCAAGCAGCATTCCTGTCAGTTGAACAACTCGTCAGATGAAACTGTCTTTTGCGTAAAGTTACATAATTATGGAGAATCTTCTAATGTTGTTATTGCTAATATTGAAATCTCCGAAGATTTCTTGCATCAGAATACGAGTTCTTAGTTTTAACATATTCGTACCGGATGACGCATATATGCGTGTTTAAATTTTAAAATCTTCAAACTTGTCTTAAAATGAATGGGTAAAACGTTACAATTAATTCGATTTATCATGAGATATATGTTCTAATGGATGTTTGAATAGTTACACGTATGAATCGATTAAAAAATTTAAATAGTTTATTTCAAATAGTGTAACTTTGCTGAATCACTGTGCCAGTTTTTATATTATATTTTATCACAAATAGAAATGATGAATAACAGTCTCTATAATTTTACACGAAAACGTTACACGACACAGTGACAACAATTTTTATAAAATTCAGAAAATATTTGATTTATTTATTTCTTGATCAATTTCTATTTTAGTGACTTGCATTGTATTATGATAATATATACTTAACAGGTTTCCACACGAAGTAAAAAACACACTTAAAGATACTCGAATATGGTTTCTGCGATTAACGAATATTGTTAGTGAGGCACCTTTAGCGTTTCACGAGCCAAGAGATAAACTGCCGAGTCAACTACGATTCGATGGGTGTATTATATACATCATGGACACGTTTAGACTGACGCTGAATGGTATCTGAGATTAATGTTTGGCAATATTCCTCAGCCGCATTACGATCGTGATCTACTAGATAATATTTAGTATACTACATTGTGGACAAAGACTTGCTTGTTGTATAAATTAAATCATAATTTGAATTTATTCGAAACATTTAAGTCAAAAACAGCTTTTTTTATTGGAGCATCGTATAGGTACTTCGATATTAATTCATAAGATGAAAACAATTACATTCTTTATTATATTACACATACAACACAATATTTTTTTTGGCGTTCAAACGGATTTTGCACTTTGTAGTTTGCATACTGGTTGTTCCTGTTGCACGATAATAAATTTGCATGAAACCGAAACAGGATTCAAAAAGTTCGTTTTTTTAAACACTGTTCACACAATGAAAAATCGGTAATATAGAAATACTTCGAATTATTAGAACATTTATTAATTAGCAAAGTATATTGACATAATAAACTGACTACAAAATCTTGCAATCAGTCATATGATTCATATTCATTATCTGCTAAACCTATTTTCGTTGTGTCCTAGTAACTGTATTTGTAGATTAAATAGTTCTCAACTGAGACTTAGCATATCTTTATTGTTTTTAGTGGCATGAGAAAATTTCTGTAGAGAAACATATTGGCATTAAAAAGAACTCCTTTTGCAAGATCATACTATTCAAAATCTTGAAGACATCAATACCAGTTTTGTTGGAACCATGTCATTTTCGTTAAAATTGATCTTATTTTCTATAAACAAAGGTATATAAAAGTTTATAAAACTTGTAAGTACATGCACAAATGTAAGAAGATATCAGTAGAGAAATACCATACATAGTCTTTGGAGAAAATACCTATAGAAGAAGAGTCATAGAAAAATATTTCAACTAGAGAATATCTTCAAAAATATCATTTTTATTCACCTTTTATGTACACATATGCAATTTAATATTATTAACAAAATACATAATACTGTATAACTACAACAATGTAAACTGAATTTACAATATATGCACCTAAAGCATTTAAAAAAATATAACAGTTCTGAATCTACAGAAAATTATGTGTTTTTAGCACACTCTTTCTCCTTTAATTCATCTATTAAAGCCAATAATTGTCCACGTTTTCTGGAAACCAAACTTTTGGTTCTGCTGTAGTCGCATCCACTTACTCGGCCAGTTTTTAAAACATGCTCCATAATTATATCTGTTAAGCACAACACATAAATCCCACAATCATATCCGTTATCTTGTTGCGGACAATTTGGTTCCACAAATTTCTTTTCAGGTTCATCCTTGCCAAGCACATAACTCATTATGTTCCTTGCTAATTTCATAGCAGCATAACTGCAACCTTTAAACGAATCGAAATGATAACATGTTTTTTCTTGTTTACAATACACTAACAAACTCCAGTGCGATCCTCCTGCTGATTCTCTACTGTCGCAATCGTTTAAAGGGAACAATATGCATTTACATTCTGCTATACTCGTAGAATTTAAAAATATATCATATTGAGATGGATCGGTCAATTTTAACAGTTGTGTTACTTCAGGACCGATAAAATATATATCTTTCTTTCCATCTTTGTTAATTGTGACATCCAAGTATTCAAAATAAAATCCTATTATGACATCGTTCAACCAATGTGGTCCTTGAAGTAATGTTACATCGCTCGCTCTGATTACACAGTCATAGTAACACAAAACCATTGGATCCTGATTCTTTTTTGCCATATTATCCACGATCAGACATAAATATCCATTAATCAACGAAAATCTGCAAAGTAATAATATGTAAATGAAATTGTCATTAGAACATTCTATATTAAAACAATTAAAAAATAAATGATAATTGTAATACACGTAAATAGAAAGTAAACAGCTTTGTGAAATATTTATGTGAATTTCTGAATAATATCGAATATAAATTTAAAGTATAAGAATGTTTATGTTCATAAAGTACTAAAATCATTAAGTGCATACTTACATTTATGACATAATTAAAAAATTATGACTTTTCGTTTGAATATATAATACGACACCAATCTAAATATAGTTGGGCCAACTTTTTCGTTTTATATTAATAAGGATTTATGACATTTTCATCTTCCACTATCACCAAATTTATTTTCGGACAAAATAATACATACATGATTGATAATTTAAATTGTTTTCTTTATTCTACATTGGTTACAAATTCAAAACGTCCAGAAGACTGCGTCAAGTCAAACTACAAATATGATGCAAAATATAACAAATTATTGATTCGCGACTAAACTTTGTTTTTCGGTTCAGCGACGCCGTCTCGCGGTCAGAAGGAGGAACTAAAATCGTTCAAATGAACTAGCGCTAATTTCAAATCTATGTATATAATCCTTTTAAAAACAAAAATTTACTGCAGTTAATTACTACTGATCAATACAGAAAACAATATTTAATTTCGGGTTCGGCTAATTTTACAAAAGTCACTTTCTCAATATACTCATTTTAATTTTCCTTGTATCTTAAAGAACTCAATTAATTAATAATAAGATTGTGCAGTGCCTTAAAAACTCTCTCTGGAATGTGTAAATTAACAAAAAAAACTATTATCATTATTATAATGCCTGTCTTCGAGTAACAACAATCTCCATTTCAGGCGGCTCAGTAACACAACCATCGATTCCGTGAAGTTCAATATCAGGATGATTCTCTGGTAACGTAAAATTAAGTTTTTGCAAAAGACACGCTACAAAGAGGAAGACTGTATTCCTTGCCACTCCTTCACCCGGACACTTTCTGCGACCTATAAAGAAAATAATATAATATAATAATACAAAAGGTAATAATCAAAAAAAAAGAAATCTATTATAGTATTGTTGAACTTTCGATGTTCTATTGTTATTGTTAGACCTCGGATCTTCATGCAAAAGAAAAGTTTTCCAAATTAATTGTAATAAACAGAAATTAAATAAAAATGAATTTCTTCTTTTTGATCAAATTTTTCTAATGTCTGTACAATTCAATCATCCACCTATTAATTTTTGTTATAAGTGCATAAAATCCGCTGTCTAGTTATTATTCTTTAATTTCTTTACATTTTAATTATTTCAGTTAAATATAGATATATGAATAAATAATTCTTTGAATTATTCAACCCAATATTTTATTACTACGTTATGTAAGCTATACTCTTGTTAATTATTATTTATAAAAATGTATTTGAAGGTAACAATATATAAATAAGTAGACTCGTCTCTTATTTTATCTGAGATGAATTTTGTATTGTTTGTATGAATAATTAATAAGTATAAGTAATTGTAAAAATAATACCTATTCCAAAAGGCATGACCCATGGGTCATCAACAAATTTTCCTTCCTGGTTTATGAATCTCTCTGGACGGAATATTTCCGGATCACCCCAGTGCTTTTTATCCAAATGAACACTTTTGTAGTTTGCTAATAATGTACAATTTCGTTTTATTTCATAACCTAATAAATTCGAATCAGATAATGCGCGATGAGGAAGACTAGTTGGTGTAATGTTCGCAATCCTTGATACTTCGGTCAGGACTGCGTTTAGGTACGGTAATCTATCGATAATCATTTTAATTAATATCCAAAATATAGAAAATCAATAATATAATATCACATATTCTAATATTATTATGACTGTATACCGAAAATGAGATATCGAAATATTGCATTTGTACAAATGTATTTAAACATTTATTCAAAACATTCTTTCGAAAGAATATCGACATTTATTGGCAAAAGATAAGAAACAAAACAATTTCGACAAGTACTATATACATGTTCTTACATATTACTTGTAAATGTTACTTTTTAATAGTCTTTTTCAAGATCAGTCATGTAATTTTTCGTACCTTATATTATAGAGTCAACATTATTGTGTATCCTCTACAGCTCAAGGTCATTTCAAAGTTATTTATACATGGATGAAAACATATATATATATAAGTAGAAAACAGGAGTGATCTTCAAGACGACCATACGAAAAAAAGGAAAAAATAGAAACCATTTAAAATACATAACTTTTCTATTATTCTATTTGTACATCTTTATATATTTGCAACATGTATATGATAATAATTATGGGAATTGTATTTCTCTTTCTTAACTTCTTCGGAAAATGCAATAGCTTAATATATCACATAGAACTTAAATTATGTATACGTAGTTTATAAGTTATGAGTAAAATTTAACAAAATTATTCGACTAATGAAACACGTCTTACCGGTTTTTATCATTAACGGAAGGACAAATATCCCTCCCTATAGTGATGTCGATTTCTTCTTGTATTTTAAGCTGTACATCACGATGTACCACGATGTATGCTAGGATAAAACCAATCATATTGTCTGTTGTATCTACACTAGCAGCAAAAAGATCTTTCAGGACGTATTGCAACTGTTTTTCTGTAAAAAAGATATGTATATTATCTACGAGAAATATTAATTATTAATATAATAATAATATAATTATTACAATAATAATAATTAATATAATTTTTATTTAATATAATTATATAATAGTTATATTTATTATATAAATATAAATATTAATATGAATACAAGTTAGTATCATTGGATTGTAAGATAAGATAAATATGTCGTAATTTTAAAGATTTAATCTTGACTCATTGCAAATGCAGATAACTGTGATTAAATAAAAGCTACTTATAACAAAACGATTTTATAATTGATCGATTGTAATTCCCTACTTTGTTAATAACTGATAAAAAGATATCGAAGATAACCTTTACGTTTACTTTACGAACAAAATGTTACGACCTAAATAACAAAACGTGAACTACATCTTAATTTTTCGTGTAATACATACCGTGATTTGACCTAATTTAAGTACTATAAACGGATAACCGGTTCATCGAAATTAGTTCTCAAACTTTCAGACGCTATTTAATTGTTTTACCATGAGTGAACATTAAACCGGTTTTATACTTCTATAGAGTATAGAGCGATGGTTCAATCAATGAGGTATACTAAACCTGTGTTAGTTCAAGTAACTTCATTTGATAACGATGCAGTTTGTGCAGCAATTTGTCAGAAATCAACACGTTTAGGAACTGAATACCAACATATGATTATTAACAACAACAAAAGTAATCGTATTACAAAAATATTGAATGAAACAGATCTATATATATATATATATATATATTTCCATGATTATTGTGCAGGATAATCGGTAATGGATGATGCAACCGAAAAAGAGGTGATTCTACATAGAAAAATAAGTCGAAAATGTAAAATAAAATTTTATTATGATTTATCAGGTTTTGTTTTCAAAAAAATCGACTTTGAAAATGAGTCAAGTTCGCGTGCTTACAATTAGAATTTATAAGAAGTAGAACCGGCAGGTCATGAACAGACACGTCAGACGATTCCTTATGAGAGTCGCCAGTCGCCAGATGAGGAGAGGGCGCACGAATTGAGGGGAAAAATAAGTTACCCTCTCTCTGCCAGTACCGGACACATGCACGACAGAGACGAAACGCGTCACGTGACCGGGCCGCGTCGAATGCGTGGGGAAATATATAAGTATGTTTAATAAATGTAAGTTTTTATTATGCGTTATAATAAATTCGCATACTATCACCTACATCTCACCATTTTATGCGCGGTGTACTTATAAAAGGCACATTTTAATTTTTTATTGACTGGCCACACAGCCAACTTTGATTAAGAATATGAAAATAAAAAGAAGGATTACCAGTAAAGAAACTATCGGGTGACTTCCTCCTTTGTATATCAATTTCCTCCAAGTAGGAGTCCACAAAATTAGTACATTCTCCAAACTGTGGATTGTTTTTATGTCTTGATATCACATCCTGTAAATATAATATTACAAAACAAAAATAAAATCTTAATAGAAAACTGTTAAAAAATAATATATTAATAATGATATTATTAAAACGCATTTGAGTAAAGATCATTGTAAAGTGGCATACTTAATTAATTAGTAACTCTTAATAAAAATTATTGAATAAAATTCAAATTTTAATTGTTACGTGTGTGCTCCCTGAAAAGACTATAACAAATACAACATAATATTTGTGAACAAATCACTTTATTTATGCGATTGATAATAATCATTGTAGGCTGTCAGAGAATTTCGAAGAGGGAAAGCTACTTTAGTCTTTAACCGCAACACTGTCAATTGTTATACATAAAATTAGTCGTACAACTTACTAAGAAGAATTTATCTATACGCTGGTGTCGCTCTTCAAACAATGCGTATCCTGTGAAGCGAGGGAAAAAGTGTCTTAAGAAAGGAAAATAAGTGATACAGCCTCCAAAAACATTTGCGCCTCTAAGTAGATCTTTCAACACACTTATCGCTTCCTTTAACTGAGGAGTCTCACTACCCACTTCAAATCTGCACGTTGGGAAGAAAACCATCGTTTAATAATAAATATAAACAAATATAGAGGATATTTTATATCTAAAGGTGCATAATACCATTTATATATATATATAACTACGTACTTCGTTCCTTCCAATATGAACCAAACATGGCTAATAATGGCAGCGCAAATAAACGAATAAATATTAATCGGAGTTCCATCTGCCGTTAATTGGGTTATCATATTTGTTAATGCACTCGCATCTTGCTGCAGTATATACTCCATAGAGTATTTTCCCAAACCAAACTGCCCCAGAGTTCTCACTGCAAACCTGTATATATAAAACTAATTTTTAAATATAAACACATTTAAATATTGCTGCTTAAAGAGTTAGATCTACTGTAAACTTATAAAAAATTCTAGTATTTTTTGTTACATAGTCTAGCATATTTTTGAATATTCTAGCATATATTCTTAAATAAAATATTAAATATATTTCTTTTTTATTATTTTGGACTAGTGAAAAATCCAATCAGAAATAAAATACTGTCATAATGTAAACACAGGAATTTAGCAATATAAAATACAAAAAATTTAATTAGTACCCGAGGAAATTTAATTGAGGTATTTTTAGATATGATATTACTTATTATACAATAATTGATAAAAGTTAAATCAATCTTGCCTGCTTATTTAATACAATTTGGAGAGTACAAACTAACACACTGCTACTATAATACATATATAATACATAATAATGAATTCATTCACAGTATTTGAAGACAGTATTTAAACTTATCGATACCTAGTTAATTAAGGTTCTACTGTACCGGCAGAATGATGAATTATGAAATAACAAATGATAAAATAACACTGATTAATCAGAGATTGAACACTGACGTGTTCAAATGAAATTTAGTCAATAATTCTCGAGAAAATTATTTTTATGATTTCGATAATTGCAAAACAAAAATCTTTAAACCTAAGAACGTCCTATAATTGTTCCTATATGGGCCCTATGATTGAATGCGAATCCTATAATTTGTATTACAGCGTCAAATTGAAGAATAAACTTGTAAAGTTTAAATGCTACCAATTTTTATGTATACCTTCTTTGACTATGCCAAATGTCCGAGTCCGTGAATAATATTCCTTGCGGTTTACCACCGCATCGATATTTAAACATATATCCGTTCGGTCTGCCATCGAATTCCGGTTTATTCAACATCTCCGTAATAGCATCCTTTCCGGAAACTATAATCGTCGGTGCCTGTATGCCTAATTTAACACTAACAACTGGCCCATACTTTTCAGCCAAGCGATTCCAAATATCAGAAAATAGTTTCTCTTTCTTCGCTAACTTTGCGATGTGGAATAAGTTTCCAACGATGGGAAAAGCGCGTGGTCCTTCATTAAAATAAAATAAACAATATTCACTAAACTGTGTTGGATCTTCATGCAAAGTACAAATATTCTCTATTAATTGCAAGAAATAAGAGCCAAACTGAAACTTCTTTTTTCCTTCAATAATTTAAACGAAGTAAAAACAATATATTGGTATTCCCAAATCTTTTTAACATTTACACTATTTTAAGTTTCGTATACACATTTTTGTCATAAATGCATAAAATACGTCTCACGACATTAGAAAATCTTCTACATGAAATCGGTTACCTGGAGGAAATTTGCGCGGTCTTCTATAGTCGAGCAGCACTTTCAAAATTAACACAATCACGAGCGTCAAAATACCAAGCCACAACGTTGAACTGTTTAACTTTACTGACATTTTACTGATTTCTGTAACCAGTCCACTTTAAGACACTAAATTATTTCACACTTTTTATAACACAGATACTTTTCAGGGTGTTTTAATCACTTTTCTGGAAACACGACCAATTCTGTGTCGTTTATGTTTATGACTAATTTTTTTACTGTTCTAGGTTTTAAAAAATATCTAAAAAATTCTGGAAGAGCGTTGGATCGTCAAATGTTTAAAGTATCAATGGGAAAAATAAATATTGGAAAGAAAGAAATTCAAGAGTGAAATTTCGTTCCAGACATAAACAATCTAGGTTGCCCACGGAGGATTAAGATTGCTCCATTTTAATTGCGCTACGTTTCTTTCGGGACCAGTAGATGAACAAAACTGCGCGATTTTTGTTTGGAAGGAATCACCTAATTTTTTCACCACGTATCGGTTAAGACTGTTAATGTCCGAGGTTTCACGTGTATATGATCAAGAATTCGAACGACTATGGCGTACCCGGCAGAGTTTCTTGAAATTGTGAAATGATCCCGTTACTGCAGGTTCTTACGTACCACGCGGTGTGTAGTGATGGGAACACACGACAAACGTAGTCGGAAGAACAGCTACTCGATTCTCATTATATCATTTATTTCATTATTGGACAAAAATACTAATGCTATATTACCATATTTTCATTCAAGTATTTATAAAATATTTTCTATATTAAATAGCTTTACAAAATATTTTCTATATTAAATATGTATATAAAATGTTTTCTATCCAGCGTCTATACTTATAAAATATTTTCTATATTTTTATTTAAATTTAGTACTTATAAAATATTTCCTATATTAAATATCTATACAAAATATTTTCTACATTAAATACCTGAAATGAAGATTATAATTTATAAAAACGAACGGACTTTGGAAATGTTTCGACTTTCGATTGGAAATGTTTCGAATCTATCACTAAAACGTTCGAGAAAGTTACTTTCACCATGATAACAAACTTCCGATGACTTTTCTTTAACTTTCTTTTGAAAAATATAAGCATTTCTGAAATAAGATTATTTGAAATATTATTTCTAGTATCATGTTATTTTATTTTATAATTACTTCCATGCCTGTGATTATTTCCGAAATACCATTACTTGAAATATTATTTCAAATAACATGTTATTTTATTTTATAATTATGTGAAATAATTATTTCAGGTAATTGTGAAATTGTTTATTAAAGTTATACCATTTACCATTATTTCAGATAACAAATAGTTTGCAAGTAACTTAGGTCATACACTTAACTGAATCACTATATCCTAATTATCTCTTATAATTTGATATTTTTTAACTATATTGTAAAATTGTAAATATACATATATTCGTAAACGTAGCATATCTTGTTATACAAACAGTGTCACAACTTTTGTACTGTATTGTACAAGTCCGTGTTGAACGCACCCGTATTATACGAAGGTCTACTATAATTTTCTGCCGCTTCGTCAATAGCACAAAGCATTTGACGCAAATTTCTATGTCGGCCATAACGACGTCGCACCATAATGCGAGCACTTCTCTTTCCGAGCACCACTATAGTATAACAAACTGATTGAACACAATTGCGGTACCAACGTGCGCTAATAAACAGTTAAATGATAAGAGCGACTATTTGTTTTGTATCTCTAGTTAAACTATTAACATTCTCATTTGTGGAATCATAGCTACGTGGGTATTATCTTGTTTAAATAACTGAGGTTTATATAAATAAGAATTAAAATATCTAGAAACTATCTTTTTAAGACTACTGAAACGGACTTTAAATTTCACAATAGGATTTCAATTTATTCATAAATAAATTCAACACGAACGTTATCTATATAATAGTGACACACAATAATATTCAATTAATAATAATAAGTTTGACCAACACGTTGAGAAGTAAAAATTTCATCCACGATTTTAACCAATTCCGACTTTTTTCAAAATTTCTTCCACGCGTTATATAGTCGACTAATCTTTCTAACTTCTGAAAAAAATTCCAAAAGATCAAGCTATGATTGGCACTTTAACGGAATCAAGATTATTCTCAGAACTTTATTGTCACAGCGCGTTCACGATGTGATAAAGTGCGATTAACCATATAAGATCAAACACAGAAATCAATGCAGAATGATTCATCGAAATGTGTCCAGAAATATCCTCCGTCATTCTAAAGGAGTATACATGGTTATAAAACTTTGACCGAGCTATTTTAACTCAAAAACGAAAGATTTTTCCGTTCTAGAATATTTCCATTCTACACCATTTTTTTTTAATTTTGTGCATATGAAACTGATATAATATCTCATGTAATATGTAAATATCTAGTAGTTTATTCAATACGAACAAAACTAATAATGTGAACAATATTTTTAAGAATGCCATAGCAATGTTCAGTGATGCCTCAGAGTCGCCATCCGAGTGCTAAGGGTTAATAAATAGGTAACAAAAATATAGTTCACTAAATATACTCAAAATCAGTTTAAAGTGTTACACTAACCTATGTTTGAAATTATACCGTTTTAGCTGCAAAAATTCAAACGTTACACACAAAATAAGGATTTATTTACACTCACCAATAACAATGTAATGTTAATAATCTCGAGAGAAGGTAAGTGGAGTGGTTGATATGGTAAAACGAGCATATGGAGAGAGTGATATGAAATTAGCCACCATTTGCAAATGGGTGAAAGGGTTTTAAGAAAGAAAAGAAAGAAAGGAAGTGGATCTTCCATCACGATAACACACCGGTTCACACGTTAATTGTTGTGCGTGAAGTTCTCGCACCTTTTTAAATGACTGTCTTTGATCACACCCTATATTTACCTGATCTAGCCCCGTGCGACTTTCTTTATTTCTAAAGATAAAAAATGTGACACCAGGAGGGCATACGGGCGGCGTTGAAACAATAAAACGGGATACGACGAGTGTTCCGTACACAAGAAGACATTTATGCAGGTAATTATAAAAGTGGTCTAAGTCACAATCCTAAAAAAATTCAACTTTCCACTAATTTTGTATTATCGATTGGTAATGCAAAATATTTTTTAATCAATCCAAACGCAAAAGTCGCTAAACGCAGTTAGAACAATTATCTACATTCGGAATAGGGCTAATTAGAAAGGAAGAACATTGAAGAACTTGGAAACATCAAAATTTGTTGATGTGATTCTACGAACTTTTTAACACTAAACCTATCGATCACTAAAAGCGCTTAAAATGTTTTAGCTTATAAAAATGATAAGGCTCCATTTTCTTAGGAGTTGTGCAATTTTTATCCCAATATGTGCTTGGATCAAAATATTTTTCGAATCAATTTCTATGTATATAAGCTACTTCATAATTTCAATAATTGCAAAATGAAAAATATAAAACTGGTAATTTGACCGGCAGTGGTAGGTCTAGTGTTAAACAGAGTAGTATACCTGACGACCCGAGTCCCTATCAGTGATCCCATCAGTGGTCCCAAACGGAGTCGTCAGATGAGGGGAGGGAGCACAAATTAAGGGGAAAAAGTTACCCTCTCTCTGCCAGGACCGAACTCACGCAAGACAGAGACGGAACGCGTCACATGACCGGGCGGAAGCGTGGGGGAATAGCGTCGTAGAAGGGGAAGGTAAAGTGGGGACACAAGTCTTAATCTGGCGACTCTGGTCCCAAATCGCTAAAATATGAAAAAAAATAAACTTAATTGTTAAGTTCAGTACTATGGTAGCGTTGTTGAGACGTGCTTATTGTCTGGCTCGAATCTCAGTTTGAGTCTACGCCAAAGGAATACAACTTTTGTATCGCTACTCTTTGGTAAAGTCTTAAAAAGTCTTGAGCCCTGAATGAATGCGGTGTTTGCATCCCTGCTTGTCACCCTGTTGCCATTCGCACTTGTTCTCGCACGCGAGGTTTCCGTGTTAAGTGGACAACCCTGTACTATTTAAATGGATGTGCTTAAGAAGTACTGCAGAGGTTCATTCGTATGCTCTTCTGTAATGTAAAAAAGCTATATTTTCTCAATTAGAAACAGGACAATCTAGAAACAAGGTAATTGGGATATACGCATTTCGTAACACGAGCAAAATTTATAATGTACCGACTCTTTACGTGCGGCATTTGCAGTGGATTAGCATCTGCATATCATTAACTATGAACGAAAAAAGGGGAATATAGAGTCCCTAGCTCTAGATGGGGACACGCGTGACTGCCATATCCGTCTACAGCTCAATCACTGTCTTACGATAACCTGACCTTATGTCGCTAAATGCGTACATGTAAATTATACGATGCAGTTATGCGCTGAAAGGCGCACATTACTGAACGCGTGGATCTTTTTCTCTACTATTTCATGCACGCGCTGTACAATACTGCATACCTCTAATATTGTACACAATCTATAATCTACTTTTCAAGTATAAAGCCTGTTTCTTTCTTGTTTGACTTCCTTTATTTTAGGGAGAACCAATCGAAATGATCGAACCAAAATGACGTGAAGATACTTAAATGCTTTATTAAGTAACATAATTTTGCAGCATTTAAAAATAGAAAGGAATTTTGAAATATTGTTTAAAAGAGGATCTTTCTATTTCTAGGACTAACTTAATTTTGCTGTGGTATTCAGTTGAACTGATCTATTTAACAAACTGTTAACAATTTGGCAATATAGTAACAATAATTTTACACTTTTCTCAAATATGAAACAATTTTTAGCAAACGGGGACAAGACCAAATAAAAAAATATTATATATACTCAACATGTAATTAGTTCAAGAAAAATCCTAAAAACTGAGCAGGATTGCAAAATATAAATGTTTTCAATGCAATGTTATTTCAGTTCTGGAGTTTTTAGCTTCTTGTTTGCACCAATATTTATTTTTATTTTGTATTGATATTTACAGTACTTGTTACTTGATAATGATGACACTACTTGTTACAGTATAAATACGTTTTATATTGTATGCATAGTACGATACACCTTAATACGCTCAATAAGACAAGTATAACGAAAATATTGGTGCCATCATTTTTACAAAATATAGTTGAGATTAAAATATTTAGACACAGGTAACGGTTTACCCACAATTAGTATTACCTGAAGTATGTTCTAAAACAGTGATGAGTCACGGTCCGTGAGCTGCGTACGGCCCACTAATTATCTACAGTAATCTGGCAGTAAAAATTTCATTCTGTAGATACTTTATCTAATGAATTTGATTCTTTATAATCACCATTATAGAATTACCTTATTCATTGGTCAGTTGCAGTCAAGTCGGCACCCCTACCACAAGGGTAGTTACAGGGTAAGCACGGTTTAATGAACTAGGCTCTATTTCTTCTATTCTGCTTATCGAAATATTACGAAAAAATTCATGAACATTCTACCTAATAGCTCGTACGACTGTGAATTTTTTCCGAATTTTTGACCGCAAAATCGATTTCTAACAAATCCCAGAACCTTAAAATTGCTGATTTTATATTCAAGTTATCAGATGGCCACGTTTATATTATTGTGGTAATTGTGTCTTTTCAGATTTTTTTCGTAAAGTGCATCCTACTTAATAAAGTAAAGAATCGATTGTTCTCAGATGTCCTTACTTAAAATTCAAAGTTGGGTGAATGGGTAAATTCATATTTTGTATTAAAATGTATATTACGTGCCATAACGAACAATATTTTAAAACGAATTAGTTCATTGTAGGATACTCCACTGTAAATTAAGTTTCTCAAGGAGTTTCGATTAGAATTCTCTCAATTAAATTTTAATTTTGATCGACCGCGGAAGGAGATTGCTTAGCACTTAAAATTCAAAGTTGGGTGAATGGGTAAATTCATATTTCGTATTAAAATGTATATTACGTCCCATAACGAACAATATTTTAAAACGAATCAGTTCATTGTAGGATACACCACTGTAAATTAAGTTTCTCAAGGAGTTTTGATTAAGAATTCTCTCAATTAAATTTTAATTTTGATCGACCGCGGAAGGAGATTGCTTAGCACTGACCTATAATTCAGCAAACATTTAGTGAAATATCCCTAGTTCGGCAGAACAATGCGAATCTCTCGGTTAGTCAGCATCTTTTGGACTCGTGTATCCGTTCTCGGTAGATAGCGGCGCGATCGATCGACGATATTTTTACAAGAATACGTAGTGTCTGCACTGATTTCCATTAATGCTGTGAAATTGCAGTCGGCAAAGTGAAATATGTATCACTAAGTACGTTAAAATTAGAAGCTGAAAATATCGAGTGACCTTTAAGAATGAGGTCCCGTGGTCATCTCAAGGTAGATCATCGACCGTGAGAAGTTCTCTTCTCCAATCTCCCCACTCTCTTTTCCCTTACCATCACCCCCATTTTCCCCCAGTTCCACTCTCTACAACTAGTCATACATCGCTGTGACACACTTCTGACTGGAATTTTTTTCAAACGCGTTCCATACTACAGGGTTCAACGATCCATCCAGGAGTATGATCTGTTACTTGGTAAGCACTGCTAGTAGGACACTGGTCTCGATAGCTCTTGGAACGTGTACAAGGGCTGCTTCGAAGGTAATGCCTTCTTCATATTCCGAACCATCAATTTTTAGATTCCCTACTAACGACCCTTCAGAACGTGTTACATTTACAACAATATGATAATAGCATCGTCGACACACAAACTATCGATTCGCACCTGAGGTGTCCTGATAAATTTTGGTAATCTCGTTATAACTTATGAATGTTCACTTATAAAGGCTACAGAGGAAACTTGAGTCCCTCTGAGTTGAATAATAGTATTTTATTCTAGCTGGTCATTATAATTTAAATGAAACAGAATGTTTAGAGTAGTGAAGAATAATATTGCACGCATGAAATTAATAAAATAATTCCCTCGCTTGCTGTTGCGAGAAGAAATCAATTTTTATATAACTTTATTGTTTGTAAATCAATATTCAATTTAATATGCATTGTTATAATACGCGAGCTGTTAGCTACGCATCTGTTATAGCAGTACGCAACTTCAACAATATAATTGTCTGCAATGCTGATTCACGACCACGTAATTAATTATTATGATTATATTAATTTTTTTTTATCGTTTGTGGAACTATTTTGACAAATGAGATATATGCTTAATATTATACAAAGATAAAGATACAAATCTTTACTGACCAAACTTTCAAATAAGTTTGCGGAAAACTCGATACCGCCATCTTGTATTTCACATTTCTGGAGTTAAAATAAGTATATGCTTACTATCACCTGCATTGTTTTATTTTAAATGTAAAATAAAAGAATAGCATGGTAAATATTTTATTTGAATACAACTGATAAAATACAGCAATTCATGAATGAAACGTCTGAATGTATTCATTAAATCTGACAATTGTAGGTCGTAAATGTACCAGCATGGAATATTAAAAACAATTTCCAAATTTTCCGTGCAAATGTCGAATACGCTCTCAATGAAGTGAAAATTTCGAACGACGTATCGATTAGTTTGCTCCACTTACTTTCTCTCTCGCATTCGTGTGGCGCCATTATTTGCGGTAAACTACTTCTCGTATGCTGTATTCCTTTTTCATATTTTGAAAAGTGGGTTTCTCATTTAACGCCAGAGTTCCTTCCGTACATATGCGATCACGTGCACGCAAAAAATGTTCAGTCCAAGATTTCAAACGTGGCACCGGATGTTTAAGTAAAAAGTACCTTACTTACGGAAATGAAATACGGGACCATGGAAGATTTAAATGAAAGTGGAAGGAAGATTTGAAACGTCAGAAAAAGCAGAAAATGAAACATGTCAAATTGCGATTCGTTCACAGATATATTTCTACAGTAGTCTGTTATACATGGTCTATTATAATGAAAAAGGTTTCACTTATTTGTTAATTAATTTAAAACGAGTGACGTGAGTTACATTTATTATTTCAAAACAGGTTACACGAATTTAAACGAAAGATATATTTACGGTTTATTATTTATTTGAAAGTTGGTAATAAACGAATTTCTGTTAAGTTTTGGTAAATTCAGTTTATGTGAAATTTGCAATTAACGAACAACTCATCCCCCTGTCAAAATTTTTTTATTAGCTTTATAGTCAATGTGTAATATTTTGAAATAAATCAAAAAGAATTATTTACTTTCATTATTGGATTGATTCATAAATAACTTCCATTTTAAATGGTAATTAATATAATAATAACAATTAAAATACAATAACACTTTCTAAATTTAAAAATAATTAAAAATATGCAGTAGAATAATGATAATTGTGTGAAAAGAAAACCAGTGAAAACAAAACTTTATTTATGACGACGTGAACCATTACATTGATGTACTACGTACTAATTACTGCAGGCCGCAACCGTGAACATTACTAAAAGAGATCATTTAACCCTTGTGTACTGTACGAATCAATTGAACTCAAAAGCAACTTGTGCTCTTAATTAGATTTTCTCTTACAAATACATATTAATATATACATATATCAATTGATTTTATATCACGTGGTTTATATATATGTTCGAATGGGGTTACAGACAATTTGACAAATAATTAAATGCGAGATGTGATTATCTTTTAATAAATTAACTATTTAAACCATTTTTAATCGTTTATTAGCCAATTAATCAATTTCGATGAAATTTCGTTACAAATAAGAAAGTTGTGAAAAGCAATTTTTACTATTTTTTTCGTAATTCAGACTAAACAAAATTATTCCAAAATTAACTAGTAAACTAACTCGTCGTTTTTTTATTACACAATTATTTATACAAAAGTTATACTGATATAATAAGTTTATAATGCTTTTTAAACAGTTTGTTCTTCATGTTTGCAATCCATGAACATTAACGGAAGATGAAATCGTAATTTGTTGGAAAATATACGAAAGATCAGAAACAACCGAGCACTAAATTCCAAATAGTTTTATAAAACACGATCTCAAAACTATAACATTATTAATTTTTATTGTAAAATGAGTGTCGTGTCGTCTTCACGGTTGCAACAACCGTGAAATAGAGAATTCGAAACGATTTTGGCCTGTCTGGTAGTTCTAGCGTTAAGCTGTGTCCACACTGAAGTAAGACCGAGCAACTTTTAATTGATGTTGAATGTACCTTGAAAAAGTCGTCGCTTTGGCCGAATGAACGAAGAAGAAGAAGAAGAAGAAGAAGAAGAAGGCAACAAGAAGCACCAAAAGGCACTTAATGTTGTTTCAGTGTGGACATTGCTTTAGTATCACAGTTACTCGATCGGTGCGCTCACAATTAGATCCAATTTCCGCAAAGTAAATATAGCCCACGGAAACACAAAGTTGCATAAACTCTAGCGATAAAGTAGAACTCCATTTATATAAACCTGTCCGGACCTGTCCGGAGACAAGTTGGATCACATAATCGGGTGGTTCATATGTATAACATGAGTCGACCTGTCTCCCACTGCTGACTATGATTTTTGGTTCATTTAATAGGTGATCACGTTCATATGAGTGGATTTCGCTCAACTAGAGCTCGGTTAACTAAAATTGAGTTCCATTGTACTTGAAATTCTAGTTATGGTGAAACACCATAGAAGACCGTCACGGCAACGTAACATTCAAAGCGGACGGGCGAAGCGCGTGCGGTAACGGATCGTAGGAAGAGGAAGAAAGCATGTGCCAGAGGCTTGGGAGAGGCACACACGTTTTCGGAAATGTAGGTCTACGAATGGATTTCCTGTACCGGTAACCGGTCGACGGTATTTTTTGTTTTCATCGGACGGTTTATCGCGCTCACCGGACCGAGACGGTCACCGTAGGTGGATCCTGTATGGACTTTTGCGACGGGGAAAAAAACTTTCGAAACAGTGACGCGCAAAAAGTGTTTGAAAAACCATTCCAATGACAAATACGTTGTCGACGAGTAATTAATTTTTTTTCGAACGAGAGGTTCGGACCTGGGCAAATTTTCTTTGAAATGAAAGTAAGAAATGCCTACGGTGAATCACGGTAATATTAGAACACTTCCAAAAGGACGATAACGTTTTTAACATTGGACCGTACGACTTGGATTTTTTTGAGATGTTAACCCTTTGCACTCGGAATTTTTTTTCATTTTTTTGCGTATGAAACTGATACAATATCTCATGTAATATGTAAATGTCTAGTAGTTTATCAAATACGAACAAAAATAATAATGTGAACAATATTTTTAAGAATAGCACAGCAATTTTCAGTGGTGCCTCAGAGTCGCCATCCAAGTGCTAAGGGTTAAAATAATTAGTTTACTACAAGACGTAAAGAAATATTGCAATTGGTCGAAATTACAGAGAAAATACTAAAATTGTTGTTCAAAACTTTTTTATGTAGGTCTATATTGAAAATTTGGAAAATACGTTTTGCAGATCTGTGTCAATTATACATATTCTGAAAACTTCTTTCACGATTTTCAGTAATATAGGATTCTTGCATCATTCAATGTCTGCAGTTTTTTTCTGCTACAACCGATTTTGATGAAATTTTCAGAATATATAAAATTGACATAGATCTACAAAATCTATTTTTTAAATATTCTATATAGGCTCACGTAAAAAAGTTGTGAACAACAATTTTAGTATTTTCTCTGTAATTCCGACTATTTATGAATGGTACAGTGGTCGAGACCTTTAACCTCCACTGCCGAAGAGAAGAAGGAGGACATCGAAGCCCTTCTCCAAGAAAACCGTCGTTTCACAATTAGACACATATCAATCATATGTATCAATAGATTCGTATCATGCAATTGTTGAGAGTCTAGGACACGCAAGAGTCGTATAGTTTGTAAATTTTGACGGCCGAGCAAAAACAGAATTTGCTTAAAGACAATAATCACAGGAGATGGAACGTGGGTTTACGAAAACGATGTGGAGACAGTGTCACCAGATGAGGGGAGAGAGGGGGATTGAGGGGAAAAAGTTACCCTCTCTCTACCATTGTAGAGGAATGTTTTGCATGATTTAACAAGATGTACCATCCTATAATACGATTTTTTATGGAAGTGCAATTGCACTCGTTTTTTGAATGCTATTCCATAATTTTTGTTGTCACGAATAGACTCCTCGCATTATTCGGAATAAGAAAGTATTAGTATTATATTTACTTTACTTTGTTTTCAGTATCTACAGTGAATGGTCAAATGTGCTACCATTGCAGTAATGAAGATTTGCATTTTACAACTGCACCGGTAGAATTCCGTAAACAGTCGCAGTACAGACTAATAAACCATGAAAAATTATCCTGTATAATTTGTTTCTATTTTCAATAACAACCAAATATATATAATTCGGCCCAAATACTAGATACACCCTGTATACGTAAATTACAATCTTTTAAGAAAGTGAAGACACAAAGGCACGCTATAACATTTCGTTTTGCAATTAACATCTGCGCATTAAGCGGTAGTTGCGACTTTATTCTTTGCAGGCTCTTAACACTAGGTTCACAAAGCGCTAAGAAGAGACTATTTTCCAAATCCAAATTCTTCACTGTTTTGAAACTAATATATATCCAAAGAAATAAATTTGTTAAATAATTGAATACATCTTTACAATCTCAATAATCGTAAATTAAAACTATTAGAACCCGTCAATTTGACCGGTCCCCTAAACCTAGTGTTAATGAATTTTATGCAAACAATACCCAATACTGAATTCGATTAGGTTTCGAGGTTTCGGCGATTCTGGAGCAGTGTGCGTAGGTGCAATGATTATTATCCGTGCATGCTCACCTGAGATTTTTGGCGAACGAGGGAGAAGTCGGTGGTGGGGGTAGGCGAAGAAGAGGAGTTGATGAGGTGACCGAGAGACGCGGAGAAGAGAGCGGAGAGGCGGCTCTCCCGTTGGCGAGGAGAGAGGAAAGAAGAGAAGAGAAAAGAAGAGAAGGGGTCAGAATGACACCGTTCGTGTGTTACTCATTGTTTTGCCGAAAGTAGTGGTAGTAGGGGCGCAATGGTGTTAACTGCGTATTTACTAAACGTGGAACATGTGGTGGTGGCTCGTGTACCAGACGTCAGATGCTAGTGACGAAGGAAGTGGCTTTCATTAGTAGTGGTGGTTGGTGGTGGTGGTGGTAGTGAGCGCGCGGCACACTTCGCGCTTCTCTTTGTAAGTTCCTCACAGTATCACGCACCTCGGGTTACTCTCGCAGGTGAAGCAAACCGTTCACCACCATCCGACAACGCCGTGCACACCGCCTCCACCGAAAAATCGTTTCGTTGTTCCACGGATCATTGTTTTTTTTATTTTTCTTTTCTTTTTTCCGTTTCGTCTGTGATCGGACCCGCTGAACGTGTTCACGGAGGAGATCGTGCCGATCCCGATGTGTTCAATCGCGAGAGACGGCCTCGGCCTTGCGACTGTTGTTACCAGTGCACCATGTCATTGAGAGGATTTCTCTGAAGGAAGAACCAGGGTACCATTGGTGTTCCGTTCCGCCACGTGCTTCGCGACCCTGCTCGACGACATCCAGTTTTTTTTCCTTTTCCTTTTCCTTCTTCTTCTTCATTTTCTTCCTCCTCCTCCTCCTCGTCATCCTCTTCTCATCGTTTCCCTATTCGAATTTCCATCGCATTTTTCAATCTCTCTCGCGTCTCATCGATTCGCCCGATTCCTTGTGCCGGTGTTCTGTGGCTGCGCCAGTCTTTAGCAAATCAGGTAAACTCTATTCTTCTTTCGATAAACGTCACGCTGCTCGACTCTAGAGCGGAGACGAGTGCACGTATTCCAGCGAAAACCTTCGAACCGAGGATGAAGCATGCCGAGCATTGTTAATGAAAGAATTAAACTAACAAACAATTAAACTATCATTTTGCAATAACGTGTAAAAGGTGTAATACAAATAAATCGTAACTCTAAACGGTACTATTTTATGTTTCATCGAAATATTAGACGAGAATCGGTTATTTCAATTAATTTTTATATTTAACATGTTCAGTGCCACGCCAGCACTTACCAAACTTCCAAAAAATCGAATTTTTTTAATTGAATCCGTAATTGACACGATTTATTATACTGCTATATTAACTTTCTTATATTTCGTAGGTACTACCGACATTTTGATTTATTAACATTGAAATTTAGTAAAAAAATTGTGTCATATATATGACCGACGTGGCAGTTAACGTGTTGAACATATGAATAATAAATAGAAGTTTTTTTGTAGCTTTATTTAGCGTTCCACTTTATTGTTAACAAAACTAGTATTAACCGCTTCTAAGTATCCCAAAGAATGAAATTATACTCATCTCTGGTTTCGGGAACATCTGTTTAATTTTGATCTATAAATTTCCCAAAGTATTGACGGGGAATATTGTTTAGTACTGATTGTCTGTGAAAATTTGTTTCTCTGCGCTCTAGTTTCGTTGCCGATGGGGCCGGGAAAAAAAGTAGGCTGAAACTAGTAATCGATCAATGATCTATTTGCCCGATTACTATACGAAAATTGTTCCATTTCCGCGAGAGAGACCTGCATAATTATGTCAGCGCGATTCTTTTAGTCTGAAGATAAAAAGCCTGTTCTAAAAGAGTAAAGTAGATCTCGAGTAGCGGATGAGTTTTAAAAATGTAGGAGAAAGTACACGGTCAAGTTGACACACGAAGAAAGCGGATTCAAATAGCACATTTTAATGCAGTGTACTGTACGCAACGTTTTTGACTTTGAACCCAATTGTTCCATATTCTTAATGGGTTGTGTTTTAACGAATAGAAATGTTAACAATGTAACGATCGATTAGGCATACAATGATTGCAACAAAATAAAAAATAAGTATAAGTATTTTAAGATTTTCATTTTATTTTTATTATTTATTGTCGTGTAAAATCAATAGCTTTGCTCAGAAAGATAAATATGCTGACGGTTTAAATTACTAAAAATATCTGGAAAGTGTACATGATAATTAGACTGCGGATTATTATGCAAAATAAAAATGTTCTGCATCGATTTTGGAAAACAGGACAGAACAGTTTAATAGGTTTTTTTTACATCGAAAAGAGCGTAATAATATTCTTCACTTTTAAAATCTTTTATTTTTCTATATTTCACCCAGAAAATTTCTTCATGAATACATAAAAATCCGGAGTCTAATAATATAATAACTAACGGATTGTATGTACATATATATGTACATACAGTTACAAATAAGAATATTTTAGTGTACTCATCGTTATTACAAAAATTAACATGTTTTAAATGATAATTTTCTTATGATATTATCTAATGAATCCAAATAAATATTTCAATTTTGCACTGCCTATTAGTATATGCTCAGTAAATATGAAATTTCATTTATTATATTATGTATTTAAATATCATTAAAATGTATAGTGGTTATAAAGTATCCAAGTGTATAATTTTTTGTAAGAGCATGCTTTCAGATTATTCATTAACGAATCTAAAGAAGATCGCCATTTTTCAAAAATGAGTGAATGTTCGTAAAATTTCTATACAGAATAAGCCTTGCTAAAAAAAATTTCATAGTATGGGTACTACGAACTTTTAATTTATAATTTATTTTTACTCTACTTTGAGGAATCAAAGATATATTTCTTAATTTTCTTACGAATATTCTAACCCTTTCAGGGATGTTATATATGTATAGGTATGCGCTGATTGATCGACGACTAATTTAGTATCGGGCCAATAATTATAACCTAATTCTTTTTTTGGCAACGACATATTTAGCAATACGCTGAATTCGTTTAGAACCTAATTAATACTTTTAATTCAGGATCGATTTCAATCTTCGACCAAGTAACATACACAAATGTAATAATTTATATATTAATTATTAACGTAACAATGTCCTATAACGTGTCCTATAGAACATTTTTGATAACAATATAATGGATAATCTAGTATTTTTATAATTTGTTCTTCTTCAACATAAACGAAGTATATATTTTTTAATTACCATACATCGCTATACATATATCGTATAAGTGTCCCATCTGCATTCATAAATTATGACAGCAGACTTCCTTGGTTAATTTGTAATGTTCATATTTCAAACTGCCACGTGTAGTTAAAGCAAAATGACAGTACATGCTGAAAATGTGGTCAGCCATACTACATTGAATTTTGTTTAAGTTCCTTTCGCATCAATAATGTCAGTAATCCAACTGTTCTACAAATATTTAGGCACTTATAATAATAATATAATAAAAGGAGAACCTTTTTTCGGAAACCCTTTTGAAATTAAAGTTATTTTTTTATTAATTTCGATTCTTTTCAATCATTTTATATAAATCACTTTCCTCATCACAATTTGTATAATTATTCGTCATCCAATATGTATAATTATGTTTCCCATAACTTAATTTCTCGTACTGCATAGCTAAATAAAAATTTTGCTTTTTAGTTCCAACGAGGCTCGCACGATCACATTTTAAAATTAAAAACATGACCTTAATAATTGTGACGTAACGGAAAGAACGGAAAAAGTCATCTCGCTTCCTAAAAAAAGGAGGAACATGTTTTTTTATCTCAATCTCGCAATCAGATAAATCGTTCTCCACAATAGTGAGGAAAATATCTACCATTCTTGCGAAATTATTGTTATTTATCGTACACGTATATCATACTCGATCTCGGTTTTACCCATAATATCATAGAATCACTTTATTAACTAATTGTTACGCGATGAAACCTATATGTTCAGTAACGGAAATGACAAATAACTTGTTCATACGAAGATTATACTTCACGATTCTACGATTACATTTCAACATATGTAAAGAAATATTAGCTTGAGTTAGAGATCTATTCAATTGTAATCGACAAAAGATGAATAAATAATGAGTAAAAATTTTATAATACACATTCAATCATTCATTCAGAATAAAAATAAATTATCTATAGTATATAGTGTTATACGGGAGAAAATGCATAGAAAATGCAGAATAAAATTTTCTTGTCTGATGCTCCGTTTTCACGAAAATCGATTCAGAAAATTTACCCGGTACACGTGCACTCAACCGCGTGTAGACTCCGTGGAATTCACTATATGCTCTTGGTCTGGAGATTATACATATGTACTTATACATGTAAATCAATAATGATTTATACGGTATAATGTAGTGGTATTATTTATAATTGTGTATGTACGTTCATTTTTATATTTACATAATTTGTATCTTATGTATAATTCATCTTCTATAATTTTATGGACCATGTTCATTCCAATGTCTGCTCAAGGATGTTAACACCAGACTATCATACTCATTAAAATGAGGTAAACACGTTTTTGAGAGGAATTATGGAATCAATTAATTTAGGGGTATAGTATTGAAAACTTCGCAAAATTCTCAGGAAGTCTTATTATTTTTATAAGCTAATACAAAAATACTTCCAACAGAAATGATTAAATAAATTTCTTAATTCAAGCACATATTATATATATATTATAAAAATCGTGGGAAATCGAAAGAAATTGCGTCTTGCAATTTTTATAAAACAATATGTATACCAGTCACTTTTGAGCTCGGCACGGTTAGAGTGAATTCGCGGAATACGTGATGGTACAATAATTTCCTTCTAACATTCTCCTAATTGTATAAATTATTTTCTGATTCCCAGAATGCTTCGATTAGTTCTCCTCTTCGCCTCCATTTCCGGATCTTTTTACGAGGCTACGGCAGCTTCACAACATATCAACAAAGACCTAACCAACCACTACAATGCACGTTTTCACGCTTACGAAGAACCGTACAGTATTGACTTCACATATCATAATTACGAGCAAATGAGTCGTTTTCTACGAGCGACGTCGCTCCGTTTCCAAAACCTAACTGCCTTATACTCTATAGGAAAATCTGTGAAAGGTACGTTTCTTGAGATATGTACTACTTTATCCGGTGTACATCTCCAACATTCTACATAATTATTATTGTTTTTATGTTTAATAACACTAAAGAATTGAACAAAAATTAATTATCAACTATGTTTTATGGAAACAGACTTAAGAAAGATGAATGGAAATATTTTATTGCTTTATGTAGTGTTTTTCTCGATCATTGAAAAGAATATTGGTATTCATTGGTACATCTAACCATTGATAAACTTTTTATCAATGGTTAGATGTACCAATGAATACCAATGAATATGATGTACCAGCAATATGTTTTTAACGTATTACGTTTAGGTTCAATAATATTGTTTGGCTGAATTTCGTTTGATCATTCCTTAATGTATACATTAAAAACATTAGTGTAATATAATAACTAGACTCTGGATTTGATGCATTTTTGACAAAAATGAGTAGGTGCAATTTAAAACAGTGCAAAGATTAAAAGACGGTAAAAGTGTTAATATATTTCCACTACATTAAAATTATTAGTGAAAAATATAAATTTATATTTAGCTCCTGTCTCTCGCTTTTTTTTGTTGCACACACTTTTGATTTTGTATAAAGATCCGGAGTCTAATAATAACCATCGTTATTAATTATTTCCTTTATTAGCATGACTTTAATAGCACTTTGAAAGCGCCATTTTGGTACTCAGCAAATGCAATAAGGAAGCGTAAGAACAAAATGGTAATTGAATATTCCATATTATAGGACGCGACTTATGGGTAATGGTTGTTTCTTCCTCGCCATATGAACATATGATTGGCAAACCTGATGTGAAGTACGTAGCTAATATACATGGGAATGAAGCCGTGGGTCGTGAGTTAATGTTACATCTGATTCATGTAAGTAGTCATATGATACACTTTGTACCGCCATTGACCCCGAGTTTATATTCGTACTCAAGGGAAATACTATTAACTAAATCGTCGATTTCTCAGAAATTTATTGGAAACGTTCATCAGAAATATTTAGAGAAATTCTTTCCGTAATATATGGATGTAGAGCAACATTTAATATTGTATGCAAGAGGTTTTAATTAGCAGGAATATGCCTTCTCTCGTGAAATGATTATCGGCCAGTGCCGCGTTCGACGTCATGCATCTTTTATTCGTTTAGAAATTATCTCTCTATAAATACTTTATTATGTTTCTAAAACCGTTGTAATGTATTCGGTCGAACAGTAAAACAGACATTCCAATATGATAATACATACAGATCCTCGACTTACTGATAATGCTGCATCTTTTACGTCACTCTTCCATATTTGACATCTACCGTTCTGAATGTAAATTGTTGCTGATAGGATAGAATAGAATAATAGTTTATTTTTCAGCCTCCGTCCACTCTTCAATTTAAAGAGATCTATAAGATAAAATACTTTAACTTTTTATTAATAAATAATGTTTAAAATATTTCTTGACAATGAAATTAGATAGAGGTGAGAGTCAATATTCGAATGCAGAAATCTGTAACATATTCAAATTATATTCATTTTCTTATTTTCACCTCGGTTTCACTACTGTTTTCACCAGTTGTACTACTTCTTTCTTGTAGACATAAAATTAATTCAGTAAAACTGGAACAGGCGACAGACTTTACCGTATTAAAATTTAAAAATAATTGTTTAATGTGTTTATGCTTCGTGATATTTGAAATTCCCGCATGTGTACACTTTTGCACTTTTCCATGCATTTTCATTCGCGCTATCCTAATAATGTTAATTAAAATGTTAATTAACATTACAAGGTAATTCCAAGGTACCATTTACAATAACAAAAAGGGAAATATTGAATTTACATGAATATTTTACAGGATAAAATAGATTAAAATAAATAAAATATTTCAAATGTAATGCTCAGTATTTTGACTATCCTCATCCAAATAAAATTTGGAAACAAAATATACTATTAACTGTTTCAAATAAATAGTCTATTTACTATTAGAATTATATATAATTTAAATTATAATTATATATACTTTAAATTATAATTATATATTGTACTTTAAATTAGAATTATGATTATAATCTATTATAATAGATAATTTACTATTACTCAACTCTATTCAAAATTAGTTACAAATAAACGAAACAATAAGCAATAATTGTGGGGAAAGCGTGTAGATGGAAAACTTGTGTTTTCTTCAAACTGCAACAGAAAGCGGGAAATCTTCCGTGGCTTACGTGGCTAATTACTGCAATTATGGAGGTTCTAATATTTTTATTTGTCAAAGTAATAAATTCTTTTTTATATTTGCAGCATTTCGTAACTAATTATGGATCAGATCCATATATTACATGGCTTTTAGACAATACTAGAATACATATTCTTCCGTCGATGAATCCTGACGGTTTCGAAGTTTCAAAAGAAGGATACTGCGAAGGCGGACAAGGAAGGTAAGACTTTAAGCTATAACTTCAAATTAAAAATAAAATTCGTACTATAAATTTATCACGTACGTTTACATTTTCCATCAAATAATTCAAAGTAATAACAGATTTTAATTTCAAGTCGTAATCTCGCTAGTACAAAGATATTACAATTTCTTTATTAAGAAACTATTTTTAATAGACCAGAATGGAAAACATATTATTGAATAAATATCTTTGAATTTTAATTTAAAAACGCTACGAACTTTCATCCCAACCCAATAGAAACTTCATGTGCTGTCACTTATAAATATCGATGTCTATTGAAAATTTTATTAGTTTAAATATATTCAAGTACGGATTCAGTCCGAAGTATTTGTTTTTTTTTTATAGATACAACGCACGTGGTTTTGATTTGAACCGCAACTTCCCCGACTACTTTAAGCAAAACAAAATTAAAAGTCAGCCGGAAACCGAGGCTGTTAAAGAATGGGTGTCCAAAATTCAGTTTGTTCTATCTGGGAGCTTGCACGGTGGTGCCTTAGTTGCCAGTTACCCATTTGACAATACGCCGAATTCGCGTAAGTTTGTTTTCGTACGCAATTATCAGTTTCTTTACTTTATGTTATGGGAAAGTTAGTTTCTTTTTATTATTTCATGGTAACGGGTTTAAATATCCTTTAGCATCAGAATGAAATATCTACGCCCATAAGAGCAAGATTAGCAGTGTTCAAAATGATCACTATTACATTATAAGAACTAAAAATGACAAAAGAAAAATATTTCATTGTTCTTGAATTTTTGTGTGAAATTATTGCTCGCTGAGATTTTAGTGGCGACATCAACTCTTTTATGTAGATATACTGTAAATTATGATTTTAAGTTTCGTTCAGACGTTCTTCCATCATCAGTTGCAAATTAATGATAACATTAACATTCGGCAACAATGTTAATATATATTTAATCGATAATCTAGAACGTGTAAATTATACAAAAGGCAACTCTTCGAAAACTTTTACTTTTCGACTAACAAAATAACATTCTGAACCAAAGTTATAAATAAAATAAAAAATTAATCGATTTCCTTGTTCAGTTATATACATTCATAATTGTAGCATGACGACCTATGATCATATTGTTAGTAATAAATTGGAAAAACGAGATAAAAACCTGTTCAGTAATCGGTGATTATGTTTTCAAATGGGCAGATCCGTTATTTCAATAGAATCGAAAATCAAATGTTGTTCCTTGTTTTTAAAAAATGAAGGAATCATTCAGAATCTTTTGCAGTAACGATGTCACCAACAATTCAAATTTTTTGTACATACAAAAACATATATTTGGCAATGTGTATCTAAATATATCTTTTTAGTATTTGGAAAATGTTGTATATTGTTTATAATAGTTTGAAAAAACAACTCCATTTAGGTCAACATACCTTACATACGATAAATTCGTTGGTAAACGAATGTATTGAAAAACAAAAAATATGAACTGTTTCGGAAAAACCAAAAACATAAAGATAGATTATATTACGTAATTTAACGACAATTAAAAGCAATCTCATCCTATTGTATAACTTTTCATGCTGTCAGGAATATGCCGGTCAGCGCCATTGTGTGCAGGTATATGGTGTATTTGCTAACTGATTCATCTATCGAAAGCCTTTTTATAACAGTTGCCAATTAATTTCTCTCGGGCTTGAATTCGAAACGAATTTTAATTTGCCTACATATTATAAGCTGAAGCTTTCGCATAATTATATCATTTGCATTACTGCTATTTTAATAACATGAATACAGACTGAATTAAGCAGTTCACGTATATTTATTTAAAATTGTATTTACAATATTTTAATGCTTGGAAGTATTACTTAATTCTTGCCTACTTCAGTACCAATGAGCACTGAGTGAACCACTACAGGAAAGTCTTGATCTAAGCCAGATCGTCGGGTCCGTGCTCCGACATAGAGAGGGTATGGCTACTATTTTTTTTTTTTACCTCACTGACCACGTCGAACGTAGAAAACTGAGCCAATAAATACCGTTCAAATTATATCGTGTTTAGTGTCATTTTAATGAGAAAAATACCACAAATAAGTTAGTGAAAGTCTTAGAAAAAAATAATTAAAAACTACAGAAGTTTTGTAATTTCGGTTTAGAATTAAAATACACGTGTACACGTGGCATGTGAACCGTCTGTGAGGACGGATCCGTGAATGCAGATCTATTCGGCACGTTCGAGTCCGGCAACTGATGCGTTTGTTTTTCGATCGAATTCTTTTCGACTCTCTCAAACGGAAAACAGACGCATCAGTCGCCGGACTCGAACGTGCCGAACGGATCTAAAGATCGTACATTAGTTAGATCAAGACTTTACTGTACCTCTTATTATGAAATTCAATGATCATCTAAAAGAAATCAAGAAATACACGTTATTCGTTTAATACTCGCTGTATTAATTTAGTTTAATCGTTTAATTAATAATACGCCGTTTAAAAAAAAAAAACGCCAATTTACACAACATTGCCATGTTATTAACAAATGAGTGGATTACGCATTAGTATATATCTAATAGGTACTTGAACACTGTTTACTGTATTACTCACACAAAAAGGAAAACTTAACAATAAACAATATTTTATTAGGTGTACCAATAAAATAGTACCAGTAAATTCAAAATATCAATTGTTGATTGCACACGAACAACCAAAATATACACTCCACTCTCGAATGTAATACAAACAATTTGCTATGCATTTACTTTGTTTTACAAGTACGTGTCACGGCTAAATGGTGTACAATATAATTATACTAGACTACGGATTTTATGCGTTTGAAAGAATTTGAAAATTTTGTTTTTAATTAATTTCTACATGGTTCCAACTTCTTGCAATTGATGCAAGGAATTTTTATTTTGCGTAAAGATAAAGAATTAATTTGTACACCTAATACTTACACAATTGTTCGTTCACAACGGATAATGATTGTGACAAATGAAATGTGCTGTTACTGTAGCATTGGAAAAAATATTTTTCTAGGCAAACGTGGAATGTTATGAAAAATAGTGGACTACTTATCGGTACACCTAATAAAAGTGTAAATATTTCGGAGTATCATATTGCATTTCCCATTGATTTTACGTAACTCGTGCTTTGCAGTTTTAGTTCTGTTGCGTTAAAAGAATTTCTGGAAGTGGAATCTGATCCATGATCTATACAAGCAATTTAGTGTTTCAGAGTTACACTTCGGCGCCAAGCATTTCGCCGGACGACGATGTGTTCCAACACTTATCGCTAGTGTATTCCCGAAACCACGGATCTATGTACCAAGGGCTTCCTTGTTCCCAATCGCAACCTGGATTTAAGAACGGTATCACCAATGGCGCGCAATGGTACCCGTTAACTGGAGGAATGCAAGACTTCAATTACGTCTGGAACGGCTGCATGGAAATCACATTGGAACTCTCGTGTTGCAAATATCCGCCAGCTTCGGACTTGCAATTCTACTGGGATGAAAATCGTGGGGTAAGTTCCGAACGCGTTATCTACTTTTCCAATTTTCTTATCGATCGCGATTCGTATACAGGGTGATTCATCTAAGTGTGCCAACTAAATTACATGTAAACTATTTGGTATATGAAAAAATAGTTGAAACAAAAGTTTTATGGTTTCAAAAGTAGCATATAATGTAATAATTAGTTTTTTCTATTTTGTTTTTTTTTTTATCGAGATATAAAAGTCACCTTTCTTTAACATAGAGCGTAAATTTTTATTTTCTGGCTATAAGGATATATGAGGTGAAAAACTAATATGTAGTTACTAAGATGTTCTCTATAAATGCTTTTTACAAATGATTCACTGCAGTTTATGTTTACAATACTAAAAATTTATAATAAAATTTTGATTTTTCCAGGCCCTTATAAAATTCTTAGCAGAGGCTCATAGAGGTGTACGCGGATTCGTGGTTGACGAGAATGGAAATCCTATCGAAAGAGCGTCTATTAAAGTGAAATCCCGCGATGTTAGTTTCTTAACTACGAAATATGGAGAATTTTGGAGAATTTTATTACCGGGAGTGTATAAACTGGAGGTAATGTGTTAATGTTTTAGTTTTAATTTCGTAAAAGAATCTTACTTCCTACGTATTGTACATAATAAATAATAATCAGTATTGAAACTTCGAAATAATTCTCCTTCTTTTCTAGGTATACGCAAATGGATACCTCCCACGTGATGTAGAATTTAGAGTAATGGAACAACACCCAACGTCTTTCAACGTAACATTATACAAGGCGAATGTGAGTAGAACATGAAAATTGCATGTTTGAAAACTTTTAAAACAGAGTCTGGTGCTTTTTAATTTTTTTTAAGAATCTCATATTATTGTAATACATTCCGCACTGATTGTTGCAATAAACAAATGTTTATTTTGCTTATTAAACCTCAGACGGTGGACCAATATTATAACTAGACTCCGGAACTTTATGCAAAATAAAAAGTTTGTGCAACAACTGCAAGACACAGCAGCTAAATATAAATTTATGTTTTTTCACTAATAATTTTAATATAGTGAAAATAATCAGAACTTTTTATTTTTATTATAAAGAAAAAAATAATACACAACAAACTGATAATAGAAAATTGCTTAATGCTATTGTAATGGATACGTAGCTTTAAAGTAATAATTCAACGGTTCTGTCGTATTGCTCGATTAGTAAAGCAACAACGTTTATTAACTACTGTACCAATGTACAGCACGTTTCATTATTTATTACAGAGATATCCCAGTGAAGAGGAAAATGGGTCCAACTTCTATGCCGGAAACAGGGATCATATTCATCATGATCATGTGATACATTTACGGCCACATCCTGGAACCAACACAGCTTCCGATGCAAACAGTGGTATATTCTCGTCTCTCAGTAACGGATTTAATTCTTTCGTCAGCAATTGGTTCGGGTGATTAATTATAAGTTATTGATCTAAGGCTGGATCGAGTAAATCATTCTCGTTTGACGTAAACAACACACTTGACACATTTGTGATCGTACAAGAATTGGAACGAAGATCATTGAGGGCAAACTATTATATTGAGAACGGTTACGAAGTAGCAAGCTGTTGAAAATATTTTAATATCATAATGTTGCAATATTTAAATATTGCATTAATGAGAATGTTATGGTTATTTATTACTTCATCTTGTTATAGTTTTTCAATATGTATCGACTAACGCATCAGTTGTGAGATATTCTAAATCGTAAGAATATTAAAAAGAGAATTCGCATATTTAGAAGACTGTTCGAATAACAGCGCTGTTTATTTTGTAGGTATTTTAATACAATATTTTCATTGTTTGTTTTATGTAAAGAAAGTATTTAAAATTATTTATTATTTATTTAAAACAATGCGATTAGTATTGTTTCATTATTTTGTTTCATACTTTAAATATTGTAGAATCAGAAAATGTATTAATTATGTACTTTCATTTCTTATATTTTATGTAGTGTGTAAACAAAATTATGAAAGGAATATTTGGTGTGATATTTTGTTGTTGACAACTTATGTTAAAGTACAGTAAACTCCAATTTTTTATTAAAATACTTCTTAAGAATATTAATTGAGATATTGCACACAAAGCTCTTAGGAAACTAATTTGTTATTTACAAAATTATTTCTTGAAAATGGAACGCAAAATTATCTGAAAATTTCTCTTCATTGGAAATCAGATATTTACAAAGTATATTTCTATTTATTAACAAAAATTCCAACCAGAAGTTAACTGTTTGTTATTTTAATGTGCTCTATCTTCTTCTAAGCTTTTAAATAGAGATCCCACTGCCTTAATACGTTTAATACGTAAGTCAAAATATTTATAGATCACTAATATTAAAAGAAGATGCGAACAAGAATTAATAATCGCGAAGTATAAATGAAATTTCATTTGTTTTATTTTTATATGCACATATTTGTAATGAATTATTTAAATTTAATTACACATTACTAACTTATTATTATTTGAATATTATGAATATTAATCTAAAGGTAAAAGATTGTTTTTTTAAAGTGTTCGCAATGACTCAATATTTTCTTTTTCTTGCAAAGAAGTAAATTCTATTTTTTTTTTGCATGATATTCATTACAAAACCGTCGATTTTGTTTTAGTAACACATTCCTTTTTATTGACTCTTAAATTATTTTTTAATTCACATACTTAACTTTTGAATTCAGTTGTCTCAAATTTATGAAAACTTCCACTTACAGTTCTGTCGTGATTTGAAAGCAACTGAACGAAATATAGTGTTTAATATCGAAATTATTAATAAAATTATATTTTTTACATTAAATAAATATATTTTGTAGAACTAAAGTAAAATTCGAAAAGAAATTATAACAATAGATATGAAATTATAATTATAATATAGGTATATATAGTAGTTAGTAAAAAACATGAAATCAGTGGACCTTAGTGATTATGAAACTGCTACATATTTTTGTAGATCATTTAGTGTGCAAAGGTACTAATTCACGATATAATTATATATGTATGCGTACAGGGTGTATTTAAAAAGCGAATGTACCTTTATAACAGTGAAATTACCATACCAATTGATAAGAATGCATACAGTAAATATTTACTTACAGATTTTTTTCAAATTCAATAGATGGTACTACGGCGTAAACAATAATACAAGAATGTATTATATGTGAATTTTTTTATTCCTCTTATATGCTGTATACTCAAATTATTTTAGTACTCTTATATATATACTAGAATTCTCTACATTTTGAGGAACGTTGTATTATTATAAAGTATTTAAATACTTCGAATAGGAATTAACGAATATATTGAAAAAAGAAAGCGTGCTATGATAAAAACAAAGTTCATTAATATAAATCGCTAAGAAATATTAAAGTAAGATCAGTATGTGTTCAATCCGATTGTTTAATATTAATTGCAGAAAATTAAATGTGTGTAAAAGTTTTTCATATATTACTGCATGTAGACAATATTTGTTCGCAGATAAAATATTTCATCTGTTTCTTTATAAAAGCTACATTCTCTATTATTCAAAAAGAAACATTTTTAAGACTTACTAAAATTTAGTTTATTTTTTATAATATATATGCATACGTACATAAATATCAATTGCGAAGTATTTTGTTAAATATAGATTACAAAACATTAAAACGTGAGCAATAAAATTTCTTTATAAATAATGCATAATATATAGTTTTATATAATTTATGGTTATTGTTATACTATGTATAAGAAAATGGAAGACATATCTCTCCAACAAAATTAGTACGGTTTTTCTGCACTTCTGCGTAGTATAAACGTTGGCGATAATATAATGTAATTAATCGATGAAATATTTTACGACACGCATATAAAATAAATAATTAGGGAATTAATTTAGTAATATTAAATATTAACTAATTTCTAGTTAGCCTGCAATAATGTATTGCATAAGCACTGCCTTTATTCAATTCCAGAGGCAACAGTAATAGTAACAGCAATAATTAATAACAATGTAATACTTATACCTGTAAAATTGTTTCAGGTACAGTATTACATCTCTTATTTTGTATAAAACCTATTTATGAAATATAAATATCCTGCAAAGTTTAAGTTGTGTTAAATGATTAAAATCTATACAAATAATAATAATAAAATACAAATTTTAGATTAGAAAAAAGATAAATAAGATGCAAGCAAATCCAACATTTGTTCGGAAGCAGTAATTAATTCGAGTAAGTTTTAATTTTTGCAGCTCCAATAATTGTTTAAAATTTTCAGAATTAAAATATTCTACATAAATGTGTAATTCTTACTTGATAATTTAAAATATCATTTTAGTGAAAAACAACTTGTACAATACAATTTTCATTGTGCATTGCACATACTATAAATCTTGGTACATATCATTTCTCCTATAGCTTAGCACTAACAGTAAGACTTATATTTATATTGAAATAAATAATGTTTCAATGTTTATGGCAAAGTATAAAACATATTATTTATTTTCTTCTATGATTGTTAGAATACAAAACATATAATTTACATATGTAATTACAGTATGCTTGAACGTGTTCATATGCAAAATATTTTAATTTAAATAATGGGATTTAGTCAAAATGTAAATAATAATCATTTTATTTCTATTTGTGAATGAATTTTATAATTTATCATGATTACTAGAAAATAACTTACATAATTTTGTACAAAATATATTTAATCATTATGTTTAATTATCATCAATAATGGAAAATCGTGATATATAAATGAATATATTTATATTATATATATTTCTTTGACTGAAAATATTATTGTACTGGTATTTTTTAATTAGTAAAAAATAAATGAATTACAGTCAATAATTTATTTACATATAATAAAACTATATATAAAATTTCATCAAATCTACAATGCTCATTTTCAAAAAAAAAGCTCCACAGCAATACATTACATCTCAATTCATTGAAATTTAATTTATCAAAAAAATAGTTAAAAACAATTAACAGCTTATTAATCTATGGCAAAGTGGTAAAAAAATTTGATATTGATTACACTAACACATATCCAACTTATTATTAACAGTTGGAGCATTAAGTCCACCAGTATCGCCAGATTCAAGTTGTTTCAGAAGCCGAAACAGAGCTGCTGCTTCTCTGATACGACTGAATTCAATACAGAAGGCTTGTACTTCGATAAAAAGTTCTTTTACATTTATAATCTTATTCCTTATTAAGGATTGCAGAAAGACACAAACCAAGCGTACTAAACGATTCTGCATATAACGATCCTTTATAGTTTCACAAGTGGAAATACAGTTGCTAATGTACAAATGAACAAATTCTGTAGGTAGATCCACAGTAGTAGTCAGCCTATTAACTACTTCCATTGAATGGAGGGACATTTCCATATTTACCAAAACACTTAAATATTCTGTTATTTGGCTCGATTGCATAAGCTTCAATAACACTTTGATTGCTATCATAGGATTATTTTCCACCAAATCTGGAAGTTTCATTGGGGTAAGGCCGATATGGTACACCAATTTTGGATCTCTGTCTAATTCATCAAAAAGATGTTGCTGTTGTTGCAGTGTCACCACACGTTTAAAAGCCTTGCCCATTAATCTCCGAGCTTCTGCGCCAGCACAGTTTGAGACACACATATTACTATCATACTCAATTGTAAATTGCGAAGGTTCTGTGACATTAAACCATGCCAATTCATCGAAAGATCGATAAAGGGGAGGTGCTAATCGTAGAAACTCTGGTCGATAACTTTCATACGATAGCGGAGGATTGTCGTTGTACATGAAGTTCTCTGCCATAGATTTTGTTACATTTCTGGGAATGTAATTTTGTGTGACTTTCGAATGATCCATGTCAGGTAATATCACTGGATGTCCACATTTTGCTATAGCCGGTAATTCTGAATGTCGCTCCGTTAATTGTGTTTGCAAGCTACTCAAATCAATAGGCTGCATAGACGTAAAAGACAACTCTTCCACAATCTGCCTTGGAGTTTTCTTTAAGATGTCTTTTTGATTATTTCCCAATAAATTGATTAACAAGTTCTTCTCACATTGAGATAAAACTGGTATATGCCCTGTGAAATTAGTTTTTGAAACACCATTGTTTATATCCTTCTGTGACTTTAGAACCTGAATGAAAACAGGTGCAAAAGGTGTCGAAGCCAATGGTTCTCCTCTATAAAGGTCAAACAACAATGCCACTGCTATCACACGTTGTACACTTTTTGGCAATAAATCTATGTGTTGCAAAAAAAGAACCAATGTCGTTCCTACATTAAATCGGTCCTCTTTTCGAAATACTTGATGTAGCTGATTACATAGGGTTTCCAAGCTTGTGTCGAGATTTTCCTCTTCAAGGATATCCAACAATTTTGTTAAACCGTTCGGCCTAAGCGTCATGTTTGTTAAGTTCAGAGTTGCCAAAAAGATACACACTAGCACATTAACCTAACAACTTCTGGCATCCTTAGTTACGTAACACATTCAGGGGCACGCAGTGGTAGAGCCGCTCTACTAGAGCGCGCGCCTACGGACGGTGCAACTCACACTACTATTTGATGTTGATGTGTATATAGTACGAAGATGGTATAGTATCAATATCAATATGCAAAGGATTGAAAACGAGCCCAAAACGTATGGTAATTGCCAATCATTTTAAAATAAAGTTTGACTTATCACGAATCTAAATAAATGAAATATAAATGTATAAATAAATGTATCTAATAA
This sequence comes from Lasioglossum lativentre, assembly GCA_916610255.1. Taxonomy (NCBI): domain Eukaryota; kingdom Metazoa; phylum Arthropoda; class Insecta; order Hymenoptera; family Halictidae; genus Lasioglossum; species Lasioglossum lativentre. The sequence continues at coordinate 41,146,851 of OU744355.1, read as the reverse complement.
ATGAAGTATTGTAAAGCTTCAACAAGGATTCTACAGCGGGAGGAGTGAATGTACCATTCGCGCGCCAGATGGTGGCTATATATGTAGGCAAAGTGTATACGTTCTGATTCTAATTCAATGCACAGTATCTTGCAGGAACATTTTAGTACTGAAACTATTATTATTAATTAATAAAACATACGAACCCAGCTCTCTTTCAATCAATACAAGATTTTAATTAAAATAAACCGCCATTAATGGTGATGACAGCGCCGCAGTGGTCGATTTAGGAACTAAGCAAAGGCCTTCGTACAGCGCCAATTGACGTAGTGGCAAAACGCTCAAACTGGTAGCCAAATTACCGACAGCCAGACACAAACCACACACCTAAGGTGTCGCAAGTAACATCTCAGAATTTACTACTATCCACATCTAGTGGTATCTTTTTGGAATGAATAGATATGTACTGTCGGTAAATTTGGCTACCAGTTTGAGCGTTTTGCCACTACGTCAATTGGCGCTGTACGAAGGCCTTTGTTTAGTTCCTAAATCGATCACAGCGGCACTGTAATCATCATCCACAGCGGTTTCAGAGAATATGTAGAAATTAATCAAACTCGGCCGCCAGTTTGAACAAAATCCACTAGTTTTTATATAGAAAGAGCAACGAAGCAATTAAAAGATACACTATTTTAATATGGACAATGATTAAATGTTACAAAAATACTGGTTCATATATTCATCTTAATGCATGCTTTAAATTACAGATAATAAAGTACGAATTTTTGTGTAATAAAATATCACAGAATGTACGTCTTTCTTTACAACGTATTTTCTTAAACGCCATAATCATCAACGCTGTGATTATTCCGTTTTTTCGTGTCTGATAGTGACCTGTTTTGACGTTTCATTTTTCATCTGGTTGATCCAGTACGGGCATTTCATTAAACGTTGTAATGACAATCGTTTAGTGAAGGATGGTAATGAACTCATCGATACTTTGTCCTCCGTTGAATAACGTACGGAAGATCCTCAGCCACTCGTGTAAAAGAAAAAGGCAATTCTTGAACAATTACACGGTAATTTCGCACTTTGAACTCGGCTTTATTAGCCGTGGAGTGAATCACTGCACATCTTGCGACATTTTGGCAGTCAGTGCTTTCAGTTTTGCGGTCCACAATTTTATGTAGGGACTCGTCCTTCGAAGAGAGTTTACGCTGCAATATTACGGCGTTCTAGCGAGGACAATCATCTTCGTCTAGTTCTTAAACTGCGAGTGTTCGATTCTGGCGGTACGCTTGTTATCTGAAAGCATTCAAAATAATAATTTATGCATTGATCAAGCGTGCTACAATTACACATACAAATTTATAGAACATATTACCTCGATTGGTTCAATGTCTTGAAAAGATTCATCTCTTGCCATATATAATTTTTTTTTACGAGTGTTCTTTTTTCTCTCTGAAAGTGTCTCTGAGGGTGGAGGCAACACAGCACGTTTACCACTTCGTCTAAAATTAGGTAATAACGTTCTTCAATATCTAGTTTCAGATAAATAAAGGAATGTCCCTATCGGACCTTGTATTAATTACGTATCTAATGTTTATATTCATACTTTGTGTCTGAAGTCGGAAGCTCAATTACTGACACTTCATCTGCTGAAGGAGAATATTTTCTTGGTGCCCGCCTTATTCTACGTTCTTTTGATACCACTTCATCCTCAGATGTATTTTCACAATAACCCTTCTCTTTAGGTTGATGCGTTGTTGTCTGAGAAAGAAGAATGATTAAATAGAACGTATTCGTAAGCCGTTAACTTCATTAAACAATTTAGTAAGGAAATACCACTCGTTTTTTTTTCTCCAATTCCTCTTGTTGATTCTTTACGAGCGTCTCATATTTTGTAACCATCTCATCTCTGTTCTTCATAAATGCTTCCATTTCCCGCTCCTTCTCAATCAAACTATTCTTCAGTTCTTGATTCATGTTTCGTAACCTATCATTTTCTGCCTGCCTTTCTTGGGTGCTCTGTTGAAGGAGCTCCATAATCTTGGCATTCTGTTCGCAGGTTTTAATGCGTATTTCTAAGTTTTCAACATATTCTTCTTTTTGAGAAAGTTTCTCTTTTGTCTCTGTCAATTCTCTGATCGTATTCTTCATCTCTACTTCCATGAGCTTGTCACTTCTGTCATCCGCATCGTTTCTTTGAATCATATACTTCATTTCTGAAATCAGGACGAATTTTTATTTTTTTTTATCACAGAAATAACATTTACAATTTTTTTTTTTAATTCAACAACAAATATATATCTGACCTTGTTGAAGAGTCTTGATTTCACCTTCTTTCTCCTCTTCTACTTCCTTCGCACATTCCAAACGATCCTCGAATTCCAAAAGTTTATCATTGTTTTCATCTAGCAACTGTTGCAGATGTTCCTTTTCGTCTCGACATATTTCTAAATTTTTGTTTAACTCTTCAATTTGTTGTTGAAGTTCTGTTACGGTATCGAGATTGTGCTGCCAAGTTTCAAGAAATTTATATTACACTAGCGATAAAGACAAAAAATTGCTAAATCTTACTAGATGAAAGTGTTGCTTTTTTAACTTCATACAACGAAAATTTTTAAACATGAACCGCCTCTACAGAATTTATAAAGCTCTTATCGGCAAAACCATTGTAAATTTGGAGATTGAATTTTTTCGTTTATATACAACGGCTATAAAAATCTCAACGACTTTTTCGTCGTGTTTTATTATATTTTGAACGAAAAATATGCCGTCGATATTATAGTAACTCGAAAGTACCCCATGTGGAGGTTACATATTCGAATTTGCGCTTTATAGATTCAATTATTCTAATACCTGTAACTCACGTTTTATCTAAAGTGTTATGAACTCGTTAGTTTAAAAATTGTACTAATTTTGGTCATAAAAAAAATTCAAATTCCATAAAGAAAACACAATTTTTATATGTAATCATTGTGACATTAAATGAAAAACAATTTATGAAAGTGAAGATAAAAATTTGATAATACAAAAATATTGTTATTATTTTTCATAGAATTATGACATTAAATATCTACTGCTTTTTATGTGTACTTTATCCAAATACCTTTGTCTTAATATCACTTTTCGTAATACTTGTAGATATATACACTTATAATAAATGTTGTTATGTTAGTATATACACTTACTTTTGCAAAATGCTCATCAAACTCGGCTTGTAAAGCATTTAATTTCTGTAATTATGAAATAAATTTTACAAAAGTTAAAACTATTCAAATTTATAATATTAAGACTACGAAAAACTACATACTTTCATACACTGATTAGAATCATCCTTAGCATGTGAAAGTTGCTCTTTAGCTTCATTAAGATGTTGCTCGTACTCCTTAATCTGTATATCTAATGTAGCTTTAGATTGATCGCTATCTTCTAATAATTTTTGAAGATGCGTTTTATCGTCTATGCTTAGAGAAAGGTCCTTATTTAACGATTCAATTGATTGTTTATATTCTTCCACAAGAATCTTATTTGTATTATTTTCTTCTGAAAGATTTTCTAGTTTTTGCCTCAAAATTGATGCTTCTTGCTCTAAATCGTCCAACATCTTAAATGTAATGATTTTATTAGAAATCTGTTAAAAAATTGATATGTACACATCACTACGATTCTACATACTTGACATTTTTCCTTATGCTGTGTCTTTACATCATCATATTTTACTGTTAGTTTGGATAATTCGTCCAAAATAAGGTCAGATTCATCAAATTCATAATTAAAGCTTGTTTGAGTATTTTCTTCATTTGTAGTACTTTCAATAGTCTGACTGCTCTTATTGTGAATCTCATTTTCATTGGTTTGTTTTTGTTCAAGTTCTTCTGCTTGTTTTTGTTCAGGTTCCTCCGTTTGTTTTTCTTTGGACTCGATATTCACTTGACATCCTATTTCTGCTGTTTCTGCTTCAATTTTCTGACGAACGAGTCCCTCACTTTTAGCTTTAGTCTGCACGCTATTGATTTGCAAATTGCTTATTTGATCAGATATATCCTTTAATTTGACTTTAGCTAAATCCAGTTCTTCTTTCAAACTCTGTATCCTGGTCGTACTTTGAGTTAATTTCTCTTTCAGAGCTGAATTCTCAGTTTCTATTGATATTATTTTTTCCTTCATTTCAGGATCAAAATCTAAAATTCCGATTCAATTAATAATTAATTGTATGATAACCATTGTGGCCAAACAGTGTAATTCACAACCTTATACTTGTAAGGAGGCTTGACACGTCAATATCCTTTGCTTACTCGTAGGAAACTGTTAACTTAACCAAAACTCATGGTAACATAGATTTGTTAACAAAATGCTAACGCAACGCATAAATCAATAAAATTATATATAACAGTATAAATCAATAACAGGTAAACATATGAGTAATACAATCATTCATGGACACGGTGGTATAAACATTCTTACAATTCGGTCATCCTGACAAATTAATCGTCCTCGATTAAATGTATATAAACATTCTTACATACTTACCTATGGTTAAATGATTGTTATCGATTTCAGTGGACTTATCTAACGATTTCACTTCGTGATCACTACAAATTTCTTTTTTAATCGTGATTTCTTGATATTTGTCATCTTTCGGGGAGTCAGAAGATTGTTCCAGAACCTATTACATAAGAATTAGCAATGTATGTTACAATTTGTAAGATTATTTGTATGTTGTGTTAAGTTAAAATATATTTTACATACTTCATTTTTACATTCTAAGTCTTCTATGGACTTTTTAATTGAAGCTTGTTTTTCCAGTACTTGTACTTCACCTAAAAGTTCCAATTTCTCACTTTCTAATTTATTTATTTGCTCCATCATATCTGGCATTTTGCATTCATAATCCAGCAATTTCTTATTTTGATTTTCTAATTTTTCATCCAATACGTCCACTTCTTTAATTTTCTTTGTTAAACAAATATTCACATTTGCAAGATCAGCTTCCAAATCATCTATTGCCTCCTGTTTTTCCAATAATTCCTCTTCTTGCTCTTTAATGATATATTCTAGCTCCCTTTCCTTCGTAGTGACAGAAATGTACTCTTCCTTTGCTTCGTTTAAGAATACTTTTAATTTCTGAAATAGTATCATTATAATACAGGAAAAGAATACGCATATAGAACTCTACGATCATAAACAACATTAAATAATTATAAATAATTTTAAACACCTTCACTTGTTCCTGTTTAGCAAACAATTGGGATTTTAATTCTTCCACATAAAACGTTGTATCTTCATCTGTGCAAACATCTTTTTGAGCTGCATGCAATAATTCCTTCATATTGTTTGAATCTTTTTTTACTAAATCCAGCTCGAAAGTTAATTTATTTTTTTCAACTATTAAAGCCTGATTGGCCTCTTTGAGTTCTTTTACGCTACTGTTGAGCAGCGCAAGCTTTGATGTTAAATGTGAGTTTTGAATCTCCAATTCATCAACGGTTTTTGTATCATCAGAATTATCTTCCATAATAGATGAACGTTTTCTTTTATGACTGCTAAGTTGCTGCAATTTTTGTTTATAGAAATCTTCAATCTGTTTCACAGACCATTGAAGAATATCCGTATGTTGTTCCTCCACATCATGTATATGATTCCTACATCACAATTAATGGCATACATTTTAAAATACAATTATTAAAATAGTGAGTTATTAAAGCTGGTAAGGTAAATTATATTTCCAGAAGGAATCATTAGAAATATTAACGTACTTCCATTCAGTTTCAAACTCTTTCATCATAATCATATAAGTATCTGCCATTTCTTCACGTATTTCTAGATCCCGACTTAAAGCAGTACTTTTTAATAATTTAATTTCATCTTTCAATCTTTTATTTTCTGAAAGTACTTCATCATAAACTTCAACTTGCACATAATCAGACATACCGAGATTGTCATCAGTGTTATGCCACTCTGTCAAGATACATAAAAGTATATCAGTTTAAAAAATATACCTAAATAATAACTTAAACAAGTTCAATTATACAATACCTTCACTTTCCAATTCGGTAGCATCCCAATCAGTTACTGTTTTTATACTTTCTGTAACTATTTGTGAAAATCTGGACTTCTTATGCTTTTCTTTTTTCTGTTTCTGTTCAAGAACTATTTTCTTTGCAATAGCAGAAAAGTTCAAAACATTCTGTGTTTCTATATACAAATTTGGTAAAGGATTGATATTCACTATCAAAGCTACATGTTCTTTACCGGAAAGTGCTTTTTGAAAGAGCCTCGTTAGTTTCGATTCTCTAAATGGACCTACATGTTCTATTTTTTGTTTAGATAACTGGCTATCATGAATCGTTTTTAAACATCTTCCTAATACCAGTAGACTTGTATTAATATTTTGTGCTTCTTTTAATCTATCCCCAATGTTTAACGTTTTTTTCAAACGTTCTGAGCCAGCCAAATCGCAGAAAGCAAATCTGTAATTTTTATAAGAGCAATTATATGCGATGAAATTAGTCTTGGCGTAAATATTATATTAAAAACGAAATACTATTACATACGTGCTGACTTCAACACTGTTTGGTTCATTCTCAACATAATACTTCAACAATTTGATAGTAAATATACAATGTGACCGGGAACTTCTTGCATTTAAAGCTGTTGCAGCTACTTTTAAATTATACTGTCCAGCCATTAAAACCTGGTAAGCTTCAGAACCAGAATTTACACAAATAGTCTTGAGACCTTTGATAAATGCTGTCCCCTGTGTATCGGTAACTAGTTTAAGGGGAGTTCTTTTTTTTTGATTCTCATTCGACAAAAGATCATACACAATTTCATTATAGATTTCTGCAAAAGACACCCAAACTGAGTAATGTACATCGATACATTGACTAGGTCTGATCGGTGATTCCTCTTGTAATAATTTTTGCATTTCCATGTAAGCATTAATATATTGATGTTTATCCATTGAAGCAAATGTTAGTAATTTTGTTTTTATTTCTAACTCTTGGGCACGTTCAAGAGGGCCCAAACAAACAACATCGCAATGATTCACTGGCTTGTAAGAAGGAGTTGATTTTGGGCTAATATTGGAGAAAACAAATTCTAAGCATCTCGGTATAATACCAGGAGATGTAATAGTACCTTGCAGAGTATATGATTTCCCTGAATTAGTTGTACCTATAAAATAGTTATAGCACTTGTATAGTAATAAGTAATAGAAGTAATTTGGAAGGTGATCCCATTATATTAAGTACAAACAATATTTATGAAATATCTTATATCTTTACCATAAGTCATAATAGTTGAATTCTGACCATCTAAAAAATCTACCATGTGCTGTTTAACAGCTTGTTCAAATAGTTCTAGTTGAGTAGTCTCTGGTTGGAATGTATGAGTAAATGTAAATTTCCTACGTACAATATCAGTAGTATTGGATCTTTTATAGGAGCTAGTATTATTATCCAGAGAAGGTAGTTTTGTAAGCAGTGTAGTAGAATTTTGAATTTGATATGCCTCCTCTTGCTCCTGTGTCAATTTGACTTTTCTTGGAAAAGGTTTCATTCGCAAATAAACTTTAATAGTTTGGAAAGTCTGTGACTCCGAATTTGTACAACGACTCTCTTCTACATAGTTACTTTCTTCAATCTCATAAACAGACATCAAATTCTTTTTTGCGTCTTGTGAAATACATGGTCTTTGTCCATAGGCCAAGATACTAGGGTCTCTTCCAAATAAATATGACATCTCATTTTGTGCATTTAGATTACAAGATGGTCTAATGGGATCTAATGTATCATCCATCTATAATAATTAAGAAAATATTAGGAAGACAGACAGTTAATAAGTAATGATTAATATTTTCAATCGGTAATTGACGACTACTTTTGTTAATCGATTGAATTAACTACAATTTTTAACAATTCTTTTTCATTGTAAACATTTAAAATCAGTCAATCAAATTGAGAATTTTAATTAATTAATATTAAACTCTGAAACAGACAAAATTTTCGCATTTGTCTATACTTTTCAATTTTAGAAATTTGCAATTAATTGTAAAATATGTTCTGACATCACATTGTTAACACTCAACCTGTCGTGCATGGGAAAAATGTACCCAGCTCCGATTTTGTTTCCCTGTAAAGTTTTGGTTTTGAGCCCTTTGGCTAGCAAACCCATTTGCATTCCTCACACGGTGTCTCCATCACCTAGACCTGCCTCAACTTGCACCCCCTCAGTAACATGCAGTTGATGATAGGCTGTTATATTGTACAAGTCTGTTTGTTGGTTCAAAATTACTCAGCGCAACCGCTGGTGTAACTAGGACCTTGATGTGACCATTCTATTGTGCACACACTTTGTCAGACCTTTTTTTATGGGCACCATGGACCACATAAAATATCCTAGTTTCGATTCTAATTGTTACACATGATCTAATTGCAAGTACATCTTCGGGGCCCCCACAAAAAAAGAAAAAAGATAAGTGTGAGCTCTGCAAAAAAGACTCCAGTGTTATCATTTTTTGCTTGAAGAGCAACTAGTTTATTTATAAAGGTCATACCAAGTTTTTGTGTGTGTCATGTAATAATTAAAGTTCAGATTCTGAATAAGGCCATAATTCTTTTGTAATTATTTTTTCTTTAATTTATTATGTAAAGAAATGTTCTATGTTTATGTATTATAATATTATAATAAATGATATATTATTTGTATTATTATAATAGGATGTATTTAGCCCAGTAAAAACGATAAGAAAGTCGGGTAAAAAGTGACCAGCGCGACCGGTTGAGTGTTAACAAAATAAAGATTATTTCTAACAAGAAAACCCCGGTGACTGATACACGCCGATTTTTATGGAACTTTGCATATGCGTTCATTAAACCTATCTAAGAATTTGCCATATTTCGTTAGTGACTGTTTTTTACTTTAAAGGAGAAATCAACCCTTTTGTCTGAAACGGTCCTTCTGTCTACGTAAGTGATTATTTACAAATTGAAAAAGATGTCAAAAAACTTTTTATGATTCATTTTAGATAGGTCTAATGAACATTTGTGCAAAATTTCTTCAAAATCGAACGGGGACCGTTACCGAGATTCCCTCGTAAGTAGGAATAAAAACTAATACATATAAATATTGAACCTTTATAGTATATAATACCTTTGACACTATTTATGTTCACAATTATCACTTCCAAACTAATCAATTAACAATTATTACATACTCGACACAAAATTTTGAACAATTAATTCAAAACAAACAGGCACACATGCTTCTCTTTCATTGCGCTTACGATTCGTAACAAACGGTTGGCTGTTTGGCATTATATTTTGAATTCTTCGGCGTACTCCGCGTGCCTCATAAGAAGTCCCTCGAAACGGTACAGGGGCAAAGGGGGTCCTTGCTCGTACCCAATGGTTAGGCTTTGACGTCATGGCTTTAGCCAATAATTCGGCTAAAACCGAAAATGTTTGAGAAATGGCCCAATCGGACAGCTTAAAGTCGCATTCTTGTTGCTTTCGTTTTTTAAATTCAACCAATCACAATCAGTATGTACTTTGAGAGAACGAATAAGAAAGGTGAGAATGTATACAACGTTACAATTGGACGAAACATTCTCGGCGGGCAAACTGAAAAATTAATAACGAAATATCAACAATTCAAGTTATTTATACTATTTAAGACAATTTTCTACATTACATGCTTAAATAACTTGTGTTGAAGGGCATGCAATATATGTCAGATTTCAGAACAGTCGTATAATCATAAGGGCTTCATAAGTGTCAACACAAACTTACGAATTCATATGGTAAATACCGGTATGTAACATTGTAATGCTTAGTTCACTTTACTACAATGCATAGCCGCAGTTACTATGTATTTAAATAAAAATTGTTGGTATTAATATTATTATAATGGAATCATCGCCGATCTATTTTAGATTTCTGATTAAAAAGATACTTACTAATCGTCTTGTATAACCTCTTTCTTTTTAAAGACGGTTAAAAAATTCTAAAAACGACAGGTACATACGTAAATATGTAGGTATTTCAGATCATGCGACAGGGAACCCCACATAAATAGTGAATGGTCTACTCCAGTCTACTCCTATTGACTCCTATACAAACTTGGTCTGTTTATTGTATTTCTATCAAAATTACATGTAAATAAATGTACATTTTTACAGTGAAATTAAATGAATGAAACTATAATATTGCCGACTCACTTCATTATCCTCCTGAAAGTAAAGAACATTTCATTTTTAAATAGTTATGTTGGATATACAAATACATACAAATATACTGTATTGTACATGTCATAAGCGTGTGAGAAAATTCATGATAAGATATATGCAATAATCATTACTTTCATTGTTAGGAGAATTATTTGGTTGAAAATGATTTTGCATATAGTTAAACGTCATTTGTTTGCAAGCAATAGTGCTTTAAAAACACGTACGAGCTTTTTGCATTTATGAGTATTGAATAATATATTAGTATATTTAATTAGAAAGTGATCTGAAAATTATTTTTATAAAGATGTTGCATTTTTAGTGGTTTTTAATTATACATATTAAAAAAGCTAGTGGTCAATGAGAATTATTTTATTTTAGGTGTACAACATTATTGCAAAATGAATTACAGTGGTGGACACGGTCTTGAAAAATTTAAAACATTGAAAATATCTGTACCTAAGCAATTTATTTATATGGTGCAAATGAATAGACCTAAAAAACTCAATGCTATGAATGATGTTATGTGGAAGTATGTATTGATATTTTGATTACTGTTTTTAAAACTATTATTAATTCCATGATTTTGTAGAGAATTTAAAATGTGTTTCAACGAGTTAGCAATAGATCCGGAATGCAGAGTTATTATACTTTCGGGTGACGATAAAATATTTACTGCAGGTACATATAATAACTGTTCTGTTATGTAGTTATTTTTTATTATTATCTTCAAATCACTTTACAATTAATTTTATAGGAATTGATCTTCAAGATATGGTGAATTTTGCACCAAAATTAGCAGAACAAGAAGACATTGCACGCAAATGTAAAATAATGCAATTAAAGATAAAAGACTATCAAGATAGCTTTAATGCAATAGAGAAGGTTTTTCACTATATCCTTAGCATTTATAAATTTATTTAAGTTCAATATTAATTTTTATTTCATATTTTTATAATATTGTTTATCTATATGATCTTTTAGTGTCCAAAACCTGTAATTGCAGCTATACATGGGCCGTGTATTGGTGCTGGCATAGACATGGTATCGGCAGCTGATATTCGCTACTGCTCTTCGGATGCATGGTTTCAAATAAAGGAAGTTGCTATAGGTATGGCTGCAGATGTGGGAACATTGCAAAGATTTCCCAAAATTATAGGTTCGGATAGTTTGGTTAGAGAACTTGTATATACTGCAAGGAAATTTTCATCTTCCGAGGCCTTACAACATGGCTTCGTTAGTTGCTTATTTGAAACTCCACACAGGTAGAACTTTTTTATAATATATATAATTAATGTATAATATAGGCCAAAAAGTCTCCCCCATGTTTTGAAGTTTAAAGGCAAGGTTTAATTATCTGAATCAAAATTCATTGAATGTAAATATTGTCTATTTTATTAAAAAATATTCTAATTTTTAAGTAATATTTGATGTTACCCATGAACATTAAAAGAAGACTTCGTGGTCAATTTAATAATTCTTATGAACAATTTAATGAATTACATTTTATGCTCCTTTCAGCTTATTAAAAGGATCAATGGAACTTGCAGATAAAATAGCAAGTCAAAGTCCAGTTGCAGTGCAAGGTTCCAAGTTAAGTTTGATTTACTCAAGGGACCATTCTGTTCAAGAAGGTTTAGATCATATTGTAAGCTTCTATATTATTCCACCTAAAACAATACAATTGTTATTATCACAAATATAAATGTATTATTTCTTAACTAATTTCATAGGCACTGCATAATCAAACTATGCTTCAAAGTGAAGACTTTGCAAATGCTGCTATGGCACAAGCTATTAAATCCGAACCTCCAGTTTTTTCAAAACTATAAGATTTAATAGATTTTTATATGTATATAACAAGATAATGGTGATATCTAATTTGAACAAGCGTTAATCAAATATTTTTTATATGAACATATTTGTACACTATATATCTAAAGAGAAAATATTATGATAAATATTTTAAATATATTTTCTACACATTTTAATATTAACAAATTTTATTATTTAATGTAATTCATGTATTGAATGCTACTATTTTAAAGAGGAATCTCGTGTAACAGATTGGAAAATCGATTTGTTTGCATACATCGATTCGAGTTTTGCATATATCAAGTATATTTTCCCAATGTAAAAGTCATTTTTTTTCTAAACATTAGGACTCCCAATTATGTATGTTTTTTTTAAGTCGGTACAACCCTAGCGAAAACTATTTAAAAAAAATGCAATTAAAAAAAATGTTTTCATGTAATTTAAATATATATCTATATACATCTCAAGAAAGTTAATTTACATAACTGTGAATAGTTCCCTGAAACAAAATTTATAAAAATTACTTATTAGTTTACTCATAGCTGTTACACAAGAAATTCCTGTTAAGTAATTTTAAAATGAGATCCTTCAGATAAATTAAGTTACTTTAAAACTGTAAAGAAGGTCTTCTAATCGACGTTTCTTAGGAGCAGCTGCTAATTTAGCTGCATCGATTTCATCAACAATGGAATATACATTTCTTTCAGTCGGTATTTTTACCTAAATGGCATTTAAAAATGTTCTATGTATCATTTATGATAGTTTTAATAAAAATCGTTTTGTATTAAAAACATTGTTTTCCATAGAAAAATTTCATACGTACAATTAATAAATTAATATAATGTTCATAGTTAATTTTTTTTGTTTCTGCATCACATGCAATAACCATCATGTCGGCTACTTCCTGCTGTGAAAATGGTTCACCAATTTCCATTATTGCTTTTTCTAAAACGTCATGCATAATGTAGCCACGATTTTCAGGATCCAACAATTGAAATGCTTTTAACAAGTCCTCTGGTTCAGCTGGTTTAAATCTAAAAATAAAATTTTAATTTAAATGTAAATAGGATTATACGTATATGTAAACAGAATGGAGATAAAATTCGTATGTAACTAACTTGCGTTCGTTAATGGCTTTGTTCATGTATTCTACAAATTTGTTTAGCGGCACAGAATTATTTCTTACATCTTCCAATACAATTTGTATCTCTTGCAATTCGGCTTCAGTGATAACACATCCCAATGCTCTAATAATAGTTCCTAAATCTCTAACATCTATTTCACCGATTTTTGAAGTATCAAATACGTCAAATGCTTCAATAAGCCTTTTTTCTAGTAATGTTGGTTCTACAGACACTGCATATGAAAATTTTAAAAACATATAATTTTGTACACTTAAAATATTAAAGTAAAATTTGAACTTTTGCGATGGGCATTTTCAAATAAATCTATACCCTAAGTTAAGCAAAAAGGAATACCTATATTTTTTATCTTGCCCTAACTAGATCATGTTAGATATCCTTACAAATACATGTACATATTTTACTTACTGATTCACTTTTTTTTTTATACATACACCTTGATAAACCTTTAGCAATTACCTGTGCTACATGAACTGCTATATCTAGGTTGGTAATTGTTTGATCAATATCAGAAAATATACGTTCAGATATGTATGTATAAAATTTATTTCTTTTTTTACAATAACACAACTGTATGTGTATTTCAAGTGTAGTTTTCATAATTAGTAATGTTTTATGCATGTACGTAATTTATTAATACATACTAGAATGCATAGTTGATCGTCTCGTTGATCGTCTTGCAGCCGAGATTCGACCTTGAGAGAAGGTTGATGCAGTAGATATTCTTAATTGTGAATCCATTATGATGCGAAGTCAATTTTAAATTATATTTACTTAACTAATTTGATGGCAGTTGTTCAATATCAATTTATACATATATTTATAATTCCGAAAGGAAATAACTTTCAAATTTAGCTTTTCCGAAGTCGACAATAGTTTTTGTTTTACACGAAATACATTCTAATTAATATGCGTATATTTACATTGTTCAGATTGGTTTATATTCACACTTGAGAATTTTTACACATTAGAGAAATACTAGAACTCATTATTACCATAATTAATAAATTCAATCTAAAACGTAAGAATGTAAAAATACATATCTATTTACTAAATAAGTGGAAATATTTTAAAAAAGTTTTATTCATATAAAATGGAAAAGGCATTATCTTAAAAATGTGCCGTTTGTCGATCTATTTCAGTAAGATCTTCTATTATTTCCTGTACACGCGTTCCTATTTTTTTGGCTACATCTATTTTTTCATTGTTGGGTAAGAAGAGGTAACGCCAAACTAAATCCCCATCAATGATGCCCCTCGCAGGATTTCCTTGAGTACGAATAAAACTTGTATAAGTACTGAAAGAAAGAAAAGTCGTTATTTGTAACGATAATAATCTCCTATTTGTAATATACAATTAATTTTAATACAATAATTACCGATATGCTTTGGGATTTAAACCAGCAATATGACAAATATGTGATACCAAAACATTTTGTAACATAAGTAATCTTCGATACGTTTTTTCTGGCACAGGCAAAATATAACCAAGACTTCCATCAAGAGATGCTATATAATGAAATGGGGATAATGTAATTTTATTTGCATTTTTCAATATTTTGATTTACTCTTCTTAATTTCAACATACCATACATAGTGACGTGTCTTTTATCTGCACCAGAGAACTGTTTCTTATCATTTGCAAGATCTGCAACTCTACATTTAATTCGAAAGAATGTATTTATTTTTTGACCTAAATGAAAATCAGCTTTTCTGATCAATTTCTGACCACCCAAGCTTTCTCTTGATTCTGGTTGATACATGAATAAGGCTACGTTACTTTCACCATCCGCCACAAGAAATCCTAAGTTATTGTTATCAATTAAATATTCAATGGTGTATACTTCTGCTGGTCTAAAGTCCTTAAACGATATACATATATTTAGTAATTTCTTTACAGTAAAAATGTAAAAAATGTAAATAAATTTCTACTTACTCTACTAACAAGAGATAATGTTCGATACTCTTCTTGGAATCTTAATAAACTAATTGATTTATAAACATCGGCTATTAAAATTAAACTTTTTATGCTTAACATTTGATGAATGTAAATCTGTGTATCTATAAATGCAACTCCGACGAGGTCATTGTCTTTCAGCTGCCAGATATATATTTTTTGTCCAACTGCTGAGACTAGAAAACCTGAGACTTGAGTGATGGCAGTTATTGGACCTTTCTGTTCTTTTGCGTAAATTTGTTTAAATCGATTTTTTGTTAATGGTTGACCAGGTTCGGGAACAACTTCAATTATGTCAAATATGAGTATCTATAAAGAAATATTCATAATTAAAACAATTTCAAACGAACAAGTAATTCTTTTAATGATGATTTTACCCTTCCTCTGCTTGTAATATCTTCACCATAGTTATAATTGGTTCCTAATACTATGTAACCTTTTAAGCCAGATCGTGTACCTTCATACGCCAAAGATACATTTTTTAGACAAGTGACGTGCTCCCACTGATCTAGTTCAATTTTAGTGTTGGGAATAGTTTCCCATGAAACTGGTGAGAATAATACTATTGAAAATTGTTCTTGTGAAGGGTAAATGAATCTTTCTGATCTATCTTCTTCCGTAAATTCCTGAAGAAATAAGAAAAAATAACAGTAGAAATATAGGACTACTTTTTGAAAATATACTACAATGGTTCAGTTTTTGTACCTTGTCTTCGCCATTAAATCTATAATAGCTTTTTAGTGGTTCAGCTATACTCGTTATAACGCAATAAGTTTTACTTTCAAGATGATATGTGACAAAATGTGGTGTACATCGCAATGGTACTTTACGAACAGGCCATGGAGCATCATATGATAAATGTGTTGGTAAAACGCATATTCTTAATTCTTCCTATAAGTAAAAAAATGTAAATATGATTGCATAATATACAACATGGATGGATAAAAATGTGAACATACCTTTCTATTGAAATAAAGAAAGCCTTGTGGGCAATTTACATTATTGAACGGTGCGAACGAGGTAATAGGACCATCGATACCCATTGGATGATTACGCAATTCACCGCGTGATGTGAGGAATATCCAATGTGGATAATCACTACAAATAAATACACCATTGTATCCAGCAATATTACTAAAATAACGCATCACACAATGTCGAGTCTCATTCATCATAGGCATTTCTTCGTCTTTCGGGGTTGATCTGAAAAATATAAATTATTCTTGAAATTTATAATAAATCAATTTAACAGAAAGTAATAACTTAAGAAATAAAGTGTTTTTACTTGATGTATCCTGATAGTATACCGTGATCCAATTTTTTAAATCTTAATTTCAAGTGTCCCTTTGGATATCTATATGCTTGATATACTTGAAGTTCTGAATCAAGTCTTACTAAAAGCATTGGTCTATTTCCATGATGACCCAATGCCACCATTAAAATTTCTCGGACCTGCAGTAGAACATTTTTATATTTTCACATTTGTATACTTTAATGATTTATTTGATTTACAGTACCTGCATTTCAGGATTAGGAATTTCGTTAATAGGAGCTGTTTGTAACGTTGTAGACTCCATACTGTCGTGTAATACATATTGTCCGTATCCAAAATTACGAATGAGGTAGGATAAGCGTAAATCAGGAAGAGAATAAATTTCTAGTGTTCCACTATCTCTATATACTAATAACCAGTATGTTGGTTTTATTTCCTGTAAGTGCTTTTGCCACCTATAAAAGAACAACTTTATTAATACTTTGTGTAGTAAGAATAATATTCAATTATAATGAATATTTCAATTAAAGATAGAATCAGAGCTTGAAATGGTTAGCTGGAAATTTCGGTTTTTCGAAATGAAGGTACTTCATAACTGTTTTAAGAACCGAAACCGATATGATAACAGTTTTCAAGCCCTGGATAGACTAACCAAAAATTAAAAATATTATTGAAAGAACTACCAAGGGGCTTTTTTTGTTGATCCATCAACTACTTTAGTATGAGTAGGTACAGGCATTTGAAAAGCTGGTGCATCACCATAAAGTAAATCATCTTCATTGTCGATATTACCAACTATAGGTGGTTCTTCTACATTATGTTCTTCTTCAGGTACTTCGTCTTCTACATTTTCAGGTAATTGTGTTGTGAATATTCCACTGACATCTCTGTAAGCACAAAGTGCTTCTATTTGAGGACGCTAAAAGATAAATAGTGAAAAGTTTAATTATATATAAATAGTACAACAATACAGTATGAAATGGCATAACATTATTAACATACAAATAGAAGATTCGCTGCTTGAGCGTGTAATTTTGCAGTCCCCCGTCCTTCTCTGAGTGTCAATAACATAACTTGTCCATCTTCAGACAATAATGTTACATAAGGGTCTGCACAACTTGCATGTACAATTGGACACCCAAGATCTATAGGCATGTGTTGGATCTATAATTATGATATGTATAGCTGTATCTAATATTTTCCATAAGTATACATGCAAATACTTATTTATATTATCAATATTAATATGAACCTGCTCAATTCCTTGTAAAAGTCGTACACCCATTTGAGTAACTTGGACTATATATCTATTTGCACCAAGATTACCAGCAAATACTGTACTCCCTTGCGTACTGAATCCACTTTGATCTACTTCATTAATTTCTTGACCAGTTTGTAATATCTGTAAATAACATTATATTATATGTATTTGCAGTTAAAAACGAGAGAAAGGTAAAAAGTAAAAATATATTGATTTTAGTACCATTGTTGAGTCTTCTTGACTTAAAATCAAGAAAGCATGTGAACCTTCTGCTTCAGGTTTTACTTGCTCATCGTTATTTAGTGCACCAATGACCGTCCACATATCTTCGCAGCCTGGTAATTCAAATGTAGTTACAACCTATTTTATAATCAGATATTTTTATTAAATAAATGCAAGAATATTGTGTGATTTGATAGATTTTATTAATTTCAAGTTTTAATAACACGATTACCTGGGGTCGAATAGAACGTTGAAGTACACACAAGGCACCATTTTTACCATAGCCAGAAGTTGTTACAAGTTCAACATCAGGATCTTGACTATGTGAAAATTCTTCTGATAAAAAAGCTGGTTCACCCATAGATATATTGCCACATGGTCCAATATTTAATAAACTATCGCACACCTAATCGATTTATTGAATAGCATAAGAACTTGCTTAATATTTTGTATATATTTTTATATTTATATACCTCAAAAATGTATGATGTAATTTGAATGGATGTATGCGTTTCGCTTCCATATACTTCCAACTCTTCTGGATCTTTTATATCTAATACATCCGACGCCATCCAATCGCCTATAAAGTCTTGTTTCACTTTCTTCGCTGGAGTTTCCTCTGTTTCATTGTCTTCAATTATTATTTCATTTTCGTATGTGTTTTGTAAATTTTCTGATTCCTTTTCAATAAACCTTAATAGAAGTGAATTACCCAGACGCGATCCCAGAAACAGATAATTATCTTCACACATACACACCTACAAGTAATTATACATGTAAAATCTGCAGAGAGAAACATAAACTATATCTATTTTCAATATACTCACACATGAAGTTAAAACACTTGCTGCAGCTTTGTCAAAGTGAAAACCTCTAACAGAACGCATACTATCAGCAAATAAAGACAATACATATAATTCTCCACTCTTCAATGAAATTACTAAGCGGTCTGAAGAAATAAATGCAACTTGAGAACCTTCTAAGCTTATTTTTACCGCTTCTTGTGGTTCTATAAATTATGCAGAATATTAGTAAATTTAAATATGTTGTGAAATGTGTATTACATGTAGCTAGGCGGAATGTATAATTAATACTAACTTAATGGAAAATTTGTACTAGTTTCTGCTAGATTATTTAAAGATACTCCATACGGTGGTATACTTTGATTTAGGTAAATGAGAGAATTGACAGCCATAATTAATGTTCCGCCAAGTGGTTTCTTTACTGGTACTGCTTGATAGCAATCAAATGGTAAATTTGATACAGACCAAATTATGGGATGCACTCTTTGTTGAATATTTAATGATATTGCAACCATAGCACAAGTATCTTGTCTGACTGCAATACGCCTATAATTATACCATATTAACATTCTATTACTTTATTCAATTTTCAAATGAAAGTATAAAGCTTACCCTGAGAATGTCCTTACTGGTTCATACAATATTAATAACGTAGGTTCATAATAACCATGTAAAAACTGTAAATCTATTACATTGTCCATTTTTTCCTCTAAACTTTTTAATACTATCATGTACGATGACAGTATAGGAGTTTTGTTAGATAAGGCTTTCGTATTATCTAATAAATCTCCGTCATCTAGACTTGGATCTTTTTTAAAAGGTAATACAACTAGTTTTCTGCCATATATTAACATTATAGCACATCGTCCTTCAGGATCTACTCTAACAATAGGGATATGATGATGATTTGTCCATCCATCCTGAAAAAATGCACCAGACTGTTTTCCATAGAAACATTTTAAGTATCTAAAAATATACCAAAATTAAATATAATTACTCTTATTTCTTCTTCTTCGAAATAGTGTAAAGATACTGTCCTCAGATCATGTGTATCTTGATCATATTCTACAACTGATAATTTTGCATCACGAAAACTTAATAGAAGAGAATCCCTTTGAGATCCGACAAGAGCAACAGCTTGCATTGACATTACATTTCCATGTAGCGTATATTGTGCTAAACATTCTAATTTCATTTTTGGTGGTCGTGATTCTAAGAAAAGAAAACATTAATTTTATGAGTACTTATTAACATTATTCTTTAACACGTTCACGCCGGCGCTCAATGAGAAGAGCCATGCTTGTACCACCGCTGGTACATGCTGACGTGAATTTGTTAATGTTAAATGAAAATGTTTTCACATAACTTTCGTATTCCTAAAGTACATAACAAAGCGCACCGAATTACGAATGACGAGTAAAAAATTAAGTGATTGTACCTGTGTATTTTTCTTTTTTTGTTACATCAACGTCCGGTATTAAACGAAATACTCTAATGATATTTGCGCCAGCTACCACAAGACATTTTTCCAAACGATTGAAAAAATAACATGTTATTGCATGTTCTACTCCTGTAGCAGGATGATTGCTTTTGCATATTGAATACATTGCGAATTATACTGTTGATAAACTGAAACGTTATAAACTGAAGTCACATTCCGTATAGGTTAGCGAACATAGCAATCTTTGTAATGTTGTCATCTGAAGTTTGTTGATTTATAGATCATGGTCTGAAATCTACTAAAATAAATTACAGTCGTATAACTCAATAGATTTTTTTGTTAATACGATACCAACACCCTCTTGCGGTATGCATTACTAGTAACTGGGTAATGCGCGGGAAGTTTGACATTTTTACTATGCATCTATTATTTACTTATTTATAATTTTTAATAATGATACAATAATAGAATACAATTTATTCAATAAATATTATAATTACAAATTATATATTATAACTTATGATGGTACATATTATCAAATATAACAAATCTAATTATCTAACTAGAACCAGAGAATATATGAGAGTGCTCACGCGTGGCTCACGCTCGGGTTTTGGCCAGGTTTTGGCCGTGCCACTTTTCGCTTAGTTTCGACTTTAGCCTGGACCAGAACCGGCTTCGACTTCAGCCTGGAACACAACCGGTATCGTCTGTGTCCAGTATAGACATTGCCACCGACGAGTTACTATTAAAGACCGCCAGCCCCTGTGCTATTCAGCGAGACCAGTAACCGGGCGCGACCGGAGGCGGGGATAACGTGGAACTTACAGTGATCTGAAATACTACGTTACTAAAAGTTCCACAACCGACGAGATTACTCGTCGGTGATTCCGCGCTCTCTACCTAAATAGAACGTTTGCTCGTGAACTACGTAAGACTCCGTTAGCAGTGTAGGTATGTGGATTTAGTCCTACTAATATTCACTAAAACTAGACCGTGCTACTTTGTATAGGGGCACTTGGGGAAAGTGGCAGAACAATAATAGCTGGAAGTAATCTATTATTATTCGCGTTAATATACATATAGAAAAATCAAATAAACCAGCTCGAGACGTTTTGTTTTGAGGGAAGGTGACATTGCAAAATGTTATGGAAGGGAATAGGTTTGAAATAATCATGGATATTGATTTACAAAATCTTTATTGAAAATCTTTCAATACATTTGTTCTTACATCTAGCATGTCTTACATTCTAGTATACAATATAAACGGAAATTCTACGTGTGCAGCTATTAGCTCGATATTATCCTCTATTTGTAAGATTCTAGTATCTTACAAATAGTGGATAATACCGATTGCCCAGGTCTCACCACGAGGAGGTTGCTGCACAAGAGACCCGGAAAGGGAGTCAGAACGAATTCAATATTCCTTCTGGCTCCCTTTCCTAACAACTACGAACTTATACTAATGCAGTATGTCGAGTAATTATTGCGGAGCAAAAGGTGTGAATCGGAGAAGAAGTCTCCGATCCACGGGGGACAAAAGTCGAATCAGGCAGAAGGCTCTGATTCTTTCATAGAGAGAAACAAGAGCGAACCAGAGCGGAGGGCTCTGGTTCGAGGGTGACGCGACGCGTACAATGCTTGCAGCCCAACTCCGGCCAGCAACGATACCCGACGTGTCCTCACCAAGAGCGATGGCCAAGAGACGTGTTCAAACGATATCCCATTTACTCCTAAAACCACCTGCCACCAAACAACGAAACGTTGAGGTGGCTCGGGTGGTATTACAAAAGAGAGGATTTTTCACTTAACAGTGTAACACGATGAACAACAGCCTCTCAACCACCCACTCTCAATGTATCCACGCCGAATACCGGTACTAACTGGTCTGGTACATACAAGCAAGGTCCGACACAGCAGAAGGCTGTGTCGGAGTGAAAAAAACGAGCCGAGCAAAGTGAAGTTACCGGCAATAATTACTCGACATATTTACAACGACGATATAAAATCTTAACAATTAAGGCACGCACGCAAATCGAGCAATTATTGTCGGCAAATAAACTAAGTCGCGCAAGAGGGAAGAATCGAAGCAGAAGGCTTTGATTTGCAAAGAAGAAACATGAACCAGAGCAGAAGGCTCTGGTTCGGGGGTGACGCTAAGACAATAATTGCTCAGCAAATATAATTAACTTAAAAATACGCCGCAGTCTTCGTTGGTGTGTCCTCTTCATTCGATGTATCCTCTTCGTTCGATATATCCTCTTCGTACGATGTATCCTCTTCGTTCGATGAATGTTCTTCGATCGATGTATTCTCTTGGTTCGATGTATGTTCGTCGACGTTAGAAATAAAAATGACGATGATTAAGATGCGACGGGATGAAACTATGAGCCCCGTACACGAGTACGGCCTACATACCTCGCACACGAGTGCAAATCTAACCAGCTCTCAAGAGCCAAATTAACCCCGCATACCAAGAGGAACTTGCAAAAGTTCAGAACCAAATTTCAAGTAGAAATCGAGTAACAAAAATGACGATAATGAAGATTCGATGAGAAGCAACTATAAACCCCGTACACGAGTACGGCCTACATACCTCGCACACAAGTGCGAATCTAACCAGCTCTCGAGAGCCAACCTAACGCCAGCTCACGAGAGCCAAAGTAACCCCGCACACGAGTGCGGCCTATAGGCGCTTCGGGACCCCGGGGACGCGACACCCCGTACTCACTCACGGTTTCACTATCCGCGAGTGAGCCCCTGAGGGATATCCATTCGAAGGAATACCAATTTTAAATCAGAAATATACATTTTTAGAAGATTGAAAGTTCCGGTGGAAATTTCAATTAGGTTATGAGAAATAATAATCGACGGTGTTCGTTGAATTGACAGTTGGCGGAGAAAATTGTTGAAGGTGGACCAAGGGTAATCAACACAAGCATTGTAGAACCCTTGGCCCACCCTGTGCTGTAAAGCACATAACACTCACAAATAAAAATAAAATTGTTGAGACTTACCATTGTTGAAAGTGGTGCAGGTGGAGTAGACTAGTCAGCAAGGCGAATAAACACTTGGCAGCCTCTGGTTAGTCACTGGTCAGCCAGGTGGTCAGTCACTGGTAAATCTCGGGTCAGCCAGGTGGTCAGTCACTCGCCAATCACTCGTAAATCACTCGTATATCCATCGTAAATCACTCGTAAAACACTCGTAAAACACTCGTAATTCACATGTAATTCACATGTAATTCACTTGTAATTCCCTTGTAATTCACTTGTAATTCACTTGTAATTCACTTGTAATTCACTTGTAATTCACTTGTAATTCACTTGTAATTCACTTGTAATTCACTTGGAATTCACTTGTAATTCACTTGTAATTCACTTGTAATTCACTTGGAATTCACTTGGAATTCACTTGGAATTCACTTGGAATTCACTTGGAATTCACTTGGAAATCAAGCACTGGTAAATCTCTGATCAGTCACTGGTCACTCCCAGGGCGGTCTCTGGTCAGGCTCTGGTCCTCCCCAGGTGCTCTCCTGGTCCCGGCGCCCGAGCGCTCCTGCCGGAATCCCTGGCCCGTCTGACTGACTGAGCGCGCTTGCCGAGTTCAGGCGCGCGCACCTTTGTAGCGATGCGCAACTCCCCCCCGCTCCATCTAATATCGATAGATTTCGATCGTCGTGATAGTAATTATTGATAAATTTATTATTTCTGTCTGTTTAATGTTTATAACAATTCCTTTTGCCAACGATGTCAACAAGCACTCCCGTGACCACCTTGCCATCTAATTTTTTAGTAAAAGTATGTAATAGAACTCGAGGTACAGAATAACTTTTAAATCATGAATATACACTGATTGTGTTCAATAAATTAATGCGTGCGAATATTGACCAGTTACTGATCAGAGATTTACCAGTGCTTGATTTCCAAGTGAATTCCAAGTGAATTCCAAGTGAATTACAAGTGAATTCCAAGTGAATTACAAGTGAATTACAAGTGAATTACAAGTGAATTCCAAGTGAATTACAAGTGAATTACAAGTGAATTACAAGTGAATTCCAAGTGAATTACAAGTGAATTACAAGTGAATTACAAGTGAATTCCAAGTGAATTACAAGTGAATTACAAGTGAATTACAAGTGAATTACAAGTGAATTACAAGTGAATTACAAGTGAATTACAAGTGAATTACAAGGGAATTACAAGTGAATTACATGTGAATTACATGTGAATTACGAGTGTTTTACGAGTGTTTTACGAGTGATTTACGATGGATATACGAGTGATTTACGAGTGATTGGCGAGTGACTGACCACCTGGCTGACCCGAGATTTACCAGTGACTGACCACCTGGCTGACCAGTGACTAACCAGAGGCTGCCAAGTGTTTATTCGCCTTGCTGACTAGTCTACTCCACCTGCACCACTTTCAACAATGGTAAGTCTCAACAATTTTATTTTTATTTGTGAGTGTTATGTGCTTTACAGCACAGGGTGGGCCAAGGGTTCTACAATGCTTGTGTTGATTACCCTTGGTCCACCTTCAACAATTTTCTCCGCCAACTGTCAATTCAACGAACACCGTCGATTATTATTTCTCATAACCTAATTGAAATTTCCACCGGAACTTTCAATCTTCTAAAAATGTATATTTCTGATTTAAAATTGGTATTCCTTCGAATGGATATCCCTCAGGGGCTCACTCGCGGATAGTGAAACCGTGAGTGAGTACGGGGTGTCGCGTCCCCGGGGTCCCGAAGCGCCTATAGGCCGCACTCGTGTGCGGGGTTACTTTGGCTCTCGTGAGCTGGCGTTAGGTTGGCTCTCGAGAGCTGGTTAGATTCGCACTTGTGTGCGAGGTATGTAGGCCGTACTCGTGTACGGGGTTTATAGTTGCTTCTCATCGAATCTTCATTATCGTCATTTTTGTTACTCGATTTCTACTTGAAATTTGGTTCTGAACTTTTGCAAGTTCCTCTTGGTATGCGGGGTTAATTTGGCTCTTGAGAGCTGGTTAGATTTGCACTCGTGTGCGAGGTATGTAGGCCGTACTCGTGTACGGGGCTCATAGTTTCATCCCGTCGCATCTTAATCATCGTCATTTTTATTTCTAACGTCGACGAACATACATCGAACCAAGAGAATACATCGATCGAAGAACATTCATCGAACGAAGAGGATACATCGTACGAAGAGGATATATCGAACGAAGAGGATACATCGAATGAAGAGGACACACCAACGAAGACTGCGGCGTATTTTTAAGTTAATTATATTTGCTGAGCAATTATTGTCTTAGCGTCACCCCCGAACCAGAGCCTTCTGCTCTGGTTCATGTTTCTTCTTTGCAAATCAAAGCCTTCTGCTTCGATTCTTCCCTCTTGCGCGACTTAGTTTATTTGCCGACAATAATTGCTCGATTTGCGTGCGTGCCTTAATTGTTAAGATTTTATATCGTCGTTGTAAATATGTCGAGTAATTATTGCCGGTAACTTCACTTTGCTCGGCTCGTTTTTTTCACTCCGACACAGCCTTCTGCTGTGTCGGACCTTGCTTGTATGTACCAGACCAGTTAGTACCGGTATTCGGCGTGGATACATTGAGAGTGGGTGGTTGAGAGGCTGTTGTTCATCGTGTTACACTGTTAAGTGAAAAATCCTCTCTTTTGTAATACCACCCGAGCCACCTCAACGTTTCGTTGTTTGGTGGCAGGTGGTTTTAGGAGTAAATGGGATATCGTTTGAACACGTCTCTTGGCCATCGCTCTTGGTGAGGACACGTCGGGTATCGTTGCTGGCCGGAGTTGGGCTGCAAGCATTGTACGCGTCGCGTCACCCTCGAACCAGAGCCCTCCGCTCTGGTTCGCTCTTGTTTCTCTCTATGAAAGAATCAGAGCCTTCTGCCTGATTCGACTTTTGTCCCCCGTGGATCGGAGACTTCTTCTCCGATTCACACCTTTTGCTCCGCAATAATTACTCGACATACTGCATTAGTATAAGTTCGTAGTTGTTAGGAAAGGGAGCCAGAAGGAATATTGAATTCGTTCTGACTCCCTTTCCGGGTCTCTTGTGCAGCAACCTCCTCGTGGTGAGACCTGGGCAATCGGTATTATCCTCTATTTGTCAGAACTTCTAGAATCTTACAAATAGTGGATAATATCGAGCTAATAGCTGCACACGTAGAATTTCCGTTTATATTGTATACTAGAATGTAAGACATGCTAGATGTAAGAACAAATGTATTGAAAGATTTTCAATAAAGATTTTGTAAATCAATATCCATGATTATTTCAAACCTATTCCCTTCCATAACATTTTGCAATGTCACCTTCCCTCAAAACAAAACGTCTCGAGCTGGTTTATTTGATTTTTCTATATGTATATTAACGCGAATAATAATAGATTACTTCCAGCTATTATTGTTCTGCCACTTTCCCCAAGTGCCCCTATACAAAGTAGCACGGTCTAGTTTTAGTGAATATTAGTAGGACTAAATCCACATACCTACACTGCTAACGGAGTCTTACGTAGTTCACGAGCAAACGTTCTATTTAGGTAGAGAGCGCGGAATCACCGACGAGTAATCTCGTCGGTTGTGGAACTTTTAGTAACGTAGTATTTCAGATCACTGTAAGTTCCACGTTATCCCCGCGCCCACCTGTGCCCACTTTTTGCGCCGCTCAATAGCACATGGGCTGGCAGTCTCTCGTCGGTGCAACTGATATCCTAAAGGGCGTAAGAAAACGGCAAAATTTCTGGAACGACACGATGTCCCGTCGGTGTCCAGGCCAAAGACGATACCGGTTCTGTTCCAGGCTAAAGTCGAAATCTGTTCTGTTCCAGGCTAAGAACTAGACTAGGGGGCAGCAGTATAATGGGCACGGCCAAAACCCGAGCGTGAGCACTCTCATCTACTCTCTGCTAGAACCAAACATGGTATACAGGGTGTCCCAAAAATGTTGTACTTCCTTGAAGTGGGTGATACCTGACTACCTGAGTCAGTTGAAGCACCGTCTATGTATAAGCACCGACTAGGTATAGAATAGACCTATCATCCAATGTATTTTGGCGGCCATCATTGCTGGGGTTACGTACCCCATTTCCGAACTCGGTTTTGGGGCCCCAGGCAGCGTCTCGTCGGTACTGCTGGAACTAAAATAGGCTGACAGCACAAACGAGATATACGAATAGGATTCCTATATCTCGTTTGTGCTGACAGCTTTCTTAGGGTACGCGTCCATCTGAGAGTTTGTAGAACCCCTCTTTTTTTGTAATAATAACCAACTTTTAAATATTATGACTAATTTAAAACACTAAATAAAAGTAAAATAAGTCAAGAAAATTATAAACAAGTGTACAACAGTGTACATATGCATTATGTGTGTGAAAAGTATAAATGCGAATGGCAACGACTAAATAGTTAGTAGTTAATTTTTTTCTAAACGCAGTTCTCTTTATAAGACCTTGACCCTTAAGAAAGTGGAACTCAAAAATTAAGACTTTTAAAAAAATATATAATATATATAGAATATCCAGCAAAAAAATCTGCAATTAAACAAAAGTAAGTTCCGCAAGTTAAAAAGAATACATTTGTCGCTAATGTTAATTGATAAAAGATAATAAAACCACACTTCAATTTTCAAAGGCCATATGTACCCGCGGGTTTGGTGGTGAAATTCGCCCCCGACGAGTTTTTAATCGAGTTTTGGCCATTCGATAGCCTACCCAAAAAGACCCCGCTCTGCCAAGTTACAGCCCCGTATCTCATCTGTAAGGGTAGTTATTGAGGAAAGTCGAAAAACCAGTTTTGGGCCCATTTTCCCGATTTATTGATAGTTAAAAATTCTGAAAAAATTCTGACACATTTTGGTTACTAAGCCACATATTAGGTATCATTTTCAGATTTTTCCGTTGCAAACTCTGTTTGTAAAACGCGAAAAACACGAAAAAATGCAGATTTCATATAGAAATCGAAAGAGCACTACTACAGATTTAATTTAGAAATGAGATATTATTATCATAAGTATTATGCTCAATTTTTTCAAATCCCTGAGTGTGGTGCGTCATAGGAGAAAAAAATAAAAATCACTTTTTTCAGCGTTTTTCCTAAGTTCTACCTCTTTTCTCTGAATTTAAAAAATATATTATGTAATATTAAACAATCCTACGTTCAGAGAAATATTTTCCAAACTTTAAAACTTGCGTAGTACAAAATGAGAATATAATACATGTCGTTACATTCGAATATTTCGAAGCTACTTTCAAGGGCGCCGGTTGGTGCAGCGGCTATGGTCTCGGACTGCGGAACCGCTGATGACTTTTTGGACCATGTTCGAATCCCGCCCGGGTCAATCTGTTTTATTTTGTTTATCAGATGTTCTTCCGATTCCTTTCAGAAAAAATGGTTAGATTTGGGTCCAAGGTTTTTTTCAATATTTTGGAAACCGTGTGTTTTACGAAAAAAAGTAAAACGATATAAAATACGCAGCCTGTCCAGATCAACATGTTTTGTTGAACATTTTTTTGGACGCAGTAAATATATAGTTTAAAAGATATTCGAGAAAAACGATTTTATGAACCTTAAATTAATTATTTTAATGTTTAATCTAGTTGGGGTACGTTGTCCCGGTATCCGATCGAGCTCAAACTTTGCACAGATTTTGTTTTAATTATTCGGAATAACTCTGTGGGGTGCCGTGTAAAAGAAACTTTGAAAAAATTTTTGACAAGAACAAATAAAAGCCACCCTAATGTGTATGTATACATATATGTACATAAATATAGTACATATGTATCAATATATTATTTCTTTCCTTGACACTGTCTCTAGTTTTTGAATCCTACATATTGCTTTATTTAATAAATATATTTTATACATAAAATGGTACTATTTATTTCATCCCCTGTTTCATATTAGTTAGTGATCTTTTAATTGCAGACAACGAATAAAAATGTAATTGCTAATTTCACAAAATAATACAGTGATTATTGTTTCAAAACTGATAAAAATAATGGTAAAAGATCAACTATATAAATCTGAACTCCTCTATGCTTTTGCAATATAATGACAAGTCAGATCAATACTATACATATAGACCGAATTTAATACATATTTATTACACATTTAATTATTGTTTATAATTAATGTAAATTCTTGCATAACTTATGAAAATATTTGAAAAAGGACTAATAATTAATTGTATATTTAATATTAACGCATATGATAACAGACACGCTACAATTAACTTGTAACGAAACCAACTTAACAATAACATAACTTGTCCTTAAAATTTTTTATTAACTGATCTTCTGAATATTTTTCCGTCCTTTTCAAAATTATGTATTTAATTATAGCAAAAGGTTCAAAGAAACCAACAACAGTTTATATTAATAAATTTTAAGATAAAAATAGCGTTAAATAGGTAATTCTATTTTCAACACTATTTTTGATAACGATAATTATTTTCTTTGCTATCAATAAATAACAGTTTATTTATATAAATCAAAAAAGCATTTATTCAGCTTTAAAATTATTACAGAAACAGGAAGCATTATATTTAAACAGAGATGAAATATTCAGGTGGAATTAATCGTGTATTGACTGACTCGACTCGTTTCGTTTACTTTTCCAGAATTGTGACTGTAACATGGAAAATAGCAGAAATGCGCGCTGTGCATTACACGGCAGTAACAGTAAATTGGCAACCACGCGACAAATATTTTCGGATGTGATTTGGCAACTGCGCCTTCGAAATCTGAAATTCGACATAATTCCTAAACTCGCCACTCTAAATCGTAGAGGGCATACCAAAACCTCCGGTTTTTTGAACAGTCGGTATTTCAGAACATGAGACACAAAGTCCCATAAGATGATAGGTCTATTCTATATCTCGTCGGTGGTATAAGGATAGACCTATCATCCAATGTATTTTTGCGGCCCACTTCTGTGGGGTCAGGTAATCCATTACCATTACGTTAGCTATTGATGGGCATTATCTGGCAGCGATTCTCCATGCGATTGACGAATCTTGACGCGTGGTTGCATATTCTCTGTACTGCCAAATAATGTCCATCAATAGCTAGCATAATGGTAATGGGGTTATGTGACCCCCAAAAAGTGGACAGCAAAGTCCCGTAAGATGGTAGGTCTATCCTTATACCTAGTCGGTGGTTGAAGTAACTTTTCCCTTTACCTCAGACGATCTCGTCGGTGCCTTTACGAAAATGTTCTCCATTTATTCTGACATTCAAAAACGCGCGGTACCGTGACTATAGTGATTAATAAGATGGCGACGATCTCGATTAGGGCGGCATCACAACTTCACGGGCAAAGAACTCTTTGTCACGGGTACCAATCCACGATCCCAAATCTAGTAAAAAAATAATTCCCTAGATGGCCACGCAACAGTTGTGATTGGTTGTGATCATCGATGTAGGGCGATGTACAGTTAAGTAGTTGGCACTACGATTTTCTACATCTGTTTTTCTGTAGTGATTGCAGTACATGAAACAAACACATAGATTCCTGGCTGCGTTGACAGGCGCCAGTAAAGATTGAAAGTAGAACGATCAACGCGTTGTGTTTTCTCGTGAAGTTTCACTTTGGTGTGGTGATAGCAGTCATTATCACAGTGGTTTCAAGACTTTAGAAAATAGCTAGCGATGCAATGTATCAAGTTTTCATCAGCGGATACCGTTTGGCTAAAGTGTCACACGGCAAGCCCTATTATGTTTACTGTATCGAAGTGTTGGAGACGAAAAGCGGTACCCGATATTACGTCGAGAGACGATACAGTGAATTCAGCGCGCTACATCGCACGGTACGCTATTTCTGTATTTCTATTGACGTATCATTCCTTGTTATTGAAAATTCTAAAATTAGGATTCTCTGAACGTATTTATACTTACGCTTTACCCTTCCCTGGCTTTACCCTTCATTCATTTATTTATTTATTTATTTATTTATTTATTAATGCCCTAAACCGTGTATGGTTTTTTCGGTCATATTTTAGAGAATTGTATATTTCAATAAAGCCATAAGAACGAAAATCTAGACATATTTATTTCATCCATTGACGAATGTTGAACTAAACATATTTTTATACATATAGCTGAAATAGAATCTTCGTTACGAGGCATGCGTCGCTGATGAAGAATCTGTCTTTTTCTGCAATTCGTATGAATGCACGGAACTGAGACAACACTATATACATAATACGTATTCTCCCATTCAAGTTTCATTCGCATGAATAAACGAGACATCTAGATTAGTGTACACGCACAGATATGCGTACTACGATTTATTGAAAAATACGCATGCGTGACGTAACACACGTGGCATACACTTGTTGTATTGTGAATTGTGTTTAGCTGGTCGAGATTTTAGCACGTGTGTTATGTACGGGCGAACCACGTGAGCGGATTGCATGTAATGAAGGTGATATAATAAGTATTTAAACGCGATTTAATTTCGTGTAACATTGTCAAGCAACATTCGACATACGTGTTATTTGCAGTTTTTATGAAATTGAATATATGTATATAGTATACAGAAATGTTATTTGTTCAATAAATTCTTAACTTAAAGTAAATATCTTCATACGCCAGTATGTTCCTATACGGGTCATTCCACGCGAAATCGGTGTACTGTTACGGATTTTGTTGACATATGAATTTTGAAATCTTAAAAATTGTTCCAATCGGAGCGCGGCTGATGACCACTCGCCGTCAGGCCACGCGGAGCGTAGCGTCAGCATCGTGCTGTTGTTGAGTCGCGAACAAGAGGAGGAGCAGAAATTGATTTTAACTCTTTGCGATCGTATTGATACTTAACACTGTTTATCTTATCGTTCTATGCACTCATTTCTAAATTCTAAACAATTTTTACATACAGTATTCATAACAGTATACATAACAAATATTCGTTTAACTGTACCGTTTTCTTTGTCTCTATACGACCCGACATGTAATTCGAATTGTGGCAGCCAGTGTCGCATTTAATAAATAAATGCCACTTTTAATAAATAAATGACTGATGATGGGTCACTGATGAAGACAATGTAGGGGACCAGAGAAGTTAAACTAAACGGAAATGTTTGTTTCATTCAAAGATTTATCTTACATATATGTTAATTGATTGTTCAATTAAGAAAGAATGACGCGATCCTTGAATGTAATTATTAGTCTCTAATTGGTACAATAATCAATAAAGTTTTATATAAACTTTTCTAGTAACAATTGTATAAACAGTTCTAGGATTTCGAGTATTAATTTTCATTTAGACTTCGCTAAATAAATATATCGGGTACAGTTCGTAAACAATTGAAATAGATTTGATGATTTGGGATTCGATGGGATAATTATACAAATTATTATGTTATTATATATCGCATCGGTCGTTTACATGGCACAGATTACACTGACATTATTTCGTGTACCACGATTGGTCGTATCAATAGCGCGTTTCATCCTTGTCGCGATGATACGTGATTGATGTAGCTGGTGTTCTCTGGTAGTTGAGTCATGATAAAATCATTTGTGAAGCATACACATGCAGTCAGTATGTTTTAGTCTTTCAAAGCTCGTTCGTATCACTCGTTGTTTGCACAGTGAGCAAAAAATTTACTGACAGCTTTACGTTACGTGGATATTACGTCTTCGAGCTGCTTCGAGATTATGTTTCTTTTTGTAAGTTGCATCAGACTTATTCCATTATCGTTGATTCGTACGTTTTTCTATTCAAGTTGCATGAATTTCAAAACAATACCTAAATATCTCGTTGCTTTCAATAATGTTATACTCTTGCACGGAAATATACAGTATTGTGTAAAAATATACACATATTTTATTATTTGTACTAATATCATTATATAATGTGCTGTTAAAAATTATGCAATGTTATAATACTATATGTATAACGTTATAATTTTTCTTTTTCTTTTCATTGTTATTTTATTCTCTGTATATTGTTACATTATAGTGCAAACAAATATCACTGTCAAATCCACAGGGATTTCCCAAATGTTAGTCTCGTGATTTACTAAAAGTGCTGCTAACATAATAGTTTAGCTTAAGTTCATGAGCGTGCTCACAATTTAGTCACGTCAATGGGTCCGACTTATTTTTATAAATTTAATGTTTATTTTTTACATTGTAAGAACAATTTAATTATAATCTGAGACTGTGAACAATCGAAATATATTACGTAATAAATATTTAAGAATTTGTATGTTTTGTAGTTATTTATTGAACAGAATAACGGTAAAGAGGCAGTGAGCTCACTTTAATAGTGGTGCACTCATGATCAGTGTCGCCAGATCAGGGGAATTGACACGAATTGAGGGGAAAAGTTACCCTCTCTCTGCCAGTAGTCACATGCACGACAGAGACGCGTCACGTGACCGGGCCGTGGTAGAAGAGTGGGGGAATAGCGTCGTAGGAGAGGAAGGGTAGAGTGGGAGACAAGTCTTTATCTGGCGACACTGCTCATGTTACGAGGGCGTTAAACACCGTATGGCTTTGACTAATTGACAGAAACAATTGAAAATATGCCAATCGAAAAAAAAAAACGATATTATGTACCTAGTTTCCTACCAGAATGGGATTCGAAATGTACATCATAAATAGTATAAGAAGGGTGAAATTCTCAGTTATTTAAGATGATAGATTGGCCAATCCAAAGCTCAGATTTAAATCCAATTGAAAAATATGGGCTTTCTTGAACTAGCAATTAAGTAAAAATATCACTCTTCACCATCTTTACTGAAACGATTATGGGACCGAGAAGAGGAACAATCTGGATAAAAATTTCGAAAATATTATAAAGATTTAGTAACAAATATACCAAAACGATTTGCACCTTTCACGGTAGTCAAAGTTTCTTAAATAAAATATTAAATATACTTCTTAGATAATATTTTGAACTGGTGCAAAATTGATTGAGGAATAAAATGTAACAAAATTAAAATAATAATCGTGTCTTAAGCTCAAATTAATGTAAAATCATGTGCTCCTTGATTTTTTCTGAACCCGTTTTAGTAGACATATAAATAATAATTAGACTGTGGATCTTTATGCAAAATAAAAATTATCTGCATCAATTACAAGGTACCGGAATGAAATAAAAATTTATTTTTCCCTTAATTTCACACCAACTCATTTTTGTCATAATTGCATAAAATCCGCAGTCCAATTATGATTTTTTTTAGAAAAATGGTTTCATTGGTTGCTTCTTAGTGTATATTTAAAAATTGGTTAGAAAACAACCTCGAAAACCAGTGTACCCCCTTAAAGAAACTCTTTTAAAGAGTGTAAGAATATTGATGCGAGTCGGTGTATATTTCAGTTTGTATTTTATTTTTGACAATCAAATATCAGTATATTCTTTTGTATGAGGTAATGTGAGATGTTCTTATGTCGATTTTTATTTGCAGCTGAAAAAAGAGAACGCGGAGGTTCCTCCGTTTCCACCGAAGAGAGTAAGAAATTGCCAGCCAAAGGTGCTCGAGCAAAGACGAGCTGCTTTGGAGCTGTACACTCAGAAAATGTTGCGTCTTTCAGCCGCGAAGCAACAGGTTCTCAATTTTCTGGGTATAGAAAGTCGGACTGCCACCGCGTCATATAAGAGGTATGCGTTTGTGTAATGTCGTCTCTATGATATGCAAATAGAATTCTACAAAGAATGTAGAATGTCTGAACCTTTGGGTTCCTATGTCGAGCCAGCTTCGACATTAACTTTTGCGCCAATTGTTACGGTCGGTCTCATAATTGATGGGACACAGTTTTAAACACAATAGCTTTTTTAATAAATTTTGGTTGAGATTTTCATGTGTAATTAATTTCTTTTTTTTTCCAGCACATACAAAGTCCCGGAGAATACTCAGTACGAACAGCCACACGTCTTTGGCCATCATCCAGTATTAAGTTTTCGTTGTGATCCGTACGCACAATCGAACTCATCGTCTAGTCTTCCAGATATTGTAATCAACGGGGTATTGCAGGGTATGTACGAGTTCTGAGTTACAAGTTTCTTGTAACAGTCACTCTTGCCATGAAAAAGTAACGAGTGAGACGAAAAAGAAAAAAGATTCGATGAGAAACGTGATGTATTTTGCTCGGAAACTAATGAAGTGGCTTTTGTGCTCCACCCTTTATTTCAGCGAAAATGAAACGCTGGGCGTTTGCTAGTGATGGGCAACGTCGAATGATTATGTAATTGAAATACGTGTAAAATACCAGCGAATACTTCTATTGAATAGATAAATCAGTTAACGAATACTTTGGCATTTTGTATTTAATCATGTTACATTACATGGAAAATAGCAAGGTTTTCGCAAACTGATTTATTTAATAGAACTATTTTGTAGTAACATAACAATGAAATGCAATATCCAAACACGTTTCGCATTCGAAATAAAATAAATTACAGGTTGATAATGTATTTGTCATTCGAATATTTTTTGAAATGCTTTTTGCCACCACTGGGAGTGTATCGACAAACGTGCATAGAAATATTAGGCGCTTTCGTTTGAGGTGTGCTGTCATTAGAACACGTGACAACGCGACGCGTTGTATCTTTATAAATTAGATTAGCGGCAGAAAGAATCTTCTAGACCTAGATAAATCGAAACACTACAAATATCCAGTTTTTTCCGACGTTCTTCAAGTATAAATTGGAACAGTAGTTTCTTGCTAGATATTGCTGAGTTTTGTTACTAATTACTCTAAAACTGTTGAAATTATTTTTTCGATTCTTGTCGTTGCATGACTTTGAAGATCATTGCGTCATACAAAACGGAATTTCATTTGTTAGCCGCTTTTGTGTGACGTAAAAAGTATATAATGTACTGTTTAGGAGATCAAAGGTCATTCAAATACAAATATTTTCTTTTAAGATAAAAGGTTCTTGGAAAGTCTTCGTAGTTTTAAGATAATTTGATAATCTCGAAAGATCTGTGAATACTTTATGGACCAAAAATTATATTGTGGTTTCATGGTAGGGCCTCGTTAAATGCGTTTCATTTAGGACCGATGGTGGACATTTGTCGAGGTTTTGTCAAGTTCGTCTTCCAGGAATTATATGCAATAAATCTTTACAGTAGGGCAATTTATTAAATGAGTTTGAAGTATTTAACTGTAATCTTAGATTAATTTTTGGTAGAATGATCTTACCTCTTCATTTAAATTCTCTATCCGAGATAAACAAAAAATTGTGTAATTATATTTTTCATATATTAGAGGTATATAGAGATATATCAAATCGAATACTTACTTGCAGAATACAAAATGTTTGTAAATAATTAATACACTTTTAACTATTAAATACGAGGAAAATACAAAGCGTATTATCAGCAGAAAGTGAAATTCTCAGAAATTTCGAATTTGTTGGCTTGTCAACATGCGTTTTAAAGAAAGTTTAAGAAGTGATCTCTCTTGTAGAAAAGAGTTTCTGCGTGATTAAAAACAAATTTATGTAGTAGTGTTCAAAAAGCATTTACAAGACTGTTCAGAATCATAAAATGTCCATTGCTTATTAAAAATTAGAAATTACTGTAGCAATCGAAGTACTATATAGTTGGCAAGAACATGTTAGAAAAACAACAGAATGAGTAGTTTGATCACTGACTGAATAATTGTTGAGTCATGATCGATGTTCACCTTGGACATCTTTAGAATATGCAAAACGAATTAGTAACCCAAATGATATTGTCATAGATTATAGATGGTTGTGTAGAACAGAGCTTGGTGCAAAAAAATTAGAAGTCTATCAATTAATTATGAACGCTTTGTACATTCAGGTCAAAGCAGTTTGAAAGGCAATAACACCAGTACAAATAGTACCAACCAGACAAAATGACTTAACCTAATCTTTTATAAGAATTGAAACAACACATTTATTAATATTTAATCCTACTCTTATTATAACTACCTTTACAGATGTATTAATTTGATGAACATTTTCGTGGGGAAGCGCATTTGTGATTTTATGTAATAATTTAAATTTAAAATTGAATTATGTCATTTTGATCAGTGTGGTAGTTCTAATGATAAAAATAATTATATATGTATTTAATGGAATAAGCATTTTGCGAAAATTGTTGAATTTTGGAGCAGTATTCAATCACAAATGTAACTATGCGTAAGGAGACAGAACAAAAAGAAATATAGACTCATTCGCAATAGTTAAGCAACAAGTAGCAATAAGTAACGTTAACACATTCCGATTTTTCGTGTAACACTTTATCTACCGGGAGTCTATTAAATAGGCTTTCCATGAATAGTGCTATACTAGAAGGAAGCTTAAAACCTTTTATATTATAATACCAAACAACATTATTAGATTACGTTCGATTACGAGGATCTATTAAAAAGTGCTTAGCCATTAACTTGCAAAAATTATGAAATAATTCTTTTTCAAATTTCATACTGTAGAAATATTGAATGAGATATGTACTGAAATTGTGTCCGAAAATTGTATTAGGTTTGCGCAAATCAAATATTTTTCCTTCAAATAAAATTATAAACGGTTTCATTGTTCTTTAAGCAATATTCGCTTTGTACAAATCAGTCTATTGTATAAAAAGATTTTACTACGGATTTTATACATTTATGACGAAAATGATACGAGTTATATTATTTTTTCGACTTTTTAACTTTTACAATTGACTTGGACTATTTTTATTTTTCACGAAGATCCACAGTCTAATAATTAAAAAAAAATAAGCGACGGTGGACCAAATAGTAAAACCAGCCCTGCGGATATTTCAATATTTTCATAGAATATTTGTAAAAAAATGTGTATCAAAGCCGGATATTTTGTATGCATCAAGTCACTAAATAGCTTTAGGTCGCCAAATGGAAATCGAAAAGCTGTAAACACATTGTATGTAATCATGTAAT
The DNA here is from genome assembly GCA_916610255.1 of Lasioglossum lativentre. Lineage (NCBI taxonomy): Eukaryota > Metazoa > Arthropoda > Insecta > Hymenoptera > Halictidae > Lasioglossum > Lasioglossum lativentre. The sequence goes on along the minus strand of OU744355.1, from coordinate 41,108,830 downwards.
CATGACACGCCAGAAAATATACCGTTGTTGTATTTGAATCATCGTCTCGTTTATTTCATCTTATTATTCTCAGTTTACATTACTTGTGACATTCATCTTAATCTATTTAACGTTATCGTATGGATATCTGGATTGTAGATGTAAATGTAACTCAGAAGCGGATCCCTTGCGGTATAATTCGCATTAATTCGTTTACTACCGTTTAGATTGGACATCACGGACACTCGGTTATAGGAGCCATCGGCGTGAATCTGTTTCTCTATCATTTTTCCGTTTGTTTATTTATTTTTTCTTTTACTTTTGAAACGGTGTGTCGCGATGGCGTTCCGTATATTTGGTACACAGCGTTGTTTCGTGAGCAAGACACGCCTCACCCTCGAGACAACGGTTAAATGTCGGAGGATAAGTCTTACAATGAAAAAGATACGTCTTCGCAAAATCGAGATATAACGATGTGTATTATTTTCATTTCTTTCTTTTGTTCTTCTTAGTTGGTAGGAGGATTACGGAGCACGGATGACGTAGCAATCGAATTTCGAGGATGCTCTCGTTGATTACAGCCCACGAATAGATCGGCCAAAGACTGTCTCCGAAACCGGCCTACCGACTTATCTAGGAATCTTAATCTGCTCTATCGGACTCTAAAGGGAGCAACGTAAAAAATAAGACGTAGAATCCAGGCGGCAAATCGTTTTGGTCCACTGAATCGGCCGTGTTTACATTTGCACTCGAACGCGCGTATGTATGGGTTCTCGTTTCCTTTCGACATGCTGGACTGCTGAAAAATAGGACTTTGTTTCCTTTTTCTATATTCGTATGTTTGTTTATTTATTAACGCGGCCCGTTATATGATTTCTTATGTTAGAAAACAGTTCGATTTACACAAACGGAGTCGCCGTGACAACGGTAGTAACATATGCACGTATGTATTCATGTACGTAGTATGTATGTATGTATATATATATATATGTATGTATGCATGTATGTATGTATGTATATCGCGGTAGGGCCTTGATTCGTATATACAAATTACGATTCCTCTTTTTACGTGTAGTACAATTATTGTGTCGTGGTAATGAACCGAATCTTCTCTGATAAATCGATAATTGTCGTTCATATCAAATGTATGTACTGCGCTAAATATATATTATATACAAGCTCCTCAGTCTTGTGCGAAGTGTAAGAATGATTTAGGTTCTAGCACTTCCGCCTCGATGGAAACTAATCGGTACGAGTGTTGTTTTGCGAACCCATCTGCTCGGACGTTTAGTATACCCTCCCGTTCCCATTTTTTTTTCTTTCTGTGTTTAGGGTGAACGAGTCGAAGACGTTTGTTCGTTTCGTTTCGTTTCTTGTCGGCTACGACGTGGTGGGCGCGGCGTGTACAAAAATTGATCGTTGATCTCGCTTAAAATGTAAATAGGTTAAACGATTTATTGCCCGTGTTTGGCAGTTTTCCCCGCGAACTTTGTCTCGTTTTTACGCAGCTGTCGAAAGAAAAAGAAAAGAAAGAAAGAAAATCGCAATGTGTACGCGAGTACATACATATTATGCACTACTTAACAGCGTTAATATATGTACTTAACAGCAGAGAACAAAAATCGCAGATCCCCTTTTAACGATGAGTATCTTTTATGACTTTGGAGTTGGCGAGTCTCTTATCGTACCAGTACCAATAATACCTATAACACCTAATTCAATTACTTATATTATACAAGTCTTGTGTAACTTAGAGTAGAAAACGTCAGCTGTTGGTCGCCATAATACGCGGACAGTTATGGGTCACAGCGTTACGGTAAGAAGGCAATTATATGTCGCAAACCAGGGGATAAACTTATCAAAACGGAACTAGCCAAATCAGTAGCGTCGATATATCGGAAATAATACTATTCGCAATACGTAACCGATTAGATAGTATCCCTTTTTTCTTATATAAGTGACTGTCGTAAAGGTTGGGACACCGTATAAGTTGGGCTTTTTTTCCAAATTATCGCACTGGAAACACCAATGTCAAGGTTGTCAACTTTATTTCTGTTTATAAACAAACTTTTCAGTAGCAACAAGTCGTGTTCAGCGTAGCTGTGCCAAGCAAAGACTAAAATTATGTCCTAAAAAGTTTTATTGTGTTTATTATTGATTAGTTTTCAACTGAACATTTTTCATCTATCATTGAAGGTAAATATATCTAATTTGTTGGAAATTTAATGTAGTTTAAATGTGCAACATATATCTAATTTGTTGGAAATTTAATGTAGTTTAAACGTGCAAAATGAATTGTGCACACTTATCGCGATGTAAATTTGGTTTTTTGTGTTTTCGTAAAAGTTAGAACACTCGTGCCGTATAAGTTGGGACTCAAACTTTTTTCTTTTGTTTTGCGTATAGACGTAATTTTTACTTCCCCACATGATCTTTCGATATTAAGAGAAAAAACAAGCAAAAACTGGTGCTGCGGAGGAGATGGCCGCCAATAAAGAAAAAAAAAGCGACACCGTAAAAAGACATTAACCAAAAAATCAAAACAGTCCACAGGAAAACGAGCGAAGCAGGAATTGTCATTTTCCTCTAATTATTTGGATTCATCTACTTCAGAAGATATAGATTTTTGTATTGTCTGCATGAAGAACATGCCAAAGAAGATGAGACGGTCCAGCAAATCATGATCTAAGAAACAAATACTCGATAAACATTGAATATAAGGCTCTTCGACTTCATTTCAACACTTATACTTTTCAGAGTTCTCGGGGTGACCCAACTTATACGGCAAAATTTTTTTTTCGCGCAATTCTCATTTTATGAAATTTTATAGCTAAAAATAAACGAAACGTGTCCCAACCTTTACGACAGTCCCTTACATACGTACTTACAGTAGACGCACAGTTAAACGACCGCCGCTATCCCTCGTAACCCAATTTAAAAAAATGGGACCTCGAAATGTGAGCTTCAAGCTGTGTCCACACCGTCGAACTAACAACGAGCAACTTTTGGTCGACGTTGCGTTTCCCTTGAAAAAGTCGTCGCTTTTGCCAAATAAAAGAAGAAGGCGACGGCAAAAAGTCGCTGGATGTTGCCTCAGTGTGAACATAGCTTTACTCACACGCGTCCCCTGTCCTTTCAGTTGAATTCGCAGAATCCACCTTCGACTGCGGACGCTTAATTGTGCACTACTGTATACATATGTATGCACGCTTGTGTGTATCTATATATATATATATATATATATATATATATAGATACACACAAGCGTGCATACATATGTATTTATATATATATATATATATAAATGAACGAAAAAGGTTCAACCATTACCATTACGAACCGCCCGAAGTTATGAGTATTATTGTACAAATTGGAACTCCGTATGCCGTTGTACGTGCTTACAATCCTCGCACGTACAATCTACGAATTAATCCTTTATTTGATGATTCCTCTCGTGTGTCACGCGTACAAAAAGCATTATACATCTCTGGCTGCCTATCTTACTATACATTACAGCGCTCGCAAGCAACGTTACAGATTCTCAACAAAATTCCGTAGAAAATCGTTTGACCGTCAAATAAAGGATTAAAGGTAGGTCGCTTTCGAAGGGTATGGTGTGCCATAGTAATTCCATGTTACTCGCCACAGAAATTACAATCGTGAAAATGATTCGTAACGCAAGATCGAGTTTCTTTTCCAAACGGTAGGAGGCGAGCTTCGATCAAACGTTGGGAGAAAATGATCGATCCGTTCGACTTCCGGTTCAGGCTTTCTCCAGCCCCTATAGTAGTTTTCTAATGCTCGGAAACGATAGCTCTCTGAACAAAACTGACACGATAAATTCTCCGCTGGCTGTCACTTAAATAATATCAACATCGTTACCAGCGCGTGTGTGGTTCTCGACCACTCGATGAAAATCACAATGGCGGCAAGTCTCGCGAGGAACGATTTTCATATGTCGCATGGCTGAAAAACGTTCTTGTCGCTCTTCCATGTGCTTTTTATCGATTATCTCTACCGGTGTGTATGTGATCGCCTACATCAACACGATCCCCAGCTACTATATCTAACTAATATTAATTAGGGCTACGGTACTATGTACAGAAAACGCATTGCATTGGCACAGCAAATATGCGCACCTGGACTGCCATCCTCCGCTTCGCCGCATATAGTACACACTCCTCCATCGCTTCACCGATGCTTACAACTTTTCGAAAAACCGATATTCTTTCATTAATCGTAGGCGTTACAATCGTTTGATACAATTCTTTGCTAGATTTTTTTAAAAATTAATCCGTCGTCTCTGCTCGACGCAGCGATCATAGTCAACGTGTTACCATAGTATCGAAAATCTTGAAAAGTTTGATGGATCCCAAATTATCGTCTACATTAGATTAATATTTACGCTTATCTTATTGGGAATTTTCGTGTATGATTTTCATCTATCGTTTAAGCGACGAGATAACAATTATTTATCTAAAGAATGCGCGCACCATGAAGATTTCCAAGTTTCTCACCACCAAGCAACCGAAAACGAAGTTTGTCATTTAAAGGCTATCATGGACAAAATTTCAACCTTTGCAAACTTTTGTTTCAATATTATTACAAAATGTAACGACTAAATACGTGTAATAAAAATTTTTTGGAGATTTCATCTGACTATCAATAGCGATAATCGTGAAACAGATCAGTTTTCTGACATGTTTTCCTATAAATGTAAAAATAAAAGTTAGCTCGAGGTAATGTTTTTTTTTTATAGTGTTCGATAATAGCTTTTAAGGGTTAAACTTCGTCTGTCAATCTTACGGTAAGTAATTTCTTGCTTCGAACTGATAAAACTTAACAAACATCATCTCTCTTTTCATGAATTTTTTAGACATCTCTAAACGACAACAATTTTATCCCTATTCGTCGAACAAAGGAACAAAGTTATCCGACAAAATTCTCTATTTTCTGTGCGTTCTTCATATTCGAATGAATTTCCCGTAAAATGCTCTCGTGCAACGAATATTTCGTCGGAAACAATGAGAAACAAGGGTAAACGGTTCGAACGTCATCCGTGCAATTAATCGATTCCTTGAAGTTGATTCGACGTTATTGCGTTCAATTGATCTAGAAAAGCGTTGCGCGAACAATGAGTAATAGTTGACGAAGCCGTTCCTAGCACGGATGGTTTATTTATCGAGCACAATTCTTTTCGTTCGTATCGCACGAATCAAAGTCTACGCTCCGTATGACGTGTAGCGTCAGCAAATGTTAATCATTTTGCTAAACGTTTACGGAACTAGTCCGTACGATAGTAGTACATAGTAGTATAGCGGTCACGTTGTTCGTGATAACGGATATGAAACGAGCTCCAGTTTTTTCGCTGGTAACTATCCGCGAATGATAATTCCCTCCTTAGTTGCTGTTACAAGTGCCGGGAACATTCAGCTTGCTGTTATCGCTAATGACAATCGAACCGGATAACCGCCATACCGACGATAATACAATAGGCATTCAACGGGGGTTGTAGAAAGTAAATTGCAGAGCGATCGGCCCGCTGAAATTCGCACAATTAATAGTAATGTAAATGTAATAGTCTCCGATTAGCAGTTAATCGCAACCGCTTCGGTTATCGAACGACGTTATATCGTTACCTATATTTCACCGACTTCGCGGTCTGTCGGTCATAAAACGACACAAGTCCACGACGTGTACGAAAAAAAGTTTCCAAGATTCGTCTTAAAAAAAAAAAAAATGAAAGTGCAACATTCTGCAAAATTCGGAGGAAAATCTTACGGGGGATACGAAAATCAAAAAATCCTTGTCTTCACAATTTACATTATTGTTCACCATTGTTTATTCAAATTCATTAGCAAATCGTTACATAAACGTTCGGAAAAAAAGGAGTATCGCTATTTATCGATTCGAAATAATAAAAAACAACGAAAAAAAAAAAATAAGAGGTAAAATAAAGGAAAAAACAGGGATCTTACAGAAACGATACAATTGTAAAAAAAGAGCTTACAGGACTTGTACGGTTTTACAACTTATTGGTTTCGATTACAATTTCTCGCAAGAACGTATACGCGCGACGCTCGATTCCCGTTCGCTCTCGTTTCTCATCGTCGCGTCGCGACGACGACGACGACGACGACGACGGAGACCTCGTTGTTTCCGTTTCTCATTAGCGAAGCGAGTGTCAGCAACGGGAACGTGTGCACGGGAAAACACGTCGATCAATTGTCACGAGTTTTCCCGCGCAGGCTATTTGCCGAGCAGGCTGGCAATCCCGGCATTTACTGGAATGTTGCATTTACTTTACCTAATTAATGCGATCGTTATTACGTTTATAGTCTACCACTAACGCCGTGACGCGCGACTATTCCGCATCGAGCGGCGTTTATTGTGTGTGCGAGCATCGAGGAGCTACGCCTCGGGACGTCATCGATGTTCCGCGATTCGACTTTCAAATCGAAATAACGTTCGGCCGCAGAAGGCCGTCCGAGAACTTCCGGTCCCGCGCGGAAGCGATACCGCGACCGGAATATCTCGAATACTTGCAATTTATTCGAATCGTTTGAATACCCCGGCCGTTACGCCGCGGTATCGCGAAATTCCGTAAAAGTTCCCCAACGGTTACGATCGATTCGAAGGACCCCTCGACGTCACGAATTTGCAATAAAAAAAGATTTGCGTCGGTTCGAGGGAAGATCGCGGGAATATTCGCAGTAAGCGGCTGCTCCGCGAACGAGGTCACTAGAATGTTTCCGCCATTTTTCGGAGCTGCGGAATTCCCCGGGAAAAGTTAACGCATTATCTACCGGCGATTATTCCATAATTTTTGTAAGTATGGGCCATGAAGTTAGAAATTTCAATCATAAACTAACAACTCATCCTCAATAACGTAATCTAGTAATTTCATTTCGGATTATTATGTAAAAGAAGATTGTTAAGCTTCCATCTGGTACAGCACAACTTGCAGTTTTATAAATTTTTTAAAACATATTTTTACAGATACATTAGTCTTTCTGTTGTTCCTAATGTAACAGCTGTTCATGCAATTTAATTGCCAGAAATTGAATGATTGAATGACAATTTTCATATTCTGGGTCGAAATAGACCCAGGCTCAAGGTTTAACGCAGCATCTAATACAGTTGAACATGCATTATGGAGCGTGAAAAGATATAACTAAAGTATAATTATTAATAAAATTTTTATATGTACACAAATGTATCAATTAAGACTTCTCAATGCCTTATATTATGAAGGTTTATCAATTAATTAAAATTGACAATTAGTTTAATCAGACGTGATTTGTATACTCTGCTTCTTAATCTTTTAATTACAAAAGCTCTCCTACAAAGAGGATACGAAAAGATAATAAACGATACGAAATATTAATAACCAAGATAAATGAATGTCAAGATATCAGAAACGAAGAAATGCCTTAGCTTCGTTGAGAAGGCGGACTATTAAAACGGACGATTACGTGAGAAAGCAACCGAAAGTAATTAACAAAAGGCCGCGTTTCATGAACCGTTTCCCTCTGTCATTTATCAAAATATTCTCATGTAAATTGCGATTTTAAAGTCGAAGACTTTACTTTTCTCTCTCAATCCCTGTGATCAATTATTTAAATTTTATTCCTTCACCAGGGCAGAAAATACTTGACTGTTTAGTGCAGACGCAATTCGCAAGTACCTCTACAATTTTCTATAAAAGGTTTTATTTTTCAAAAAACGTGTCCCTAACGAAAACTTTCTTGTTCCCGTTCGCGCTAAATTACATGGGTATATTAAATTGTTGCGACGAGGTTTATTGGGTATCCGTCGAACCTGTTGCCGAATTTTTAATACTACTCCCGATTCCTCGCACACATCCTCGCTCGATGGTATTCCCGTTCGCGTCACGTGCGATCTAGCCTGGTTTCTTTTGAATCCTGATCCTGCTTGCTCGCTAAGAACCTTAAACCTTAAAGCGTCTCGATTTAAAACTGAATGTATGTACTATGAACGATAAAATTCCACGTGCTCGTAGTGGTGGCGTGCAGGTGTTTTTCGATCGAATGAAAAAAGAGACGTGATCCGAAAAGTTCCCATTGTTCTCCCCTTCACGTATTTTTATAGTTCCTTCATTCTAAACCGCGACTGCGACGACGAAGTCAGTTTTAAACGGAGTATTATGTACATTATTCTTAGATCGTACTTAATTACGATTACTCTAGTAAAACGCAATCTGTATACATACATGTACATCCATACGCGACACCTCTCCGTTCGACTAATTTAGAAATTATCATATAGCATATAACAATTTGCCGATAATATTTATATATATATATATTTATATATATATATTTATATTTATCATATAATTTTCTCATCTCGACTCAAGGTACCTAAGTTGGATGCATCTTTTTCATTTTTTTCTCTTTGTTTTTTTTCGTTCTCTGTATAATATAAACATCAGTATTTGTAAAATATTTGCCGAGTACCCCGACAGTTCACTGTCAGTGTCGGGAGTGTAATGAGACCGGGCGGTCGGCGAAATTTTTCTTCGTTTGTTATCATTATCTTTTTGTTTTAATTAAAAATGATCGCGAGCTTTCACAAAGACCGCTGAAAAAGTGTAATTAGCTGCCTCTCTCTCTCTCTCTCTCTTATTTAGCGCGGTTTCTCTTCCTCTTTTGCAGAGTATATTCATCTACGCGGATTAAAAAAAAAATATATATATATGTATTTTGTATATGCGTGTTATGTATATATGTATATGCAATAATGACAATACAGTATGTATACATATACATATGTACGTATATAAATATACACATACACACACAAACACATAGATATGCATGTATATGTATATATATATATATATACAGAAACATTAAATGCGTACCACTTCTGTCCGCGTGACGAGTAGCGTAACGAATGAATTTCTCGATCTCGTTTAAATGATTCATTTTGTCTTTTTCCTTTCAACGATAAAAAACAATTTCTACTTATTTACACGATTTTCTTCTTTCTTCCAGCACGCAGATCTTTCTCCCAGTTCTCTCTCGTTTCTCTCTACGACTGTACCCCATCGAAATGGCCTTTACGAACGCGCGTATCAGCTCCACTTTCGTACCAAACTATTTCTTCAATACATGTTCCGATCTCAAGTACTCGTTCCTTAGTCTTTCTCTTTCCTTTTTCTGGGCCGCTCAATGACAATCAGTGGAAATCGATGGATTTTATTTAAAACTTGTCTTACTGTTCTCCGTTCGAAGTACGTTAGAATTGGGGCGGCAGTGTTGGTTAACGAGCGACCGGACACGTCTGTCCACGACGGTACCAGGGATCGATGAAAAGAGACCAACAAACCTGTCCTACATACAAAAACGAAAGACACCGCCCGGTAACGATCTAACGATCACCAGAGTCTTTCTCTAACGTTCGCAAATAAAAAATTCAAGCTAATTTCTTGATCTTCGATTCATTTTCTCGACAAGCGTGCAAGTACGCGAGTTTGACCGATCGTCATCAGGACATCTTCCTTTTACGCTGGTAGAGAAATTTCGTGCCTACGTAATTTCGCAAATAGGTACTCTCTTTTACAAATAATGGACGTTCGTACAGACAACACGAACGATTACATCGACGAAAGGAATACAATTCGGTCAAACTACAATTGAGTGTTATCTAATACATTTTAGCTAACTAGATACTAAGTAATTATAATTAATAGACCGCGGACGTTGACGCAAACTGTCGCCATCTTGGTATCGAAACATATTTGAAATACAGATGTTAATAATCGTTACCTGTTCGCATAAAAGTCCGCAGTCTAAACAGAACGGTATGGTTTGAATTCAGCTTTCCGAACTGAAAGCCGAATTCGACTCGTGTTTCGCCGAGAATAATAATCGATATCGAATCGTTCGTGTGTCTACGCCATCGTCGTCGTCGGTGCGATCAAAGAAATTCTGTCGACGAAAGCGAAGAGGCCAAGCAATTTCGTAGAACGATACGCGATTAATTGAACGACGTTGGAATATCGAATGAGGCGGCCTCCTGAGCAGCATCGCGTACGCGTTTCGCTCGGATGTTGCATTCCTTGCTCTTGTCCTCTTTTCATCGTCTCTGCTATCTGGGACAAACGTTGGCCGCTGTTTCTCGCAGGCACTCTATCCGCGGTTAAGCTGTAAAGGAAATACGACCCAGCAGTCGCTATTATACGCTAGTAAGACCGATTCACGCCATTGTCAAAGGCATCTCTAACCGAACACGCTAAGACCCTCTCGTCGCGCGTCTCCTCGACCGAGCTTCTTCGAGGATACTTTTGTCGAGGAGTGTTCTCTCTCCCCGGCTACACGCTACCAAGTTTTCGCTACGGTGTCGGATAATATGCAGTACGAGATTTAAAGGAATACCGTGAAATGAATCGCATGAATGCATTTATCAAGACTTTGTCGCGCGCTCCCGGGATTAATTAAACTCGCGAACGTAATCAATCTCTCGGGTCGTTGCAATATATAGTTCGGTTTGCCGGGAGGAGTTTCTATTAGCACATGTTACACGCCTCGCGGCGTACAAAATAATCAAATTTTAACTATATATGTACAATACATACAACGTTTCAATCATTAAAAACTTGAACAAATTTTTAAGGCAAGTGTTTCCATTCTAATTATGTCCTAGAATCTTGGATTTCGCCGTGCGCTCGCTAAAATTCGAAAATGTTTCATTTTGTTTTTTTTTTTTTGTTTCCGTCTCGAACAATCATTGATAATCGCAGTCGAGCGACTCATTTGCCACGCAACGATCATTTACATATTTAAAAAACCTCTACACCACGGTCGTTGGACCGGCAAACAGGTATTATATCGATTCAACACGTCCCAGCCAAAAATACATACTCCTCGAAGACACCGTAACGCGTATAACGGTTCATTACTAATTAACCGTACGTGCTTCGGCACCACAATTCTCTCTTGCTATTTACCAATACTCACAGCACGGCAATAAGTGCACAAACAATACTCGGCATAAGTCTTACATTAGTCTCTCTCTCTCTCTCTCTCTCTTTCTCTCTCTCTCTCTCTCTCTCTCTCTCTCTCGCTCTCTCTCTCTGTCGCTTTCTTTCTCCATCACTCGCCGTTCAGCATCGTTCCTTTCTAATCGAATATTCTTAAACGGAACACGCATTAAATGAGGCACTTGCCCGAATCTATACCGGCCGCATTCTCTCCCGTTTCTGTTATAGATCAGATATTTGCCAACAATTAATATACGGAAGGCACGCCTCGTCTCGCTCCCGAACGCCCGAAGCGTCTCTAAGCGGGCCAACGTTTCTCAAACTCTCGTGGAACGTCCATTGGTAAACATCTTCCGTCATCCACGAAGCTCGGTCCTGGGCGACCAATAAAATCGTGTTCGTGCAAGCGAGTCGCATAATTAATCTCCACCCGCGTTTGAAGATCCTTGATCCATGGCCGGCACTCGGAGAATATAGTAATTTGAGAAACGAAGTCCCCGAGTCGAGACGCTCCTCGTTCGTCCTTAAATCACCGCGGTCCTAAGCACCTAAGCAGGCCACTGCTACGAACACAATACAATCTCTCTTCATGATCGTATCACAATACACAGCTACGAGTCGATCCTTTGTCCCATCGTCCTTGGTGCTTGGTACGCTTGCCTCTTCGGTTTCCTCCCTGCGATCCCCCCTCTCCATTGCCGTACTGGTGAGAAACGGAATAGGAAGAACTCGAGAAAAAAAACGATCGAGTTCCCGGTGAAAATCAGGCCCGAGAGTCCTCGAGCGTTTGCCACGCGATGCCTGCGCGGAAATACGTCGGCTATAGAGCTAGCATTGCTGAAGAGCACGTTAAAAAAATAATTCGAACGTTCGCGTGTGTCTCTGCTCGCGGGTCAGTTCACCGACGCACACGACACACGGCACCGGAAGCACGCGGCGGCATTCGCGACTGACTCGCGTCGTGTAGCGTCGCGTCGCGTCGCGTCGCGTCGCGTCGGTCGTTCTCAACGACGAAAACGAAACTAGTTCCCCGGGACACGTCGCATACGAGATATCCGAGCGACGATCCGACGCGACGTCGGGTATGCTTGCGCGTCGCTTTGGTCTTTGTCGGATGCGAGTCCCCTTTTGTGTCTCTTTCTCCTTCTTTCTCTCGTCCACGGTGGTAATGTGTATACCCCTTCGCGATCTCTCGAACGGACAATTATAACAAGAATGGTGATCGTTGCGAAGTAGTAAAACTTCCTCTGAAAAGTCGCGCGTAGCATCTGGCGCGAGAGACCTTTCATCAGTATCTTGCCCGTCGATCGGCTTTCACGGGACAACAGTGTTCTCAAGGTGTCTCGCGTTTCGCTCCGTCCACCCATCCGCGAGTACTTCCCCTCGATCCGAGAGAGAACACCCGATGTCACTTGTGCGCCGCTTCGTACATCAGCCCACGCCGGAAGAACATCGAGCCGGCGCCGACGCGTTTCTTCCGGTAGCTGGAACTCCTGAAGAACCGGTCCTCGCCCTCGGCCATCGATCGCGACCTGGGCGGCGGGCTCCGCCTACCGTCGCACTGGCTCGCCACGTACATGATCATATCGTTGAAATTCGGCAGGAATTGCGGATTGAACAGCGATAGGATCCTCTCGTTCAGCTCCCTGGGGTCCCGCGTCGGCACCATGTAATGATCGTGCGTGCTCGAGGTCTCGGCGTGATTGAAATCGGCGTAGACCCGCCGATGACCCCGACAGAGGTCGTCGAGGCTGTTGGCGCTGCTGCTGCTGCAGTCGTGTAGCTCGTTCGCGGGTTCCGTCAACGCCGTCTCGGAGTACTCGCACCCGTGGAAGTCGTCGTATCGTCTTCTGTAATCGACGGCCTTCGACACGGACCGGGAATCGTAGGGCGTGTCCCTGGGAAGGCCGAGAAACTCCATGGACCTATGATCGCCGGGTACGGTCTCGTAAGGGTCCTCGTCGTGTCCGATCGTTTGATCGAGCAAGTGGCCGGTGGTGATCCTGGCCAGGTGGCTTTCGTCGCCGTTTTGGATGGCGGCGGCGAGGGCGTCGTCGTCGTCGTCGTCGTCGTCGTTGCCGTCATCCTCGTCGTTGCGACCGTCTGATTCCGCGAGATCGGAGGAAGAGGAGAAAGAAGAAGAGCCGGAACCCGTGGGGTCCTGCGGCAAGCCTCAGACGGCCCTGTGTCGTCTTCTATATCATATGTACGTCTTCTTCACCTTCTGCACCGGTTTGTTCTCCGCCGAGGAGTTCGCGTTCTTCCCATTAGGGTTCTTCGGCGGCACGTTCAGCACCAGGTTGATGGACTTGTTGTTGAAGCCCGGCGACTCGGAGCTCTCGGTCAATCTGTTCAGCTGCTGCCGTTGCTCCGACGGCTCCGGGTACGGCGCGCCCCGCAGCCTCTGAGAGAACCAGAAACCGGAAGCGAAACCCGCTACCAGCGAGAAGAAGCAGGTCCCTATCAGAGCACCGGTCAGAGTCTGGGCCGAGTAAACCACCGGCGTCGCGATCACGTCTGCAATGAAACTTATATCAGTACAGAAGCATACACGGTACGACGACTTATTGCTTCTTGCGGATAGGAAATTTTGCCGGATACCAACAAATCCGGGGATGGGGAACGAGGATCGGGCGTGGAGCGTGGTAGTGTAGCCTGTGAGATTCTCCGGTCACGGTTCTTCAACGATTACAGTTTTGTTTCGCTATAAGTCGATGGCTCAGGACGACGGCTTGCGTCGTATTGCGGACCAGGGTATACCTGTGCGGCTTCACTTTGTTCACCGAGAGTGAACAAGGAGAACGTGCGAGAGACACGATCGTAGCGGCAAATTACAAACTGGTCCGCCGAGCAGCGATATCTTTCGTTCGAAAAGGATAGCATACGACAGGCCTCGGAATTATGTGCTCGCGACGGCCGGTTTTCGAAGGCAACGCCCCCTTAACCCGGCCGCGCCTCTCGCTCCCCGTGGCGGCCCTAGTTTTCGAGGCAGCTCGGGCGCGTACCATAGAGGGTTACAATGTAAGTGTCGGCGATGCGAACAACTACGTCCAAACTTCCCGTAGATCTTACCAATTTGCCAAGCACATGCTAATACAATTTGGATAATACAATTAAAAACTATTTTCAAAATTTATTTTCTGTAGCTGTGGAATAGGCTTACAGTGGATACCACTGACAAAAAAGGCGCATTGACAATAGTACCTCGACGGTAACGTGGAAACCTATTGATACGTGTGTCGCCCTAATGCGCCACGAATATCTCCTATGGTACGCGCCTGACGAGTTCCGAGCATCGTGGGCCGCCACGGGGAGCGTGACGCTCGGCCGGAAAAAGGGGGCGTATCCTTCGACAACGTCGGCCGTCGCGAGCACATAATTCCGAGGCCTGGCATATCACATACCCTCTCGTTCTGGCACTAAGCGGTGTCGAGCGGACAACTTTGAAAGAAGAAGAGGGGATAGAGATTTTTTTGTTGTTGTGGAACGAACGTCGTCGTCTTATAGCGGAACAGAACTGTGCTTACCGACGCAACGCGGCGGAATATTATTTTCCACCGGGGACCGGTCATCCAGGAATTGATCTTGTCGATTTAATCTTACGCGGATCAGACTTTATCCACCTCTTTATAAACGCGAATCATTCTATCGTCGTCCCGATCGAATGCTCATCCATGCGTTCGCTGAAACGAACGTTTTATCTTCTCGTTTCTGTTTTGGTCTACGAACACGTGCACGTTTATATGGTGTTTTTTCTGATTTTTATCCCTGCCTTTAAATTCCATCTCGTTCATCGTTAAGCTTAGTACGTACTTGGGAACAATGTTTCACAACATGGTACCGCAACTGTTTGTATGCTGTTGCGAACTACCGGGAAACACTTGAGGGGATTCTAACAAAGGCAAGCAAAATTAATTAATAAATCCAGTTGGGCTTGCTCGTGTTAAGTAACCGTGGCGAAGATGAAAATTGGAAAAATTCTGCGTGCTTTTAATTCAATCGCGAATATACAGGGCGAGGCACCTAACTTGATCACCTCGAACAACTTCTTCGTCACTAACGCGAACAAGTTCTTCTTATTTATTCTTATCTTCCTGCTCTTTGAGAGGCGCCGGATTAACACGGCAAAATCGACGAGATATGTCTGAGAACGGTAAAAATAATTAGATTATCAACACGTTAAATGCCGGACGAATTTGGTAGGCTTAATATACAAATCCTTTAATTTATTCGTAACGGAGATCATATTGTTATCAATAATATTGACGATATTAAATAAGTTATGTTCGATGTCATCCATTTTGTTGCGATCATTTTTAAGCGTTTCGATAGCGGCATTCAACATGTCAAAAGTAACCTACATAAATTGAAGAGTACACTTAATCGGTTCTACACAAAAACATCTGATTCTAGTTTTGTAAAAGAGCAAGTTACTATTCCTGACCAACATGGATGTTAGTCCATATTTTTGGTAACTCGTCAAAAGTGACCTACATAAATTGAAGAGTACACTCAATCGGTTCTACACAAAAACATCTGATTCTAGTTTTGTAAATGAGCAAGTTACTATTCATGACCAACATGGATGTTAGTCCATATTTTTGGTAATTTGTTCCGCTACCTTGTTTAGGATACATTGTATTCAAGCGTGTACCGGGCTTAACGTGGGATCGGCGATCGTCTGCGTAAAGAAAGCGAACGAGACCGTGCTGTTCGCAAGCGATTCGCAGATCAATAGAAATCGACGTGATCCTCTCGAAACGTACAGTTTCATGGTTCGAGTTCTACCGATGAATGGCCATCCATTCGCGTAACCATGTGCACAAGGTTCCTCTGGGGTCCATATATCCCCCAATCGGAACGATCTTTTAGCGAGACTAGATGGTGAGAACACGAAAAAATGGCAGTGCAACAATTTAATTACAAACAACAGGATTTATACATATGGTGCGTAAAGTTAGAACACACATTGTGTATGCGATTGCAACGAATAAAAACCAGCGCAACCTTCGGCTAGAAACGGGTTCGTGTGTGTGTGTTAGTGTGCGTGATCTCAGGTGTGGTGCGTGTGTGCGCGGGAGCGTGTGATGTACAGGGTGTCCCAAAAATGTTGTACTTCCTTGAGAGGGATAATTCTGAAGTAACTTTTGCTAAGATGTTCTCCATAGCTTGGTTAAGAGGGAACGATAGTCACGTGACTTTCCCTAGAATACCCTAGAAATCTGGCCGAAATTTGGGATTGCGGGATTAGATTTTTCGTCCTTATATGAGCAAATTTTGAGCTGCATAAAGGCTCGTTGGATAGAGGAAGGTTCAGCGCATGATAGCAGTCAAAAAACTCTTTTTCTGACAGAAAAATACATTGGATTCTGCGCTTGTTTTGCCTCGACTTTTTTCCCTACTTTGCAGACTCATGTTATTAGATGTCAACATAATCTCGTTACATCATAAGCAGGATGCACTAAGCGCTGAACTATGCTCTATCGAATCAGCCTTTATACAGTTCAAAATTTGCTCGTATAAGGACGTCAAATGTATTCCCGCAAACCCAAGTTTCGGCCAGATTTCTAGGGTATTCTAGGGAAAGTCACGTGACTCCCGTTTCCCCTTAAGGAGTTATTAACAAAAAAAAAAAAACTCGGACCAATCAGGCGACAGGTCCCGCTGAGGGTGGTGCTGGCATTGGCCGAGTCAGATCTCTGATTGGTCCGTATTTTTTGGTTAATAATTCCCAAACGAAACCGCGGAGTACATTTTCGCAAAGGGAAGGTTACTTGAAATCGGGAATCACCGTTTTCAAGGGAGTAGAATATTTTCTGGACAGCCTGTAGGATGGTCGAGGTGGAGACCAATGAACAAGGAAAACACCAAAAGAAACAATGAAGAAAATTAATGTGTCGTTTCGTAAGATGTTGGATGGTGGACCACCTGGATATTGCGCAAATGATTACCTTGAGGCTCGTTAGCTCGTGGCTGCGTACGACCGTACTGAGTTTGTGGATCCAGCTCGATGACGATTTCATTTTCCCGTTCAACGGGCTGCTCGCCGCGCCCGATTTCGGGCGGAACCGCTGGTTGCACGGGCTTCGCCATCTCTGAAGCAACATTTCACCAATTTGATGATGGGGGACACAGATGGTGGACAATCGGGTTAAAAGGCAAGACAATGGATGCGCGAGAACGTAAATCATGATTACACATATTGTACGAGAGAGCTGATCGCGGCGGACTTGATTACATGCGACTGAAAAATACGCGCTCCCAGAAGCCGTGCAAACGCCGTAACTCGGTTCTGCACGACTTCTGAGAAGCTGATGTATGAGATTAGCAGGTGCACTGTTGGAAGAATCCCATTCCTTGTCGGATGTTCAACCATTGTTGTCGCGTTCATATTTGGTGTACGCTAACAAATAGTATCCCCTCAGAAACTTGTAGCATTTTCGTTAAACATTATAGTCGATAATATTAAACCCTTTGCACTCGGAGCTATTTTAAATAAAAAACGAAAGATTTGTCCATTCTAGAATATTTTCACTCTGTACAATTTTTTTTAAATTTTCTGTATGCGAAACTGATATAATATCTCGTGTAATATGCAAATGTCTAGTAGTTTCTTAAATATGAACAATAGTTTTATGAATAGCACAACACTTTTCAGTGGTGCCTCAAAGTCGCCATCAGAGTGCTAAGGGTTAATTCCTAAAATTATTCAACCCATTCATGAATCTGGTCAAGAGTATTCACAAAGCAATGAGGATGAACAATATCATTTTAGAGATTTCATGAAATTTATACGATTAAAAGCTCTTTGTAGTTTTGGTAAATGCACAGACCAACAGTGCCTGTGCCAGATCTTTCTCCACAATATTCCACTTACAAAGTTAATTTCTTATCATTATTTGAGAAGTTGATACAGTTTTGGAATATTTCGGTCGAAAATAGATCCAGGCATTGGTGTTTAACAGAAGGATTTTGTCAGATGTTGTAATCATTTTAACCCTGGATAACTAAATTTTCTTAACAATGGTGATTGGAACATTTGAATCGTAAGAGTGTTTCGATTAATACATTCAATATCAAACAAAACTGTTTCGTTTCGTGTATCCTGTCTTTTTACAAGGTAAAATGTTGTCATTGCTAAATAAAAAAAGTTCTAGGGTTAGAAGAAGAATTGTAAGAA
Source organism: Lasioglossum lativentre (assembly GCA_916610255.1). Lineage (NCBI taxonomy): Eukaryota > Metazoa > Arthropoda > Insecta > Hymenoptera > Halictidae > Lasioglossum > Lasioglossum lativentre. The sequence continues at coordinate 41,090,663 of OU744355.1, read as the reverse complement.
ATTACAACGCTCAGTCTCCTAACAAAACGAAATAAATATCATTCGGTCCGAAAATTCAGAATCAAACGAAAATGGCTTTCGAAATGGCTCATGATTCCCATTTCTGATCTCGTAAATTCACATTTTTTAATCGTGTTAATATTTTTAGCAAACAAATTAGTATGGCACGTGTCTGTTTCTTATTAATTAATTTCGTCGTGTTCCATTGAAGGAAAATCCTAAATATATTCGAAAATTATAAAAAAACAATGTCTCCCGGCGCCATTTTTTCTATCCGATTCTAGATAAATGATATTTATTCCACTTGACGGAAGATCGAATTTAATAAATGTCAACTATGCTTGAGAATTAACGAAATATTTGGCGAACTTTCGTCGAAAGTGTTGACTGTGAATCCGTTTGTGTGTTGCGAGCTAAATAACGTTGGCGTACATACAGATAATGAAAGTTTAGTGCGTTGTAATCCGCGGGAGTGTCGAATTACAAGCATTAATCGAATGCAAAAAGTTACGCACTCGGTTGGATAAAGTTTATTAGCCGGTAGTGGACGTGAATGTGTCAATGTACATGTAGTTGATTAGTCGGTTAGTTACAGAGAGAAACGAGGAATTCCGGCGCGGTGTTAAATGCGACCGTTTCGACTCGGCCATTAAAAAGCCCGTCTAAAAGGATCGCGTAATCCTAATGGCATGTGCTACCGAGGGAGCACGACACTTCGGCTTCAATGGTGTGCCGCGTAAAATGTCACGCGTACAGACGTACGTAGGCACACAAAGTGGGCAGGAAGAGGCCGTTAGCCGTGCGATATCATGGTGTAGTATACTATAAGGAGCGTTAGTATAGACGATGGTGAAAGGGCAAAGCGGTTTGCAACAAATTGCAAGTAACCGTCGCAGTCAATGCACGAAGGGAGACCATCGGAAGCGATATGTAATGAGGTTTTACTGATTTCACTGGCCGGCTAGCGAACGTAGATGTCTGCTTCAAGATTCAGATAGGGTTTACGAATGCGGTATCCATTTCAAAACGTACGTTTCAACTGTATACCTCCAGCCAATGGCAATTATTGCTTTCTAGCAACCATGTTTCTTCAATAATATAAATAACAATTTCAAAGATTTTTTGTTATGTATAGCTAAATCTGAAAATTTTCACAGATGCATTTATAGTAACCCCTGAAGATGATCTAAACAAAGATCGAAACGTCGGAATTACTCTGTTAATTTGCAAAATTGCTTTGTTTATTTAGTAAGAAATTGATCGAACCTTGTGCTGAAAGCACTAATATTTCTGTATTATATTATAGCAGCAATAAAAAAAGTATATTGTTATATTTTTAACACTCTGTATGCTATACCGGAGTCAATCGTGACCCATGGTAATGGGAATCACCTTGAGCGACCGTCAATATGTACAGCTCTATTCCCATATAAGACGAGGCTGTTTATATTTCAAAATAAGAAAAATCCCCTCTTTCTCTTTTTGTAGGCTCGACACCGCTCAGTGCTTATAGTTTGCCGCTACATTCGAAATACGACGAAAGGCGGTCCCGAGCCATCGTCTTATATCGGAATAAAACTGTATCAGTGAAATATCGGCGTGAGTCCGAGGATTAATAGATTTTTGTTTGTCTAAGTATGTCTAGTTAATTTCTTTATACCGGGTGTCCCGCATACCGTGGACATCAACCTAATCTTAACATGTATCGATTCAAAATTTAAATCGAAGATAAATCTGCAGTAAATCGCACTGTAAGTTCCTCGACTGGAATTTTACAGAAAATATTTTTTGGGCATCAACCTAATCTTAACATGTATCGATTCAAAATTTAAATCGAAGATAAATCTGCAGTAAATCGCACTGTAAGTTCCTCGACTGGAATTTTACAGAAAATATTTTTCGGATATCAACCTAATCTTAACATGTATCGATTCAAAATTTAAATCGAAGATAAATCTGCAGTAAATCGCACTGTAAGTTCCTCGACTGGAATTTTACAGAAAATATTTTTCGGATATCAACCTAATCTTAACATGTATCGATTCAAAATTTAAATCGAAGATAAATCTGCAGAGAATCGCACTGTAAGTTCCTCGACTGGAATTTTACAAAAAATATTTTTCGGACATCAACCTAATCTTAACATGTATCGATTCAAAATTTAAATCGAAGATAAATCTGCAGTAAATCGCACTGTAAGTTCCTCGACTGGAATTTTACAAAAAATATTTTTCGGACATCAACCTAATCTTAACATGTATCGATTAAAAATTTAAATCGAAGATAAATCTGCAGAGAATCGCACTGTAAGTTCCTCGACTGGAATTTTTGCAGAAAATATTTTTTTCGTAAATAGAAAAGCATAAACGGAATACAGATTTCTACGGTGCATTTCGAAGATATAATCGCTGCTACACCAGTAGATTCTCCGGCGAATCGTAAGGAACTACAACGGAGAAGATATTCCGGGAACGTGCGTAAGAAAACGGCATTTCGTATGCAACATCCTAATAATTTACCATGTTTAAAGCGCTTTTCGTACATTTCGTGCAGTATCCATTTTGCAGAAAATACTCGGAACGGGGAATCTCAATACGCGGCGGGTTTGGCGAGATCTCTTGAACGAGCTTGCGGAAAAATCCGAGAACCGTACGTCGTACCGTTTCCGTGCAACTAATGCTTGTTAGTTGGCCAACCTGCGCGCATGATAAGGTGCACACCGGAATAAGTTCTGTACAGTTAGAAATTATTCTGCAGGCGAGTTTATCGAGGCACGTCCACGCTCGAAGAAAATTATATGTGTCTCGGTGATAAGCGTTCTTGCAATTCAACCGGCGAATTGTGGACAAATCGTGTACGTTTTCCGCGTGCAAACCGATCTCGCACGGAATCAGCCTTTTTTTTTAACAGAAACTACTAATCAAATGTTTCAGGTTATTTACATAGTCCGCCCTTATCGTTTTTGGGGATGTTGTCGGCCATTCATTTATTAATTTTGGCGGCTGTGGACCACGAACAGGCAAAATTATTAGACAGCGGATTTTATGCGTTTATGACAAAAATGAGAAGCTGTAATTTGAAACAGTACAAACGTTATCAGAATTTAAAAATACTATTATATTATTTCCAACTTATTGAACGTATTAAAAAAAAAATTATTTCTATTTCACTACAGTTTTTTGCAATTCAAACATTTTTATTATCGTTCAAGTATTGCGAATAACCAATAAAAAGTGAGAAATTGATTGCCGACGTTTGATTAAATGAATCAAAATTTTTGGAATTTTAATGAGCAAATAAAATGTATATTTAGATTTTGTGAATTTTGTAGTTTGCATGATCAAAGTAGATATATTATTTAAAAGTTGAGAAGCACACACTTCTTCAATGTAGTTCAATACGAAAGCTGTAATTAAAATGTTATTACGTTTCAATGAGAAGCAAGAGATTGTTACGAGGAACATTGAACTCGATCCGAATAATGAATCACGTAGAAACAATTAATTATCGAAGAATTTTGTTCTGATTACAAGAAACTAAATCACTAAGACGCGCGTGCATACATCGTGAAATAATTAACACGAGACCCTTACCCTCCTCGGCGAGGGTATGGAAAAAACCATCATCGTAACACGTTTTAGCAATTAATTAACTGTCAGAGCCGCGGGCCGAAGAATGCTCATTGTGAACGATTTCTATACGGATGTGCCTTGTTTGTTTAATATGCATCTATGAACCTTCAGCCGCACTAACTGAGCGGGGGATCTGTCAATTTTTTAATAAATAGTATTATTTGTCGAGTAAATTCTATTTCATTGAGATAAATAACAATGAGACAAATTAAAATGTAACAGACATTCTGTGACAGGTATTATTAACATTGGACACACTGAATGGGAAAATTTTGTATATCATGAAATTGTATAAATGTTTTTCGGGAGAATTATTAAATGAAACATTTTTTGTCGACGGAACTATTCTTGTAACTCTTATAGAAAATAAAAAATGAGTAACTTCGACTTTTTCGTAGTTCTAGTGTTGAAATATTTTCAATTATGAACAAAGCTTTAGTAGCGGATTTTATTGTTATACTTTTGTGCACTGATTGTGCCTACATGATTTATCTAATAAATAAATTTGGAAGAAACTGTAATACTGGAACAATTGCATATAAATACATATATGTTTCCTAATGACTGATCTCATACACAGAAACCTAATTAGAATTACATACTTAGGAATCAGACTTATTTTGTATATTCGCCTTGAAGAAAATAGTTTTCTAAAATAAGTTATACAGCATTTATGCAATGTAAATACCGTTAGATTTTTATTAATTTCATAATTAATTGAAGTTTCACCGGTCGGTTCCATTCGGATGCTTGATCAGTAATGTACTGATCGTCCATCAGAAGATGGGAGTGAGAAATTTGTAGAAACCACGTGATATCCCTACTTCGCGCTATACGTCTTCCGCTATTGGCCGAATCGCTTGAGCGATGTGGTGACGCTAACCTCTTATGTCGACCGTTCCCGCCAAAACCAAAGCGTAAGAGTGGGGTCCACAGTCTGGCGTCTAGAGTGAGGACCCCTGCGGTCTACTGTGGAAATCGTTGCAATCTTCTGATGGACGATCAGTACATTACTGTACTATTATTTTCTGATTAATCAATTTAGCTTCACGAGGAGTTGCTTCACGCGATTATTTTTCTTAGACATAGTGCTTTTTGCACGTATGAACAGTGATATCAGTTTTAAATATACACCTATGTAAAATGTACTCCGATAATTTTTTATTTAAGGAAATAATTCTAGATGAGAATTTATCGGCTGCAGGTTTGATTATTCTCCTTTCCTTTCAGAGTTTTAGGGTACAGAACGTTGCGTCTTAAACTGACGTAAATTCCACCTACCGTCATTTAGGCCTAGGATGTTTCAGCGACAGAAATAGCATTATAAAGGGGTCAACGAAGTATCATCACGGTGAAAGAATATCGTAATAATTGACCGTTGAACGTCCTATGGGGTTTCGCCAGAAATCTCGCGCCTCGTACGGGTGACAGTTGCGGCAATGTCTTTTCTTGACGAATAATTAATTAAGTAATCGAGAGCGTCGGAACGTTGTTACGGTCGATTAAAATTAATTGGCGGCTACACGATACGGATCTACGTCGGTTAATCCGTTTTGCGGAGATTTAATAATGTCCGGAGCCAGTTAACAATAAGTGCCCTCGTTACATCGTCGCTCGCCAATCGACTTTCATCTTGATGCGCTGCGACAGTGTATCCCGGGGTAGCTTCTTACGCGCTGCACACCGAAAGTTATGTGTAATAACGCTGAGTACCTTAAGAGGCAACTTTCTTCCGTGATAGCTGCGTAAGCGCGGCAAGTTTCACTGAGACCGGCCGTTCATGCAATTTCGCCTCGTGGATAATTCATGCGGCCAATAAAAGAGGAGTAGGTCAAACTTGCTTTCGGAGTACCCTGCCACGTATAATCGGTCCCGTGGTGCATGACAGGGTTGAGATTAAAATTACAATATTTCCGATTGCTTCCGATTGACAGTTTTCTAATCAAATACACTTCTCAACTATCTGCTTCACGTATATGAAAAAATTGTTGAAGCGAAAGTTCTATGATCTCCAGTGTAGCGTACAATTAGTTTCGCTTTTTTATCGAGATGTGAAGGTGTGCATATAAATCTTATAAATATTTATAGGGGTACATTGAAATTTCATTGCCATTTTTATTGTTCTATTATCATTTCCATTTTATTCATGGATTAATTCTATCAATACTTTTTTTTATAATATCCCGATCAATAAATTCGATAGAATGTATTCGTTGGAAACTGATATTATACATCGTAATGTAAAGGGAGAAGCTGCATAAATTTAATAACTTTCGTTTTAACAATTACCGAACAAAAGTTTTCTTTGCGGATATTGTATTGCACAATGTTAAATAAGTTCAGGTTACATTTACGTAGGTATAATATGTGAGTTTGCAACACGTTAACGAGGTTGCAAACTGTGCGAGCAAATGTGCAAATCATATTAACAAAATTTAATTAAACCCACTTTTCCTAGATAAATACTAGCTTCTATCACGAGATGTACCATATTTCAACTTTATCCTGCACTGCAACGATAATCACCGAAAGAATATGTACTTATTTCACATTCTTCTATTATGTCTATAGACAGCGGATCTTTATGCAAAATATATATTTTCTACCTGAATTGCAACAAATCGGAGTGAGAGAGAAATTTATTTTCTTTCTTAATATGTTTAATAAGTTCACAGTAATATAACATTATTTTAAATTCTGGCTAATATTGTTACTGTTTTAAATGACATCCTACTCGTTTTGGTCATAAATGCATAAAATCCGCTGTCTAATTATGCTTGTACGCGATATAGCTTCGCTATGCATTCTAAGTCTTCGAATATACGGATATTTATTCCACCTTCATACTGTTACTTAGAATGTAACTAGGGCTGCTGACCACGTGTTTGCATTCCGACGATGTACGGTAGTAGGTATACATCGCTTCTATATTAACAAGAATTCATTCTGGAAATCGCAGAAATTAAATTGCCGTAAGGTAATTAAACACTTTTACGAATTAAATTTGCTTTCCGTTCTTTTTAAAGGTAACGCAAGTTCAGAAATATTCTGTTAAGAAACCCGAGGAATGTAATTTCTTTGATTTCATTTGAAAGGAAAATATTCATCCATACATATACAAAAATTAATTCTTCATACAAATTCAATATCATCCCTCAACAGTATTAAATTTTACTGTCAAATTAATTTGTATTATTACTGCTATGGTTAAGCATGGAACAGAACCTATACCCATATTTAGCATGTTAAAAGTGGGTATAGAGTATAGGTTCTGTTCCATGCTAAACCTGGGCATGCTCTGTCTCTGTCTGGACTGACAAAAGTGGTGGCGAGCACTGTTTTTGAAAATGTGAAAAAACTTTATTACCCAAGGTTAGAATTTGCTTGGAACGTTCGGTGGCGTTTCGCAGCAGGGCGGTATTATGTGATTCATCGGTGACCCACGCTAGGTGGAACTCGTGAAAACTGTGTGTCACACCATTTGCGGTCGTTTCTGGGGCGATTACAAAAAAATCCGTTCCATTAGCGGTCAAGCGAACGAAGTGGCGAAGCGTGCAGGGTAGTGCTGCTTGCGGTTGTTCCATTTGCGGTTACAAATGAAAGCGCGACTTCCGTTCATAGAGTTCTCGTTTGCACTTTGACTACACTTCCAGACGGCGAAAGTGTCCAGCGGTCTAAGAAGTAGCAAACACGCTTATGTAGGTTCATCGATCGCCAAAGTATCGTCAATTTAGGGGCTACACTTGATACAATTCTTGCTAAATAATTTTCGAATAATTAGGTTGTTGCATATGAAATGTCTAGCATTTAACAGTAACGTTAAACAAAAATTCTTTCTAAATAAACTTATTGATCAAAGTAAGCGCAATTGTAATCAATAGACTCCGGATCTCTATGCAAAATGAAAAGTTTGCGCATCGATTGCAAGACGCAGGAGCTAAATAGAAAATATGTATTTTTGATTAATCATTTTCATGTAGTAAAAATAATATATTCATGCTCTTAAATCGTTTGAATCTTTTCACTGTACTAAATTGCACCTACTCATTTTTGTCATAAATGCATAAATTCTACTTTTTCCCTACAGTTTTACATCCTTCCTTATTTACTCAAAGTTGCATTGGGTTCGGTAAAAAATTGAAATTTTTGTTACCGAGAACAAAGTGGAGGGTGTGAAATAAACTTAACTAAACGGTACAGTGTATTTCCGGACGGATGACACGACGGAACAAAGATAAAACGTAAAAAAGAGAATAAACTGTTTTCATTTGAGGTCTCGTATTCCAGCAAATCTTCAAAACATTTGAAAATTCTGTTGAAAAAAATGTTACGAAATGCGAAATATTCAATGCAAAAATGTCATTCCTTTGTAGACCTACTTCTGCATGTGATATAACTTCCTACCCGGTTGTACCATGCAACCCCCAGAAACTCTGTGCAAATAACTCAACCATTTTGTTTTTGTAAAGCGAATTATCATTACAATTGAATGTAAGTTACCCGAGCGACAATAAAAATTTTGCTAACGGAAGAAAAAAAAATCGTAGGGTCAAGCAGTGATTTGAAAACATTACTGCTAATATGAAATAAGCTCAAAAGCGTCAAAAATTAATTTCGTCCAGCTACGGTCAAGAGTAATCGAACCGCTCTGCAGAGTATCAAAATTATCAATTATTCATTCCGTAGCGAAATAATTGAACGTAAATTAATTTTTAACCCTTAGCACTCGGATGGCGACTCTGAGGCACCACTGAAAAATGCTGTGCTATTCTTAAAAATATTGTTCACATTATTATTTTTGTTCGTATTTAATAAACTACTAGACATTTACATATTACATCAGATATTAGTATCAGTTTCATACGCAAAAAAAAATGAAAAAAAATTCTATAGAATGGAAAAATCTTTCGTTTTCTAGTTAAAATAGCTACGAGTGCAAAGGGTTAAATTCAAAAATATGTTTGAAAAAATGGAGAAATAAATCAAGAAATGGTCCTAAACGTCATCAATTATACATAAACACGGTCCGGCATTTGAGGGTTGATATTCGGATAGAAGCGAGGAAAATCATGGTTTCGAACGGTGTCCCCGATCGAGTTAGTTTCGAACGTTATTAACCCCCGATCGTTTGGAGTCGGAACGTTTTCTACTCGACACTTTTATTTCTATCAGAGTAAGCGTTCTCGCGATTAAGCACACGGAAAAGTTTCGTCGAAAGTCGGTCACACTTTCGCCGGCGACCGCAAACGAAGCAGCTGTAAGTACCAAGTAGCATCCCCTAAGTTCCGGCACACTTTAGGTTCGATCGGGGTTGGGAATCGATTCCCAGCGACAACCGCTTTTGGCATCGCTCCTTGAAAGACCGATCGTCGTCTGATCTCACCGACGACTTTTGCCGATACGCTCCTGTACGACGAAGTAACGCCCGGGTTGGTAGCGTATCAGACGACATAAACCGAAGCATAAATTCCAATTTATCCCCCCCCCCCCCCACCACCACACCTCCTCCAAACGCCCCGTTGCACGTTGTGCGAACCGTGACGATGTTGTGCAGTGTGTCGAATGTCATAAATCGATTCCAGGATACATTTACATTGGTCCGATAGTCGGCTATCGCGTATAGTACATAGCCCTCAAGCTTGTCTAATCGAAAAAAGTGAATCGCTGATGGTACAATACGCGGAGCTGACAATGAGCTATTCGCCGGGGATGGCACCGAGAGTACAACCGCTATCGATACTCGATAACTAAATTGCGGATGTTTATGCAAATTCACATTTTTACCGATGCATTTACAAACCCTGCCCACTGGCAGTAACCCGCTTCTTAACCCTCGAGAGCCGGATGCCTTCGACGATTTCATGGCTGCCGTTGCTACTTCCATTCGAATCTTTGCCCATCAATCTCTTTTTACGAACACGGTCAGACAGAATAGTCATCACGCATCCTTAATCCTTTGCACTCGGAGCTATTTTAACTCGAAAATTAAACATTTCTTCCGACCTAGAATAATTCCATTCCATATGATTTTTTTTTGTTATTTCATGAATATGAAATTGATATAACACCTCATACAATACTTAAATGTTCGGTAATTGATTAGCTACCAACTTATTTAATAATGTAAACAATATTCTGAATAATGCCACAGCAATTTTTGTGGTCACTCTGAGTCGCCACTCGAGTGCTAAGGGTTAACTCTATTTTCTTTATGGCTATTTAGTGATTAGAACGTCGTTATCCCCAAAAATGTCACAGAAGAGAAAAAGAAAATTTATTTGTTTTGTACAGCTACGAAAGTCGCGACATTCGTATTCGTTAGAATTTGTTGAAAATTTTAATCTCGTCGTCAGCGAGTTAAAGAATAGATGACGTTCAATTTGATTTCACTTATTAGCTTCCTACTTGACACGAAATAGTTTACATTTATTTCTTCAAGTTTGTTTCATGTTCAAACAATTTTATTATCGCAATAAGCAACATTTTCATTCCTTATCTTAAAAATTGACCTTGCAGGTAAGAGTTCAGCATCAAAATTTTTAAATACGTCGAATGATACTATATAGTCGATGTCAGAGTTGGGCAAAATTTTCATCTGAATAAAAATTTCGAATAACGAATAAAAAATAAAAGAATTTTTATTCATTATTCGATGGTTCGCTTTTATTCGTCGGATAAATTCTCATCGAATATACTTATTTATTCGATGCTCATCGAATAAATATACTTTTTATATTCGAACCATCGAATGATGAATAAAAATTACTTTTTTATTTTTTATTCGTTATCCGAATTTTTATGTAGATGAAAATTTTGCCGAACTCTGGTGGATGTGCATATTACAACTCGCATTCGTTCGTTTATATTTCCCGTGAAAAGTAACAAAATGGCGTCCGACTCGCACAAAAGACACTCGTTAAATCTTTCTGAAAGATTTCATGCGCATAAAGTTGAATTAACTTCCATGCCTTCGGCAACGAGTTACCGTGCAAGAAACTTCTTGGACAGCTGAATATTACAAGTTCATGTTTCATCGTGCAAAAATCCGTGGCTCTCGAGATTTCCAAAATGGCTGACAGCTTTCCGGACAAAGTAACAATACAATTCCCTCCCGTCTCATTCATTAACCGAGGGAGCTGGTAAGAAGTTGGTATTCGATGTGAAAAAAAAAAAAGAAAAAGAACAAAGTGTGAAAAGCAAGATCGAAATGCTTCGCGGAGCGACTAAGTAGCCGTTATGGTCTCGTGGTCGAGGGAAACGCGTTTATAAACGGTTCTGATGCACCGATATGGCATACACGTTGCGTACCCTCAGTCTCGCTCGACGAGCGAGTGCCCGATGCGAATTTGATTACACCGGAAAATTGATGGCGGCTGATAACCCCCATGAAATATGAATATGCTGAAGTTTATAAGATCTCTTCGCACCTTGGATCGTGTAAAAATGCGAGCTTGCAGCGGAGCGGCGGCAAGTACCGCCATCTGCGGAATTAATACATTTTAAAGAAAGCGCGGTATTCCTCTTCTCGTATCCCTCATCCTCTTGTATCAAATAAATCTTTGTCAAAAATATTTATCACCTCTGCATCGTAGAGGAAACGCAATAAATTGAACAGGAAAGATGTTTACGTTGTAGAAAAATACGTCATTAATTAATCTCTAATTTATTAAACGGATAGCAAGATAAAAATTGCATTGATCCTTCCGAGATTTTTCTTTCGTTTTGGTCCATGTAACTAGGTATGTTACGAATGTATGTAATTGATAATATCGAACGAAGAAAATTTTGAACAAATTCGTTTAAATGACTAACGAGATATATGAAAATATTAATAGTTTCTAAATGTTTCGCAAAACGAGCATATATTGCACTGTTCCATTATTTATTTTACTGCACTGAAGACGAATCTGAAAACTATTTCCATCAGCTTTCATTCCTATGAAATTTAATTAGAAAAAAATAAAATTTTGTCTCCTTTTGTCCTCCTCTCGATTGACAATTGTATTTTATAATGTCACACGTAATTTATGTTGACTAATAGTAAGAACGTTTTATTCAGTTTTAATGTATATTATCTATCTTCGAAATTCTTTCTTTTTTTATTCGGAGATCTAAAATTTTTCATGTAATTCGTGAACCAACCAGAATTCCAGCAGTTTAATTATCGAATTCCAGAGAAAATTTACTGTGCAATAAGTGATGGATTTAATGTCAAGCTTAAAGGTGAGGAGAACAGGTGTTAGTTTCAGACGATTTGGTCTTATTATACAATTAACTTCGATAAATGGACTCCCATTCTTCAAAGTTCGCGTAGTATTAAGCTCGTGTCACAGTAATAATAAAACTTGTGTGGTAGTAGTGAAGTACTTAAAGTACCCATGTTCGCGAAGTAACTTTTTCTTTTTGGAAACCGTTCCTCTACAAAATTATAAAACTTCTTTCCAGAGTCGTTACCCCAAGAAAGTACAAAGTTCCCGAGTTCTCTTGTTTTTACCTAAAACCAGACATCTCGTATTAACAAGAGCAACTAGTGTAGTCTACATATACTAGAGTTTATACAATTAAAAATTTCAACGCAACGAATATAAATTCTACGATTTTTTCCAAACAATCACATTCATTTCCTCGAACAATAATAGTGTTCTTTACCTAACAACGTGTTCGAAAATATTTTAAATATTCTCAAAAATATATCTTCGAATGTATTTTTTCTCTTAATAATCTTAATGTGTCGAAAATGATGCAAGAACATTCTTAAATTAATTTTTTATATTTCTTCTATTCATATTTGTCATAACGCGTAAAATCCGCAGTCTATCATAGTAAGGAACATCAAGTGTACTAGTAATTACAGCAATTATTTCAAATTACTAAATCGTCAAAAATAGCCTGCATATAATCTGTCAAAATGGATCAAATTTCTTATTTCCAAAAATGATACCGACGATAATAATAATGAATTTTGTGAGTTTGATTCCGAACCGAACGAACTGCCGGGAATATGAATACTTCGCGAACTTCTTGTTCGGATTACTCTAACCCGACTTGCGTCAAGACACGCAATTTCTTAGATCGGTACAGAGTTAACTAAAGCTGTACGAACTGTTCCGCGTAACGGGAAACTCGTGACGTTCCGGAATACAGGTTGTCGTCGTCGAAGGAAAATTTCGAGTCCTCCGGTTACGAACTGTTCTAACGAGCGGAAATATGGGCTCCGAGGATGTTGCATCCAAGATTCAGGAGTTCGATGAGCTATTTAATCCTCATGCGTTGTTACGTCTAATTGTCTCCAAAACTGAATTGTACATTTTAATACCGAACTACCGGTGTCTTCGTAGTAATATAATAATAATAAAATTTCCCCCAAATATGGCATAGTTTTGTAAAGTATTTAATTTAATTAATAATAGTCAATTTGATTTCTTAAAATTAGATTGTTTAATTTGTTATAATAATTTTATTTTAACTTAAAAGTTTCTAGAAAACGAACAAAAATTTTCATGTATTCCGCGTTTTATGGATAGTTTGTGTACATATTTTCACTACATTCAAATTATTAGTGAAAAATATAAATTGATATTTAATAATATAAATATTTGATTACTTGGGGGGCAGTCTTGGTTTAGAGAAATAGAAGGAGGATAACAATACTGTAAACTGTATGACTTCATTGTCATTAAAAGATATATGTTAACCTCGATTCTGGAAAATGTCGATTCTTTCCACAAAAGAATTAAATGCCTAAAGAACGATATAATAGTTTTCAGCGGCAACGTGTCATGCTGATTAGAATTTTCTGCGATGGACATCGCAGTGTATGTATTTCAATAACTTTCTCGCATTGCGAATAGCGTATTCACTTCGCGTTGAAACTTGTTTTAATCCGCTATAGGGGGTTAGTTAAATAGAACAATAACCCGTGGGATCTGCATATAGAATTATTCTTTCAGTAGCATCCACTGAAGCTGAAACTTTCAAACCGACTGAATTATCACGGTAAGTCTTTGGAAAAATGGTATTTGTTTCGGGAGAACGTTGCATCAGAGTGTGGAGAACGAAAGAAGAGAATCCAAGCGAGCGACAAGTGTGCGTCGTACAACGTTTTATAGTTTCGATGGGAATCAAATTTAGCATTACAAAGAATCTAGTAAGAGCAGTTTGCGTTAGGGATAGTTACCTAGTTCGTAGCCGCAGCCTTTGTGTTTCCCGTTCGTGATGTCCTGGAACAGGGTTTTGTCGGCGTCGCTGTCGTGGAGTTTGGTAGCAACGGCCACGCAGAGATTTTTCGTGGCGTCCCAGGCGCAATGAGGATCCTGAAGAGCCACGCAGGCTGCGCAGGTGGACGCTGCCGGCGCGTCGCAATGATGAAGAGGAACAGCGCGAATTTCGGAGTCGGCGAACACTACCAACTTGCTTGCCTCGCCTGCCAAGTGGACCACCAACAGGTCCTGGATCGCTTGTCCTGAACGCGTTCAGAAATTTACGTTATTAGAGTTCTGAATATTGAACTACAGTCATGTCTCGATATGTATGAAAGTTTCAGGACCGAAATATTATTTATAGCGCTAACATTTTGTTAAATCTGTTATGTTTGCACGACCCATACCCACTCTTCCCCTACCGCTTAGTGCTCACCGGAGCTTTGTCTCGGTAGACAAGAAGAGAGAATAAACGTAATAGAGGAGAAGAGAAGAGTAATCATGCATTAAAGAAAATTTAAGGTTCAGTCATTTTTGTTTCACCTCTTCAAGTGTAGTACCAGTGGATTGCTGAGACTTTTCTGATTAAAATGAGTCCAAACACGACGTAAATCGGACTAGTAAGGATATATGTACGATTGCTGTATAGGGTGTTCCAAAAATGGTATACTTCTTTGATATGAGCGATTTCTGAGGCGATTTGAAGTAATAAAGCCACGGAGAACATTTTCGCAAAGGAAAATGTTACTTCGAATGACCTCAGGAATCACCCTTTTCAAGGAAGTACAACATTTTTGGAACACCTTGTATATGGAGTCTATAAAAGTAGATCGATTTATGTCGTGTTTGGACTCATTTTAATCGGACGAATCTCAACATTTCATTGGTACCACTTTCAAAAGGTGACAAGGATTACCGAATTTGAAATTATACGTTGAATCTAATGAAGAATTTAAAAAATACATATTTTAATGAAGAAGAAAATATAACAAAAATAATATTTTTGCAGTGTGTATATAACGGCGAGAAAATACTCTTAGTTGCTACTGATTATTAACGAAATGGTGATATAATCTGCTAAACAAAAATTGATTCTGTATTAAATTTATGGAAATGCACTATTTATAATTATTTGCAGTGAGCTTTCTTAACCCTTAAGTGAGCTATTTGGGTTCAAAATGCTAATAATTATTTAATGTGCAACTATTTGTGGATTTAGATGAAATTTCACGATGTCACTATGTTTCTATTTACCATTACGATCGAGACGAACGTTAACTATAAATATAAGATTAAACATAATCGGATCGAATCATTGCACTTCTAAATTTTCACTAAACATTTCGAAGGTCCACTTAAGGGTTAAGCTTGATTCCCGAAACCGCAAGAATAATATTAGATTATTTGTCGGTTACAAGAAATGCTCGGTAATCGATTCCACCGTTTTCCATTCGCTTGTACTCATTTCGTCAATCCAATTTCCTCGTTCAATCCCAGTTTCCCATTAAACAGTCCGAAACACCGGCATCGAAATCTGCATTTAGTTTGCTTGAATCGCTTGCTTCGTCACGTCAAACGTAAATTTTTGCCCGGATCCGCGGCCGACACGCGCGGCAGAATAAATCACACAAATAATCGAATATTTGCTTGCAAGTCCGTGACAGTTCATCGAACGGGTCGGAGAGCAAACGGTGCTTTACTATTTTTCAATTTTTTTTTTTGTTTTTCTCGTTGTCCTCCGCCCCATCATCGGCGAAAGCCAAACCGGGCGAGACAGAAACGGGCGTGGGAAAAGCTGGGAGAAAAATTATGCGGGTAAAATCGAATGGCGCGTCACGCGATCGCGCATATACAAAGCAGGTTAATTAAATTCTTGAGGATTGAAATTTAGATTTGTGGCTCTACTGTACGAACGAACGAACGAACAAACGAACGAACGAACGAACGAACGAATGTTCGTTGTCCCGAAATTCCCCGTTTTGCATTGTAATTGGTTCGACGGTTCTCGTACAATCGAACAACGAATTTTATAAAGTAGCAGCATTTAGTCGCAGACGAGAATGCTCGTCGGCGTTTTTCGAATGCTTACCGTATTTCAGCACCTGAACGTCGCTCACGATTACTTGGCCGACGTTGTTCAGAGAATCGGGCGCGCGAGTGTTCAATGCTTTCAGAATCCGACCGTCGTCTATAGAACATTACAACATTATGTTAATTTTATTCTCGCAGGAGTTTCCGGCCGTCATGGGACATGATTATGAGCGCTCACCTGTTCCGATGTAGAGGATGTCGTAGGTCTTACCGTCCAGTGCCTTTACCTGAGAATCTACGGCGACTTTGGTAAATCTGTAACTGCATGCACATCGGATCGTTTAAATCATTGTGCAGGAATCGAGACACGTGTTGTTTTCGAAGAATTATATTTGCACACATACAACGCGATAAACAAACTGTTTAATAAAAGTGGTACACATGGTGGTCAACAATGATCTACGAATTGTACTATTAGAAATTTGGATAAAATTTCGTTTCAATGAAAAGTCAAGGATCCCTTGACTGTGCATATCTGACTGCATAATTTGTGACCTCAGGTTAACCTTGAACTCAGATATTGGTGTTAAATAGTGACTCTTCTTGTGTAACAAAGCTTTATCATTCCATCAAAGAAATTTGAATCTCTCTTATCAAAATTGGTACAAAAATACGAGACCAAAATATCATTTTATTATAATTATTTGATGGTTAGATATGTCGTTGTACGACTATTTATTTAACTTTCTTAACATCGAATTTCTTGAGAATAAAAAGGAATAATATTAGTAAGTGATTAAATTATATTATACATAGTTTAAATAGATAGAAATTGAACAGAATAAAGGTTGAAAATAATAAGAAACATGCTAAATCAAAATAGTGATCCCATAGACGGCTACCGAACTTTAACCCTTTGCCCCCACAAATATTTCAGTATTGAATGAATGAATGATGTGTAAAGCACAATTGAACTACTATAAATCCACTAGTCATTCATTCATTTTTTAGTTTCAGGAATATCATTCCAAAAATCGATTTTGCCAGACCCAGCATTCGGGCTTGGTTGCGTATTTTTACTTTCTTGAAAGAATGCAACCTACGTACAGTGGGAGTCAAAAGTATTCGTACACCTTTTAAAAACGAATAACTTTTATCAAAATTCGACCCAACGGCTTGAGTTTTTTTGTGACGTTAGAAGGATTAGTTTACTAGCTAATGTGTAAATAATTTGTTTTTTTAATCGTTATTGGTCGGAATTGCGAAGGAAAAAGTAAAGGTCACGATTTTTAAATTTTTTATCCGTTCCTGTAGTAAAAATTTCAAACATGTATTTTGTAAATCTAAGTAAGTTATACATATATACATGTACAAAGTTTCATTGAAATCGGTTGACGCATAAAAAAGCTATGGGCATCATAACATGTAAAAATATTTAAATTTAGGGTTTGCGAATCATTTAAATCGCGGATTCTTATAATTTTTGCTATTTTCAATCATTTATATTTCATAACAATCTTGATCGATTTCGATGAAACTTTGTACATGTTTATAACTTACTTATACCTATCAAATGCACCTTATAAATTTTCACTACAGGCACAGATAAAAAATTTAAAAATCGTGACATTTACTTTGTCCTTCGCAACTGCGACCAATAACAATTAAAAAAAAAAAAAATTATTTACACATTAGCTAGTAAACTAATCCTTCTAACGTCACAAAAAAACTCAAGCTGTTGGGTCGAATTTTGAACAAGTTATTCGTTTTTAAAGGGTGTACGAATACTTTTGACTCCCACTGTATATAACCTTATATACTATTCTGTATTCTAGATCGTATTCTATAACACAATGTAAATAATGTCCAGCTGTATAGACCCCACTTAGAGGTCTGCATAAGCATAAATAAAAATTTTTTAAAAATTGATTCACAAAAACAATAGAACTTTTGCAATGCCAGCACAGATGGCGTTCCGACTGCAACACATACATACATAATGAAAAAGTGTAACTTACTTGAAGCTGACTTTGGTTATCACAGGGAACGCGAAATAGGACTGAACTGCGTCGTCCATGAGGGGGTGTGCTTTCACGAAGGTCACGGTTACGTCTGGAAGCGTTCTGGAGTCGTTTACGCATGCACCGGGTCGCGGCTCTGGCACCTTTTCCGGAAGTACTCGCAGCCAATTGCTGTTTATTGTTTCTTGTTCCTTGAACGCACCTTGGAAGACATCGAGGACACTCTTCATGGAGAACGCGCAGACAGCTGAACCGCCGATCGAATTTACGGGGGTTGTAAACACCCCGTAAACAAGTCGCGCGCGTTCACCAGCGTAGACACCTTCCGTGACGTCGCTGGTTGATTCTGTCGAAATTATTACATTTAGATGAGTATTCAGAAATTGTATCAGGTGTACGCGCAAGTTTTAATCCTTTTTTCAATTTTCTTTGGGCCATATTTAATATGTCAACGTCGACCTTTGACCTGAACCTTGATATATGTAAAGGAATTGAATAGAAATGTGTATTTTCTTTTAATAATTTTAATTATTCTGTCTTCGCAGTTCTGTATTTGATTAGTTAATTGTTGTCTTAAATGCATAAAATTAGTAGTCTAGTTATAACCGTTATAATTATAAGTTATTATACATGATCGACTGAAAAAGATTAAAACTTTTGTACACATACACCTGTTCTAATAAATTCTTTTATTTTGCTACAGTATTGTGCTCGTGTTCGTGCTAGACAGGCCTGGGTTGATGGATAGCCATTTTTTATTCACTCCGATGGCAATTAATCGATTAAGGAAATTAAGTTTTATTAAATGTTTACCACGGATCAAACCGTGAATATTTTAACTAAATATAATTATTGTTCATAGACTCCCTTACATTTTGGTATAAAAGTTCCGAGAAATTGAATCTAAAATCTTTGAATAGTACAAATCAGCGAAATTATTCATGAATATGATATTTCAAGAAATCTTAAAATAATTTTGTTCGTTGCCTCCTTACCGGCGTATTCAATTTTGGATATACTTTATAATTTACTGAGATCCTAATAATAAGTAGTTTCGTAACGGTATTTTTCTATGATACTGTAATAGCATTAACGCTATTCCAGTTATCTATTTTAAATCCTCATCGATGAGGCGATAGCCATTTAACAGATACTTATTTCGTTTATAGAATAATATTTAATTTGATACGGTATTGAGCCATAAAGAGGAAGGTAATGAATATTCTCAACTGTATTGCGTAGCCTTTACTGGAAGCTACAATTTTCCATAATGCATATAGTTCCTAATTTATTCAGAATTTCTATAACGTTAATAACTTGCAAAACACAGGTTCTGTGTAAGTTTGAGTTTATCTCACCTTTGAACAAGGGGATACAATTAACAGAAGTTTAACTTTCCAGCTGCTAATTAAACAAGCATCGCGAGCTGTTCAACAGTCTCGTTGAGTGAGAGTCTGTATTTGGTATCCCAAATAATTACAATTTCCAGACGGCCATTAGAGACTAGAAATTACTTACTACTTAAAGATTATTAATTAGGAGGTTGCGTAGCAGTGGTGTTCTATATTGCGCATGCAGTATTTCGTTAAGAGGTAATAATTTTTTTCTTGATATGGTGGAATTGAAATGGTGGAATATCCTTTGAACTTTTATTATTCCCTAAAAGCGATGCTAAAAATTTTTATGGAAGTATTCACAGAAATTCTTTTTAATTTTTTTGCGAAATTGCTTTTTATCGTTGTCTCTTCAATTCTTTTATAGAATTAAATTATTTCTCATTTCTATAAACTAATTCCCTGCCCACACGTATTCGCAATTGCACTTAAAGCTGATAGACTCGTCGACTATTAAAAAGATTTGGTATTATTTTTAAGAGTAATACCAAAAATAATGATCCATCTCACATTTTCTGTTATTTCTTCATTCACTAATTTTTTGTCGCCAAAACTTTCTAATTTTCCATTAATAAATCAAATATTTGTCTTTCCCCTATAGCAAACTCCTTAATAGATCTCAATTTCTTCTTCTCTCCTTTGGCGTCTACCAGTTTTATGTGTACCTAATGAAGTTTCCTTAATTTGAAAATTTTCTTTTCAACTTCGTTTAACCATCTAACGTCTAGATTCTAGGCGGTTCAATTCAAGATACATAAACTTATACAATATACAAGATACATGACTAAAAAAATCCAGAAAATGATAATTTCTTTAGCTTCTTCGACTGGAATCTCTCCTCAAGGGTAAATTTCTATATTAGTACTTCTAATATTTGTTCTCTAATTAAACGTCTAAGGGTATCTTATGGTTGTAGAATACAGAATTTCCGTCTTTGGAAAAATAATTGTTGAAGCACGGCGCGTACCCGAGATATTGTAATGTTAATTCCGCGGCGACTATAATAAGGTGTTAATATTAATCGGAACGGCTACCTCCGGCATAATGGGTCGAATGACGTTATGCTATGGTGTAATATCAATTAAGCCGCCCGCGCACAGTGGCATGGGGTGAGGGGATATGTCCTTTTTGTGGTGAACGCACCTCTTCTGGCACGTAAAGTGTTAATAACATTTTCAGGTATGGGATTTAATTGAAAATGGCCCGTAATATTTCATTAGCTGACGCATTATAAAGTGGATAAATTTTATTCCGCAGTCTAGCAGCATCGTTGCTTTGAAAATTAGTAATTCCAATGTGGGAAACGATAAAATCGCCACGGTAACAATATTCCCTTGTAGGGATATTATCGATAATTGTATACGCCGTTACAATTCGTTACGCGGATTTTATTGAATCTAGAATTACGGCTTGTAAATGGAATATGATTGTAAAAAGACTGTCTTGCGTTATAATGCTATTACGATTTATTGAATTTGGTTTCAATTTGAAACGATATTTTATACGAGATGAATAATCCGAGTATATTTTCAGTTCGTTATTATTGGACTACGGACTTTATGCATTTATGACAATAATGGGGAAATACAAAACAGTGGAAAGATTAATAGAAGTTATAAGTATTCGTGCATTATATTATCACTAATTTATTAAAACTGTTAAGGGAAGAAATCAATATTTATTTTGTTTCAATATCGTGCGATTGATGCTGGATATTTTTATTTTGCATAAAGACCTGCTGTCTAGTTATTACTATATTGTATTGTTAAAGATTGGTGATGACAAATTGAAGATATATGTATGTTAAACACGTCAGCTACTGACTAACACGTTCAAATCACAATTCTAAACAAGTCTTAACAAATTAAAATTTTAAATAACTGTTAAAGAAACTTCATTTTCAAAGAAAAAATCACAATTTTTAACAATTTTCATTAACTATCCGAATTCGTATTCGTACTTATAAAAAGAAATATCAATATTTCGTATCTCGCGTATTGGAAGCAAATTCGAAAAAGAAACTCGTCGAATAGAAAATATCAAAATAAAATTGCTGTGCGACGGTACGAGTCAAAGAGGAACGCGTGAAAAGAGATTGGCACGTTATCAACCGAGAAATAGCAATCGTTGTAAAATACTGGATCGAATATGACATTAAAGCGGATCGTCAAACGAGTTCTCAGACAAAAATAAGGCTCGGTTTCACAAAGAACTAAAAGTCATTTTAAATTCAAATTCGACCTGAATCCATAGATCGTGTGACGCGGGGAGTCGTATCTTGGCGTTAGCTTTTAAATCACAGGTCGTTGCAGATCGCTCGCGGAGCCGGCGCCACTGCTAATGGACATTAATATTAAAAATTCTTCGGGAACAATAACGTTAAAGAAGCATAATCCGGCCGCAGAAAAGACTGAATGGAGGCGATGAAAGAACACGCGGAGGAAGTTTTCCGTCACCCTCTCGTTAATTCCGCACGAACGAAGCGAAAAACCATTAATGTAGCCATTCTTCAGGGACATTAGCAGCGCAGAAAGGATAATTCGTGTCCCATAAAACAGCGAATGAAATTCTCAAAATGACGACCGTCATCGACGGCGAGGAGCAAAAATCAAATTACAGTTATGTACTTCCAAAATTACCGTCGATATCGACGAAAATCCGTTTTCTTAATTAAGGCGATAAAATGAACGACTATGCAGCAGTCCTATTTGGATTTTGGTAATTATTCTTGTCGTAAAAATTTGTCCTCGATCCTACACGAAAGTTGTCCTAGTTTGTTTTTTTTTCAAATGAAATTCAGTTTGCTCGCCACGAGTCAGCTGCGTTGTTTTACAACGGCTATTAGTCGTTAACCATCATGTTTACAAATTTCTCAATTTTTGCTGTGTAGGGATTAAGAGTTTACTGCTGGCAGTAAACTTTCGCGGAGACTGGGCTAATTTCGCTGGAAAGTTACTTCTGAGGAGCGACGTTCTAGTTTTTATCGGATCAAGAAATCGCGCGGTGAAAACTCTGAATAGTTTGCTTCAGTTAATCAGAGGCTTTTGTGAGTGTAGAGTAGTTTATGTCCACGAAGACGACGTTTCGATATAGAAATCAGTTTGTTCTATCTGAAAGCACAGGGTGGCTCAACATTCGATGAAAATTAATCTTCGATTTCTCCATGAAATATATTCTCGAGAAATTGTCAAGATTTGCAATAAGATAATATCGTAATAAATTTGGACTCGTTTTTTTTTTCCAAATTACTATATTACAAATTTGGCTGTTCTAGAATAAAAATGAAGAACAAGTTTAGTCATGGAAAGACAGCAGTACACCTTTCATTCGGAGCTCAATAGATTGATTAGAAAAAATTGTAGATTAAGTTTCAAGCTTTGGTTGTAAAGGGGAAGCTTGAATTTTTAAATCTATCGTAGTTTCAGTCCCGGGGAAAAACTTTTCAATGTTTTTACAGACGTTTTAATTTGTAACATTTTGGACAGAACAACAATATTTTAGATTTAATTTATCGGTGAATGCAAAGTCGCCAGATTTTTATTATACCCTTCTACGACGCTATTATTACCGTCATGCGACTAATCCGCTACTGGCAGAGAGAGGGTAACTGCGTTCCCCTTAATTCGAGTCAATTCCCCTGATCTGGCGGCTCTGGTCCTGGCTTATGGTTGTACCACAGTCGAACCTTGATAACTCGAATCTCAAGGGAAGAACTATCTTCGAGTTATAGGGGTTTGACTGTATTTGTTTTTACGAAATGATCCCAATTTGAACATCCACAATTTTTCGAGAATCAGTAATGTAGTGTTTGAAAACTTTTTGGATCCACCAATGTTACAGCAGCCATAGAAACGACAGGAAAATAAATAAATTACTAACAAGAAGGCATCGGCAGAGAATGTTTTCGCATCACTTACATACCGAGAAATTAAGAATGTTGTGTTATAATTAGCATTGCTCGTTCTACAAATACATATAATTAATAAGGGGAAGTTTTCGTATTCATTGAGAAATCATTTCAGTCACGATAATTTCACTTTTGAACAAAAGTAATTGGAACAACGGGCTGCGTAGAAACTTGAGGCACAGCGTCCGCTGCAGGAGGCGGCAGAGAGTAAAGCGGAATCGTGCAATTACGAATTTGGCGGGAAATTTGAAGGTACACCTGGAAAGATGATCAAGGGAGCGGAAGTGTAACCACTTTCCGAGTGCAAATTGTTGTTCGTTTCGTTAAAGCGGAAACGGCGTTTCAGCAGTACCGTCACGTTTACGAGACCAGTTTCTAGTAAATACACTGCTTGCTTTAATAAAGCTTCAGATCTTTGATCACGAAAACACTCGAGCAAGAGAGTAGACAGTGTGCTGCTGAGGAAGCGCTTACATATGTTACCAGCTCGAGCCTCTCAAACTAATTGTTCCTTCCTATCTGTATTAGCACACGATGCGCTTTTTCCCCCTTCTGTATTGCGACGCCATTTTCTTATTCGCGTCGGCAATTTTATTTACTGCTTCTCAAAGATAATCTGTTAGCCTACTACCGCGGTACAGTGAAGCAGAGGCAGGGGTACTGTGTAAACATAAATTTTGAAAAAGGACTTTCAGAATAAATCAAATAATATTTCTTAGTAATCACTTCACATATTATCCATCCTAGAATATTACTTTTCTAAGCCAGCGAGATATTCCAGTGCTGACATTTATGTATATTTTCCTTAAAAAAATGTACAATTAGAATTTAGCGTCTACCGCACCCATTAATATGTACTATGTACTTCATTGTTAATTGTAAACTGTTATGATAGTGTATAAATAATAAATAAATAATCACTTCACATAATATCGAACTGACTAAAAAGTTACTTTACTGTATTAAACTTTGCTAATACATTTATATAGATTAACATTAAGTTGATTTAGAAGAACAAAAATTTAACATACTTAAACTAAAAATTGAGGGACGATTTTATTATTCATTGTTAACGTTTTAATTTCATGGTAATTTACACATTAACACATGTTCCGTGTTCACGCAAGAATTTCAAACATTCGACAAATTTCTTTCAATTAACAGAAAGTTCACGTATCCTCCGTCTACCTGTAGCAAGGCAATATGATCTTCATCATTAAACATTAAATGGCAATTTTATTGCTTGTACACAGGGTGCGGCCAAAAGTTATGTACATACAAATGTGCGTGAGAAGATTCCTTATGATACATATACATATATAAAAGTTTAATCGCAGAGGGGGTGGGGGGCAATATTCTGACGTAAACACTTTTTATGTGCGCGAAGGGGTTTCGGAGATTTCAAGGTCAGCTTGATTTCTTTAAATGGAAAGTCCTACATTTTGTATCATGAAAAATCAAAACGCGTGCAAAATCGAAACAGACGCATGAACTCTCGTTACGCGTTTCGATGTTTCATGATACAAAATGTAAGACTTTCCATTTAAAGAAACCAAGGTGACCTTGAAATCTCCGAAGCCCCTTCGCGCACATAAAAAGTGTTTACATAAGAATATTACCTCCCCACCCCCTCTACCATTAAACTTTTATACATATACATACATATATATGTATCATTTCCATATTATTGCAAGCAACGGAAATATTTTTGTATATATGTATGTGTACATTTCAGAAGCATATCGATCTGAGGACGTACCAAGGTTAGATTGCATTATTCACAGAATATATCTAGCCGGAGTAAACTATAATAGAATCTAGAAACGTTTCTCTGAGATTGAATCCACAAGCCGGGCCGATGCGCAAAGAAAGTTGACACGGAACTTCTCCCGCGTAAGTGTTTTCTTTTGGAATTTCAGCGAAACTTTTTCTTTTTGAAATATGCTTTCGAAGTCGGTGCTCTCTAAACGTCCACACGAGTTTCCGACCCAATGTTACGTAACAAAATGTTTTTACTCCGGTCCAATGCATGATGCTAAAAGTCCACGCCAATACGACGGGGACGAATATAGACGAGCCTTCAGAAATCTTTGCGCGTTAGCCGGGGCAAACTTCCGCCGCGGTGCGCGGAGGCATTCGAGCGTGCACCAAACTTATCTGTAAGACGCGCTTCTCTTAATACACTCCTCGACGGCCAGGCGAATAATTTCACTTAATTAAATTATTTATCAACTCGTGCTTTTAGTTATTCATGTACTCGACCAATTTTAGAATTTGAAGATTATTGCTATAATTACGTTGCACAGTGGCAAAAGGGAAATTTTCAACTTTGTCAAAGGCAAGGAAAACGCCATTTATATAATGTATAATTTAATTTCAATTAGGTAGTTGAAACCTAGCAAAATTAATCTAAACTAATTGTAAGTTAGATATTAAGGTATATTGTAACGTAATCATAAATTGTATAATTTGCAATGTGTATGCTATATAAACCTAATATGGTTTAAAGCAATAATAAATAATAAATAATAATAGCTTCTTAAATGAACAGATTAAGTTTCAGCATGAACATAAATTGCTATATGTCACTGACTTAGGCTGAACTTGTTTAGTAATACTGTCTTTGCTTATCTTTGCTTTTATTTACATCTAATGACAATACAAAAAATTAACCACCCCTGAAATTTATTTTAATCATTTCATTGTTAATGCAAAATTTGACTAGATCAATTTTTGTTGTAGTAACAGTATTTAATTGTTTGTGTATACCATTAGGGATTAATTTTCTATCAACTGATTTGGTTAATATTGTAATTGCAAAAGTGGAAAACATGCTAGTTTTTATTAACTTTCTGCAAACATTATTTCGTTTAAAGGTATGCAAAAGTGGCAACAATGAAATTACAAATTATTCAGAAAAAAACGTGCCTGTAACCACTATGTCGATCTCATCCAAATATGAAAGTGTTCTAAATAGTTATGCGGGTGGCAATACCTAGCACTGCACATTTTACTTGATTATACATGTTCCAGAGAAATTCCGCTGTGTCTACACATAGCGGCGTTACTATTGTACACACGTGTTCGTGCTGCTCTGCTGCGTCAGTAGCCGACGAGTAACTATTTGGTCGAAGACTCGAAATAGTTGGCACTCCAAGTTACATTCGTCCTACGAATTGCTCAAAACTATCTCAAGACTGCAAATTGTCTCGAGTTAATTGTTTGCCGACAATTAATCCAACGTGTCCCCGAAAAGTAGCATTCGCTATTTACAAAATCATTTAGAGGAATGACTTAATCCTCCTTCGTCCTCTTAATCTCTCTTGAAACTGATGGAATCACTTAATCCTTTGCTTTATAATTATTTTACCAGTTTTCCTAAGGAGATTCTGATGCAATTAGTTTTTACTTCGATAATGTAGACTCATATTTCGTCGCACACGTAATTAATCGTAAATTAATGGTGTTATTTAGCTGAAATTATACAGATCAATTTCTCTCAGGATAATACTCGATGTAAATTCAGGCTAGCCATCAGACACTCAAAAATCAAAAAGTCTACGCGGTAGACTCTCAAAAATACTAGAAATTAAATAATGCAATTATTTATTTGTTATCATGACGGCAATTTTGTAATCTTTTAAGATTCACCTACTCAGTGATTTACCATTTGTAAACGAAATTTGAAAAATAATCAGTATCGTGGTTTTGTTTACGAGTTTATAAAATGGCCGCCATGATAACGAACAGATAATTCCGTTGTTTAAATTTGAAGTATTTTTGAGAGTCTACCGTGTAGCCTCAGTAAAACGATTACGGAAATGTAAAAAGACGGAGATGTTATTTTCAGGCAGTTAAAATTATTTACGTAAGAAATAAATTTTATTTATCTGCGCTTCCTTGCAAGTGTAAAAATTTATTTTGCACACAGATCCACTGTCTACTTATTACTGTTTACGTATTGTACTAACTTGATGATTATTTTGCAACAAATTGTGAACGGCCGAGAAAAGTGAAGCTTCCAAAATGATTGTTCAATTAAGTAACTACGCTTAAGCAAATAAATAAATTAGAAAAATAAGACTCCCGAATGGGTATATATCGGTTGTGTTCGGGGGTGTATTCGTGTTCCAGAAACAGCGTGGTGTTTACGAGCAGGTGGTGCCTTACTTTAATAAATGGCGGAGTACTACACACGATCGCGAAAACAGTTTCATCGGGGCGAAAGGGGTGAACGAGGGAAAGGTGGGAAGCAAGGGGAATAAAAGCGTTGAAAGAGCAAGCAAACGCTCGTCTGTTTTTCCTACGTGGCGGTCTTACATTACCAAGCTACAGCCTGGGGGTGTCTAAAGTTCACAAAGTCGAACGAGACACCGAGTTCCTCCGTTTATACTTCACCGCTTCAAGTACGGATAAATTACTCGATTGGCCTGCAGAACCAATTTACACTTATCTCTGGATTTACGTTCCGTTTGTTTCTGCATACCAGCGAAATAACACTTCTCTGAACGCGATACGTTTTACACGAGTCAGTAAATGGCATTTATCGACGTTATTAAACGTGTATAGCTTTGTCAAATATTTCGAACAATCATGAAAATACATGCATACACAGGGTGTTCACGCTATTACTAGCCAGCGTTTTTCTTGTAAATAGTAAATGTTAGAAAAAAAGCGGAAAAAAGTAGTACTGTATTTTATACGCAACACAATGGCGTATGTAATTTTTTTGTGTTTATACTATTTTGTTAGATATGAATGTGACCTTCAATTTTTTAAATGAAATGCTGTATATTTTTTTATATCACATGAAAGCGTGTGTCTAGACGAATTCATTCGTATATTGCACAGTGACCTTCAGGGTCATGCAAGGTCAGAAATGGAAGAAACATTTTATATGCTTTCATACCAGTGTGTTTACAAGTATTCCTTATTCGTATGAATCAGATGATGTTTTGGTATGAAATATACAAAATGTTTCTTCCAGTTCTGACCTTGCATGACCTTGAAGGTCACTGTGTTCCATTTTAAAAATTGAAGGTCACCTTCATGTCTAACAAAATAGTATAAACACTCCTTTCCTCTTCCATTTTTTCCTAATATTTACTATTTACAAGAAAACGCTGGCTAGTAATAGCGTGAACACCCTGTATAGTTACATTTATTTCTTCTTGTTTTGTTAAATTTTCATTAATAATTGGTTTGTCAACGTTTCATTACCAATAAAGATTTTTTCGATGTGTCGTCAAATTGCGATTTCACTGCGTCAAACGCGTTCGAGTACAAAATTGATGACAAAAATGTCTGATATAAATCGATTTCAGTGAATTTTTCGTGGATATTGTTGCTGCGTTAACGTGCAGATTCAAAGATTTCCGAAACATATTCACGGTCTTGCCTCTCGTGTATTTACCCTTTTGTATTGAACGAGGTCCATTTAGGCTATTTTCAACCGCGCAAAGAAAACTACGTGGGCCGAATGCTCTGCGTTAATCGAGGAACCAGCGTCGATTGCAAGACTAACAGAGGCTAACAATGAACCCCCTTTTATCGAGGAAAATAAGTGCTTGGGCTTTCACAGGTTTAATTTATAGAAGTAAACAGAAACGATAAAATAACAATTATAAATGTGTAATCTGTGCAAGTGATCGAATATGTTCAAGTTAGAATACTGGGTGATTGACCAGTAAAATAAGTTGCCAAAATCGTCTTTTTTATAATGATTATATAAAAGATAACCATCGTGAAATTGGTATTATTATTAATATATCTCCATGATAGCTAATAGTTCACCTTTCAAAAACCGGGTCTACAAATCGGTTTATTTGAGAAAAGTGAAATTCGAAGAACGGTTTTGAATACTAAAATTGATAAATGAAAATTAATTAATTATTTAATTTGAAAAGTTTTCACTCGAAATCGTCTCAGGCACAAGCATACGATGATAAAACTAATGAACCTACCTCACGAACCAGATTAATGTTTGACATGCAAATTCATAAACTCATTCTGTTATGCTATTCTATGTGGAAGCACACAGCCTGACAGTAATCATTTCATTTTCTTTGAAATCATACTTCCTGAAGAGAAGTATTAAATGAAATATAAAATTAATAATTTACATTTCATTTGATTTTCATAGTTCCATAAATATTAGATACATTGAAAAATGAAAATAAATTTGATTTTTACGTTCCATAAATAGTAGATAAATTAAAAAATGAAAATAAATTTGATTTTTACAGTTCCATAAATAGTAGATAAATTAAAAAATGAAAATAAATTAGATTTTTACAGTTCCATAAATAGTAGATAAATTAAAAAATGAAAATAAATTAGATTTTTACAGTTCGAGAAATAGTAGATATATTGAAAAAATGAAACTAAATTAGATTTTTACAGTTCCATAAATAGTGGATAAATTAAAAAATGAAAATAAATTTGATTTTTACAGTTCCATAAATAGTAGATAAATTAAAAAATGAAAATAAATTTGATTTTTACAGTTCCATAAATAGTAGATAAATTAAAAAATGAAAATAAATTAGAATTTTTACAGTTCCATAAATAGTAGACAAATGAAAAAATGAAAATAGATTAGATTTTTAAAGTTCCATAAATAGTAAATACTTTGAAAAATTCAAAGAAATCAAATTTTTACAGTTCCATAAACATTAGATACATTGAAAAAATGATTAAAAAAACAGTATAAATATTTATTATTGCTACTGTACACACTCTAATAGCTGATGTCTAAACCATAACGCATTGTTTCTCTATATTGTTACGATCTCATATTTGGATATGCCGTACCATCGTAACAGTATTAATATCACCCACAATTTGTATAATTCCTGTGCCGGTCGTGCTCGTTAAAGTTCTAAACATCTAGTTTGTTTGTAAAGGCGATCCCACTTAATTGGCGGAACAAAAATGTTTCCCGGCGATTCATCGCAAGGACTCTGCAAAGATACTTCCTTGAGGCGTGCAGGAAGTTTTCCAGCGAATCCTCTTTGCTTTTATTCCCGATCGCGGTCGGGGCTATCTTTCACCCATTGGTCCTATCGCGGTGACAAAAGCTAGCCGAGGGATGTTTGTCAAATTTGCCGATCCCTGACGGCTTTGGCTTTCCTCGGCAGCACGAAGATATCCTGGGCTGATCCGAGCGCGACACGCGGATCGCGATCTCTTCGCTTTTTCTTCCCTTTCGGTGTATTACCGCCTACCCCCCCTCACCCCCACCCCCACCGCCCCCGGAACCGTCTTTCTTTTTCTGTAAACCCGTCCGCCATGGCGTATAAAACGAAGGCTCGCGAGGAAAGTGATGTGGTGGCTCGAATCCGGTCGTAGGGAAGTTTAATCGAGGGAATACCGTTGATCCACGAGCTCTTGTCGCGGATGGCTTTCTGGCAGATAAGTTCGAATAGCTCGGCTTTCTTTGAAGGCACGATAGGCTTTATGAGCACCGATAGTACCTCCAGATCGGCTCCTATTGGAAACGGTATGTAAAAGAGGTCTTTGAGTTATTGAGGAATAGGGTAATTTAGTGGAGGCCGCCCTTTTCATTTATCGAGGTAGATCTCGCGTGGAACTGTCTGTTGTAGAAGGTATTCAGTTAGAGTCAACCATCGAGAATACACGTTCGTCAATGTCTATGTATAGTTTTTAGTAATGAAAATACAGGATATAGTTTGTTGAAAAATAATAGACACGTATCTTTTTTTTATCTGCAATAATTCAAATCTAGGGGATGTAAACAGCCCTGAAAGTTGACGGTCGAAACCCTATTTTTATTAATACCTCGGGACCTAAAGGGTCTAGGGCAATGATCGTTTTTTTAATACTAAACCTACCGAGCACTAAAAGTGCTCTATTTATTGAGATTTTGTACAATTTTTATTTCAATATGTGCTTGGATAGAAAAATGTATCTTTAGTAACTTTATAATTTCAATAATTGTAAAATTAGAAATATAAAACCGGTCATTTGAACGGTAGTGGTAGGTTTAGTGTTAAATTTGTGTGCAGTCATTTGAAGTTATTTGTTTAAACAAGAAACAGTAATGAAATGACACGGAATGAAAATTATTTTTGTTTAAAGTGAAGATTAATACAAATATTATAAATACTTTAATGGAGACGTATTTTAAAAAAGTCTGAAGTTATAAATAAAATATAATTGGTTGATTTAACGTGTAAAGTAAAAATGGAGGAGCGTTCGATAGTTAAAGTAATTGTAACGTATATTTGTATGTGTACTAAAAAGTGATATATTTGACGGTTCTCTAGAAACCAGTTCTGTATCAATAGAGATGACAATTAATAAAATGTTCCATAGTGAAACGCAATCAGTGCTGTGAGAATTGAAGGGTGAAATTAATCGTTACGCTACGGCATTAACCCTCGCTATTATCGTATCGAGGATACAGGTAAATGTAGGGAACGGGCTTGTCCAGTAACCACAAAATGAACCAACAGAGCAGCCCGGGTGAATAGTAGTTCAGGTTATCAAGATATGATATGATTGAATGTTACGATTGAATTTGCGTTATCTAATTTCAGGTTTCGTTTAAGAAATAGGTTTACCTCATGATCTGAATTCGATCAGCGACAGGTAGACCGAAATTGAAGTGAAAAGATATTAATGTAGCATTGAGTAATTTACTACATTTGATTGAACTACAGATGAGAAGATATATTGAATTTGAACAGTATTATCGTTTCATTGGGAAGACACTTGATTTCTTGTTGGCATACTTCATAGAAGCATTTCATTAAATTCATATTTTCCTACTTGAAATCAGCACCAAAAGGTATTAACCCTTTGCACTCGGAGCTATTTTATAACTCGAAAATTAAACATTTCTTCCGACCTACAATAATTCCATTCTATATGATTTTTTTTTATCTTATGGATATGAAATTGATATAACACCTCATACAATACTTAAACGTTCAGTAATTGATTACCTACCAACTTATTTAACAATGTAAACAATATTTTGAATAATAGCACAGCAATTCTTGCGGTGACTCTGAGTCGCCACTCGAGTGCTAAGGGTTAATTATCAGTTATTGTCGTTGGGTCTCTGACGACCCCGTAACAATTTAGGTTGTTGATTTTGTGGTAATTCGCTATACTTTTTAAATTTAATTTCAATTTTACTTAAAATATTGATTTTGTTTCAAACACGGAGCATTAATTACATTGTTATCGCGTTTGGATTATATTTGTGAACATGTCATGATACCAGGGTTACATGTAATTTTTGGGAGAAATAATAATAAACGTGGTTGCAATCATTCTTCAACGCCTTTTAGATTTAAATAATATTTGCCGTTCACGTTGAATGGGTTGAACCGAATACTTCTTTTCCAAGAATAGCGGATTCGATCCTTAATGAAGCTTTTCTTTGAACGGACTGACTGAGTTTAATTACTTTGAGGATGTGATTCTAATTCCCTTACATTGACTTTTGGTTATGCGGAGCGGAAAAGGAAGGGACGAAGTTAAATTTATCTCCGATCTTTCCATTTTCTTCGCTAGCCCCTGCGGAAGATTTAATTTAGTAGTATGATGCGAGAAGAAAAGATTGCGGTCTACGAATGAATATTTAAATTGAAATTATATCTGCAGTTGGGAAAAAGGAACGATTTATGCGCCATTTAATTGAAAGAATTCTGAAAGCTTTTATTGAAAGGTTATTGATTCCGTTGTACACGCAAATAAAATATAAAATCGAGGAAAACGAGACTGTCGTAGCTGATCATTCGGTAAAAAGTAACATTTTTTTTTAATAGAATTTTCATTAAATCGATCTACGGTAGGGCGTCAATTATCCGAATTAATTGGGACCGAGGTGGTTCGGCAAATCGAATTATTATTATTGTATTACATTTCTCAAGTATTGTTTCGTTTGGTGTGCATAAACAATTTTGCTCTTTGTTTGTTTTAATATAGCAAGATCATTAATTATTATAGTGGATTTACACAAGTCATTTGTTTATTCATTATAGAAAGTATTAGACAAAGTATTATCAGTATCAAGTATGTCAATCTTTAGCGTGTATGTGTATCGCATGGTTAAAGCTTTCATCGTATGCATATCTATAAAATGTCCAGTCGCTATTATAACATTTTTAGTCCTTTGACTGCGAATAGCGCTGTTACGTGTTTGAGGAAAATCATCCGTGTGTGCTGTCGACACAAAAAGGTGTTTGTCGCTAAGCGTATCAATTCTGCCATCGTTTATGCAAGCATCTTGTTCCTCAGCAAGTTGCAGTCAAAGGATTAATGGCAAAAATGATCTTGCATAAAATTTTCATTTACTTAAAAACGCATGAAAGGTGACCTCAGATGAAACAGTGTGGCAAGCATTGAAAATCTTGATAAAATATTTACAATTCATTTATTAATATTCTATTTCCTTTGTCATTATCCGTTTCCACTCCATTGTCCCCGATGTTGTTTTTTTAAATAACCACATATATGCCTAGCTGATAGAAGAATACATACAAATATGTACTGTGACATATGACCTTCAAATGACCTTGAACTCCGAAGATGGAGGCTCTGCGAGAAATGCTAAAACCTGTAAATCTGTAAAAAGTGTCATTCTACAGCTAATACCTAATAAAATGATACAGTAAATAAAAGTAAGTCATTGAAAATTTCATGATCAATCTCTCTCGATATAACTTTGTGCTACAAAATTGAAGAAGATATTTCGGGGTGACACTTAAGTGAGACACCCTATATGTAACGAAAATATTCTAGATTAAATGGAACATCCGAATTTCAGGGTCAAAATAGCTTCGAGTGTAAAAGGTTTCGTCGTGATAGGACTCATCAAGCATGGAACACTTCGAAACTGCTATACTATATTTTCATTGGACGTATTTTTAAAAGGAAATTAATTGAAACGTATTAAAGTGATGTATTGAGCAATAATAAAATTTTCGTAAGAGGGCTTAAGTTGGAATAAAACATACATTTGTATTCCTTCAGTAATTTAACAGCCTAATTGATACACTCTGTCGACTCCCATTAATTGTTAAGAAATGATTTAAAAACATAGTAAAACCCTTCATCGTCTGATGTAAAACGCCGTTTTCGAAAACTTCAAGAAAAGTGAATAGCCCGTGGCGAGGAAACTTTACAGCAACGTCGAGCAACTAGAAAATTTTTATAAAAATCATTCTCATATGGTTTGTATAACAAGGAAACGATTTTCTGAAAAAAGATATTCTGCGATTACGTATCAGGATTAAAAATTTCATATACAATCTTCTTGTCTATTTAGTACTAAAAATTGGTATCTTTGAAAATACTGTGGTATAATTATGAAAGACATGGGTTTAGGTGTATGTTGAAAGACAAATTAGGAATCAGTTGCACTTTGCCAGCGGTGGAGCTTTTAATCACGTTAAAGTGTAGTGCGTCGTTTGTAGGGTCATCTGCTTTACAAGTTTCAGAGGGAAAACAGATTAATTTCTATGATCGTTGCATAAAAGCTAATGCATCATATAGTGCACTTTTATTAAGTGTACTTTGGAGATGAATTTTTTATTGCGGATGGAACGCTTTGAAAGCTTGTCCGTATGTTTTGATCTGTCGCGCAGGCCAATCGGAATATTTTTTTTGTATTTAACCAGTCTTTTGTAATTTCGAAATTCGCGTGGGCGAACGGCGCTCTCTGGGAATTAATTATCCGCTCCCGGCGAAAAGATCTCAGCCTTTTGTATTTGTCGAGGCAAGCAAAATGGTTGCCCGGAGTACGTAATATTTTGTTAATAGTGTTTCTTATCTCTGCAACGTTCCCTTCCATTTATAATATTAAATCATGGTTTACACGGCACTTTATTAACACATTTTTCGCGGGCGTTGCGTTAAACGAGATTAAAAAATATTTGTAACACAAATATAAAAAATAATTATTATTTGTAAAAAGTAAGAAATATTTGGTATGCTTATGTATAATGTTTTGCATTAAGTTAATGCAACATTAATTTTCAAAGTGTACAAATATCAATTTTAAAAATCTATTAAATTACTTGTTCATTTATATCAATCATGTTGTCATTTATATTTGACTAATAACAATTTTTTAAACTATTTTACCTTCCTAATTCGAAGTGTTCTATCTATACATATAGTAAATGAAAACTTCTGATAAGGTTGATGACAATTATTAAAAATGTGCGAATTTAAAATTTGTACGAAGATTCATGGTCCGATTAAAATGTTGGAATCGCAAATAAAGGAAAGTTATTACTCATAATTACAACTCATAATTACAGCTCATAATTGCACTGTGAAAGTATACACAAATTACAGGGTTGCATATTAAAAGAAATTAAAGTTAAAAGAAATTTGCATCTACTCGCCAATGCCTGCAGTTATGCAATAAAACTGAAATGGAACTCTGTCTATTAAATTTACATTTTGCAATTTTTCGGAGATTAATTTACGTTATTATAAATGCATGAGCCTTTGGTAGTCTATACAGGGTGTCCCAAAAATGTTGCACTTCCTTGAAAGGGGTGATTCCTGAGATCATTTGAAATAACTTCAAAGTGCATTTAAACTTTCTCTTGGCCGTCACTGTATTTACGTAAAGCTGTCCCGTAGTCGCAATTAATATTAGGTTTACGTAGCTCTGAAACTGACTATTTTACATTAATTTATAAAATGAATAACAATGTATTTATCCTTTTTAGCCATTCTTTTTATACCCAAAGAAATAAATTTGTTGAATAATTTCTCATGGATCCATCTTTACGATCTCAATAATTATAAATTAAAAATATCAGAAGCGAACCAAGTGTTAATACATATACCGGCAATTATTCCATAATATTTGAAAGTCAATGGTGTTGAGAATGAGAAAGAAACATAACGAGTGAGAGACAAAATGTATAAAGTGAATTACGAAATGAGTGTGCAATGGATAAAAGAAGAATGTTTTTTCTTTAAAAGATTACAAAGAGCGAACATCCTCTGTATTCGTTATTATATTAAATATAATATTTATAAATCTATCCGCTGCTTGTACAAATGGCACGCAGCTAAGGATGTTTTCAAGGGTTAAAACTGGAGTTAAATCAACTCACCGTCAATACCGTAACCTAATAATTCTGTTCATGCGATTCTCGTGTAAAAGAAGATTTTTAAAGTTCCATCTGGTACAGCTCAGTTATTGAAAATTCTATTCATAGTGTTCCGGTAGATAAAGTGTTAAGAATGCAAAGCTCGATAGAAATCGATCACGCGGCTGGCGAACCACTTACACGTCCCCAATTTTCCGAGAGGTCTTCCGCCATTTTCTTTTGCTCGGAATGTTCTCAGGACATATCGGATCTTTGAACGGGAAAAGAACGGCACTCGATAAGTATGCATTCAGCAAATGCCCCGTGGTTTCCGCACGAGTAACGATCAATAAATAACGAAGTTCCAGCTATTGTACATGCACCGGTGTACTAACAATGTCTTTATTTCGCTTTTCCCTTTGGCCGGCCCTCGTTCCGCAGTCCAGGTAGAACAGCTTCATTCGTATGTAAAGTATACAGAGGTAAATTTCGGAAAATTCTTCCGGCGTGTTGAACTTAACTGTGGAAACTGCGCCGTTAGTTTTACGCTTCTTGCACGAACGATATTCCCATAGCCTTTCTAGAGCCGCATTCGCGCGGTGACCCACCCCCTATCGACACATTGATATATGTATACGTATACGCAGCAGCAGCCCGCTTTCGCGATTGAATGTTTAATCCCGGTATCGATCCCGATTTCTTGATCCCGGTTACCACTGCTACTCGGTATCCCATGGATTATCTATTATTAGCGTTACCGCCTTATACGAGGACGCTGCCCCTAATGATGATTAAAAATCGACGAGCAGTAATTAAGGGGCTGATAAATGGCTTGCAAGCACGATTAGTGGGATTAACCCTCTGGGGACCGAGTATTATGTCGACCTGGAAATATCTTATAAAGTCGTTCTGCATAAACCCTATCACGCTGGACCGTATGATTTATCGTTATTCCATCTACTGTTTGTTGGCCCGACGAATTCTAGATTTTCAACTTTAATCATTCACGATTGGTCGCAGTGGTCTGAAAATGTCAAACTTTGGATATTTATGCATTTATGTGTGGTGCGGCTTAGGAAAATTTTCAAAATTCTTATAATATAAAATTCGATGGAATACGTTTGTTTTATTTATTTTGGATTTACAAGCTATTACCGTTGATAATAAAATTTTATTAGATTCCTTCAAATTTGACTACAATAATTGACAATTGTATAAACATCTGCAGTCTACATAGTCATTATACTTATGTTAGTTAATGGCATTGATGCATTGGATAGAGATAATTAGGGATTGGAATCAAGAATTCGTGTAACATTGGTGAGAAATTAAACATTTACATCTATTTACAATAGATAGCTGAATTCTGTAGATAATTTTCAACTGAATGCTGCCCTGATTATTAACAGATGAAAATGGAGTTAGTCCTACGAGTACATTTTTTTAGTATTTATTATGTAAGAGTATTAAAATATTGCAAAAATTTGTTTACCTGTCAGAATGCTATTAATGTTGAATACTAGATTGCGGATTTTATGAAAAATATTAACAAAATTATTAAGAGAATATTTAGATTGTTAAAGAAGAAATGGAAAGTCTATATTTCCACTGTTTGTTGCCATTGATGTCAACAATTTCTATCTTGCATAAAGATCCGAAGTCATTACTTGGCCATTAACTTCAGCTTTGAAATATTAAATTGTAATATCAGAGGATATGCAATACGCAGCAATGCAATGAAAAAATGGCGGTAATAACGAATATTAGGATTGCATTGAATGAACAATAAATCAGTCAGGGGAAAGTCAAAGGTAAGATTTGCAAGTTTGAAAAACAAACCCGCGAATTATGATCAGTATTTAATTTCATTTAAAGCTGGAGCGCTAAACGGTTGACACGATTGTATTTATCTGCGCAGTAAGTTGATAATGATAGAGGAACAAACGGACATAAACTGCTTGGCTTCTCAACCGTGTCCACGTTTCTCTGACCAAGGTGACGACTGGTCTGATATAATAAATGAAATAAGTTCAGGGATATCATTGAAAGTTGCGCGAATTCCAGTACCTACGCCTGACAGCTAAAAATATGGAGTATGGGCGGTCTTGCATTTCTTGGCTTCTGGTAATTACTACTTAGTCAATTACCATAAATTACTAGATAGCAGTTAGTTATGCTACGACAATTGGATCGTTTCCAATTGTTACTGTTTGGATGATCACTATATGTATAACGTACAATATCGGTGAAGAAATAAAAGTATAATCTTAATTTTTTATAAATAATAAACTATCATATACATACTACTATGATAACTATTATACAACTGTATACTACCTACTATGAAGAAAACCCATTTTCATTTATGATAGGTTACATTGAAAATATAGAAAATTAAAGGAACAAAAACACTGATCGTGTTTCCAGTGATTTGTAAATATAAATACGTATGAATAAAATTATTTGAAAATTGAATTACAAATATAGCACGTGATACAATTACATCTAATTAGAAGTTATACTTGTAAAGTTGTATCCAGAGAAGAGAATAATTAAGGTAGCCTTAATGTGACAAATAACATAAATAACGCAACGATTTACAACACTAATATTATCGAAGTATTCATTTAGATTATCAGTGACGATAATTTTATCATTAAATAGAGCAGTTTTTTATATACCACGTTATAAACGTAATAAAAAATGTTATAATAAACAAAAACAACTTTATGTGATAAGGATGCTATGGTAGCTCCACAACCAAAGTTATTAAAACCTAAATGGCTGAAAGGTATTAAAGAACATTGTCAATGTAAATCAGTTAGAATTAAGAAATAGCTGGCTTCATTACAAGAATTGTAAAACGTGAACGTTGTAGCTAATAACAACTTGAAGCTTATACGATCTTTAAATCATTTAACATTATTTAAAGTTCTCTAAATTAAATTCCTCAATTACAGGATGGGTCTCTTTATATTAAAATCGTTAATAATTTTGTAAGTTATACAGCAAGATATAGCCCAATTAATACTTGTCGTCCATCTAATTTATTAAAAATTTTGTTCTCTTCACTGTGATATAAAATGACAATTGTATAAAACTGTCAAGATTAAAATTAAAATTATTTCACCTTTTCAGCAGTACAAGTAGGAAAACATTGAAAACTGAATCGTATGTTCCAATGATAATGAACCATTGTGTACGTATGCCCACAAGATCGAATATAATAAAACTACCTGGCTCCATTACTATGCCGGAAATGATACTCATTATTCCGTCGATCTATGAAATATCTCCGGCTGCTACTATACTTGACACAACTATCATGTTGCACAGCGAAGCCCCCGAAGCCCATAACAAATGAATCCGAGCATCTTGCTCGTTCCGGAGCAAAAGCCGCAAGAGTGCACAACATGTTCAGGTAACAGCTCATTAGAACCGCGAGGCAGTGTTCCGAAGGAGTTCTCTAGCCAGAGAAAAACGGTTCCCGGTTTCCACAGTTTCCCCGATCCTTCCGTTCCGAGCAGGCTCTCGTTCTCGCCGGCTCACAGTTTATTTCGGCAGGTCCAGACCTAACCCCCTTTATCAGCCTACTATCCGTCTACGTATCCCCAGCGACCGGCGACATTTTTTCTTCTCGTTCCGGGACGTCATCTGGAAAGGGCAGCTCCGTAGGGAACGCAGAGTAGATGAGCGTAGGGTGAGGTAGACGCCGCGCCGCGCCGCGCCGGACAGGCTTGGGAAGGGTTGACTGGTTGGTAAGGGACGGAAGGGAATGGAAGGGTTAGGTTGTCCGTGCAATCGGTGGGATAGTCCGGACCCGCGATTTGGCAGCGATCCACCAGCGGCTCTCCGAGCTGGACCGTGGCCAACTTTCCTCGCCCGGATAGGGATTTCGGTTCGATGTGCGGCGACAATATTCTACGTTTATACGGGAACTAGTGTGTCCCCCATCATCCCCTATCCCCCCCCCTCCATCCCTCCCTCGCCATTTCCCTTTCACCCCTTACTTCACCGGCGGCGTCCCCCCCATCCAACGTTCGATTCTGCGGGTCGACAGCGCGCAGCCATTGTATCTAGCACTCGAAGCTGCTGGTTCATTTCGTTGCTCCATAGGCAGCTGAAGCGACTTATCGAGTGATGAAGTATATAGACGCACGTAGCCGCCTGAAAACCGCTGAACGTGCCCCGGTTGAATACCTATCTTGCCAGCCGTACACCGAAAGACGGTGATTCCGAGAGTGATCGAGAAACTGATGGGGGAGAACGGTACAGGAAGAACGCTCGATGCGGTGCGTCTTCTTCGGGGTTCATTGATTCCGTGGTTCCGCTGGAAGCCGCGCCGCGCCATGCCATGCCATTCCGGAACGTTCACGACCTCGCGTTGCTAACTTTCTTCTTCTTCTTCTTCTTGCGGACACCCCCCGCGCGTCTCCTCGTCTTCTATCTTCTGGCCCCTTCACTGCGGATATCTACTTTTTTATTCCACCGGTTATTCCGTCGGACCTTTTTACCGATCGCTACTTGCCGTTCCTTCAGCGAGCTTTTTTCTTCCAACGGAACCCGACTTCATTTGTTTCCACCAGCAGCTTTGTAACAGCGCACGACGATGTTTGCACCGACCAACATTTTTGGCTACTTTACAGGAATCCATTAAGGGGGAGGGACTCTCTCGTGTAACAGGTTTGAAGAAAAATCGAAATTTTGTTTCACATAAATCGAAGGTCAGAGTTGGGCAAAATTTTAATCTAAATAAAAATTTCGAATAACGAATAAAACGTAAAAACATTTTTATTCATTATTCGATGGTTCGAATATAAAGAGTATCTTCATTAGACGAGCATCGAATAAATAATTATATTCGACGAGAATTTATCACGCGAATAAAGATAATCTTTTTTTATACGAAGTGGCTTTATTCGAACTTCGAACAATTTTTTCATCTTTTATCTGTATCTTCCACAACTACTGCCAATTGTAATAAACGCGAACCATCAAATAATGAATAAAATTTTTTTAAATTGTTTATTCGTTATTCGATATTTTTATTTGGATGAAAATTTTGCCCAACTCTGTCGAAGGTACAACATTTCAAACCTTCGGATTGTAGACACATACGCCAACATTCCACTGCGTTTTATCTTGATATTTCCAAATAGTCAGTTTAAATACGCAATTATATTTTGTAATATTAATTTCTTTTACTTCGATAAGCAATACCGGATGAGACACAAAACACTTATGATTGAGGATGGAAGAAAATGATAAAGAAGAAAGCTTCAGTTGAAAGAGGCAAATATGATGTACAAAATTTTCTAGGTCTTGTTGTTTTTAAGGTCATTTGAAGGTTATCGATAGTTTTTAAAATAGCACCATATATTTACAACTTTATAGTGTTGCAGCTGATGTCAAGATGATTTCAACGACGAGGTATACTGCGACCTTCAAATAACCTTGCATTTAGCTGTTTTAAATATAATCTCTATCTTTGATTTATAATTAACCAAAATTTGCTTGATCGGTTGAGGATTAATTTAAGGAAAAATAAATAAATTTCATAAAACTTCACAGAGATTGAGAGACATTGGAAAATGAGGTTCACGAACATACATATAGGGTCGTAATAGAGGTAATTGACACGATCCATTCAAGAGTTCGCACAGAGGTCATATGGTGTATGGACCCCATCCTCGATGGGTTCGAAAATACTGATAGACGTATAAGCGTCACAAGCACTGCTAAATAAAATGTCCAAACTAATAAACCTTACATCTGCATGTCAAATCCATATGCACGGCAATGTTTTTTAACTGTTATTTGTCAGCCGCCACAGAACGGTGATCCAATTCTTTCTCGCACAACGCGAATAAAAAAAAAAAAAAAAAAAACAAGAATACAAATAATAAACGAGTTCGTTATGACATGTAACGAACAAATAAATTTTGGAAAAAAATTGCTCTCTCTCCGTATAGAATCTCAATTAATCGGTGCAAATGTACCAATCAACGATTTAATGGTACTCCATATCGCAGCTGAGTCATCGTAACAAATTCACCTGCGCGGGGCTGTGCCGCGAACTCTCCCCCTTCACTGTTGAGTTAACTCTCGACCCCGTTCGAGGATTTTGGAAATTCGTTGATCAAAAAAATTGTTCATGACACGGGGTACGGGACACGACGAGCGGTCGCCATGGAACAGGAAAATTCATTTCTCTGCGAATTATACTATTAGGTTTTCGCATATGAAATGTCCGATGTTTAACGGTAACGTTACAGGAACACAACTTGTTTCTAAATAAAAATTATTGATTATAATAATTATGATCGTGATCATTTTTTTATTGTAAAATAGTGAAAATTGAATTTTTTGGTCGTTCACATTCTCGGTTGTCAGAGATGGAACGCGTCACGTGACCCGGCTGTAGCGGAAGGATGGGGGAATAGCGTCATAGAGTGGGGACACAAGAAAACTGATACATTGCCGCAGAAGACATCAACGTGACTATTATTTATTTAACAAATGTGATCAGATGTAAGCCCGTCGAAGATAATCTATCAACTGTGTAAAATTAAGCTTCAGTTACCTGTAAGTTTCCAAATATTAGTTGCCCAACGCAACGCTTTTTTTAATTACAATATCTTCGAAAATTCTAAACTACAAATTTAATTCGATTTAACGTAAGTTAATGTGTACATGCATTATGTATACACATACAGGGTGTTCACGCTATTACTAGCCAGCGTTTTTCTTTCAAATAGTAAATATTACAAAAAAATTGAAAGAGGAAAGAGTAATACTGTTTTTTATACGCAACACAATGGCGTATGTAATTTTTTGGTGTTTATACTATTTTGTTAGATATGAAGGTGACCTTCAATTTTTTAAATGAAATGATGTATATTTTTTTATATCACATGAAAGCGTGTGTCTAGACGAATTCGTCCGTATACTGCACAGTGACCTTCAGGGTCATGCAAGGTCAGAAATGGAAGAAACAGATTGTATGCTTTCATACCAATGTGTTTACAAGTATTCCTTATTCATACGAATCAGACGATGTTTTGGTACGAAATATACAAAATGTTTCTTTCAGTTCTGACCTTGCATGACCTTGAAGGACACTGTGCAGTAGCTAAGGATGCTAAGGGTTAATAAAAGACAAAAGATACAAGTCTCTGTCCTTTTGAGTCTATCTCAATCAAGTATTAGCTCACGGAAAGACACGGTTTTGACCAGATTTCATGGCGTAAAGATTTTCTAATTAATTCCAGCTATTGCATAGAAACTGTGGCTTCGCGCGCGTCGCCGTCAGGAAATGAAGTCGGCAAAGGTTGAAGGACAGGGCAAGCGACGCTTGTTCGTTTCGCTTGGTCTTTGTTGGCGCGTTATAATTCAACGATACACCTATCGATCTACATAGTACTAGCCGCAGGCACCATGCTTGACAAGGATCAGCTTACTGCTTTATCGGTTTCCGGTTGCTTTGTCCTCGGCCACAGTTATTTCCCATTTCGTACGAGGAATTTGTTTATTCCATCGAATCGATAGATTTATCGGCTAATAAATCGAGCGACCATTGTTAGTGGACTACTGATGGAAAAAATTTGGCCCGCTCACCACTAGAATGGGAAAATAAATTTCTTCTTCGAGTTTGTTAAAAATCTTTATTTTCCCGTAAAGCTCCGCTGGATACTGATCAGCTACGAATGTCTCATAGTATTGTCAGTGTATCTGTCAGATCAGTTGCAGACTAAGGTAAATATAAGCAGCGAGTGGAATTACTTCACTCGATTGCCCGTGCCCGGTATCGATACCTATATCTCTACAATAGAAAAAATATTATCGATGCAGCTATCGGAGTCCGCTTCGTGTATACGTAAGCCAATTCTTTAATGGCAACCGCGAGCCGAGACAATAACTCACGGTTCAATTCT
The DNA here is from genome assembly GCA_916610255.1 of Lasioglossum lativentre. NCBI lineage: Eukaryota > Metazoa > Arthropoda > Insecta > Hymenoptera > Halictidae > Lasioglossum > Lasioglossum lativentre. The sequence continues at coordinate 41,046,457 of OU744355.1, read as the reverse complement.
TATTCGCGTGGCGCAGCAGAAATATAAAATGAAGGGATCGGCGAAAATACAGTTTCTGTAATTGCGAATCATCAGTTGGTGAATGGTAATGTAATAAGTGACGTCGATAAGGAAAGCTAGTTTGGCCCGGATGAAAACCACCGGGGGAAGGAAATCGTTCGGTCAGCAACGTAAAATTGCTGAGCGGAGGCAAAAGACGGAAAAAGGGCAGAGGGGTATAATGGATATTGGATGAAACGTTCGGGCGCCGCGCAAGGATAAAAAAAAAAAGAAGGAATTAAATCCATTTGCTCGTCACCTTATCGTTAAGTCATAATTGCGAAGCCGACATTCGATCGTTTGTACGCTTTGCCGAGGAAGCATTAAAACGTTCGTTCGGTCCCGATAAAACAGCCGGCAGAAGAATTACGCGCGGGAAACGTTGATACATAGCCAGATAAACGAGAGAGGGAGATCAAGTTCAATGGATTTCTAGTAAGCCCCGTAAGGAATATCGAAGGCATCTTATCTCGGACGATATTTGTAACCGACATTCCGATTCCTGCCAATTTACGTTGCACTTTTGAAACCGCCAGTCGCAATTACTTCGTATGGACTCCGGATCGAGACTCGACGCTAGTATATCCCGACCCTAGGACGATTGCTATACAGATTCCTATGATTTTACTGTACCGTAATTATTGGGTAGACAGGAAAATTGTAGAAATTCCAACACCGACCTGCTATCGACGAGATGCTCGGAGATTTTCCATTAGAATATCGCGATTTTCTGTGATTGGGATATCGAGTATATAAAATGTATTAGAACAAATGATTTCAATTGAACCTTTGAGATACTTCTGACTAAACGGTGGAAATAATATGATAAAATAATATGAATCAATTATTTTTATTTCAATATACATATCGGCAGTTTCAAACATTTATCTCAGGTATCATTTAAAATACTCGGATAATTTTTGTATACTCCGGTAGCTCATGGGTACCCAATTGAACCTTTGAGATACTTCTGACTAAACGGTGGAAATAATATGATAAAATAATATGAATAAATTATTTTTATTTCAATATACATATCGGCAGTTTCAAACATTTATCTAAGGTATCATTTAAAATACTCGGATAATTTTTGTATACTCCGGTAGCTCATGGGTACCCAAGTATCTCGAAGGTTCAATTGGGTACCCATGAGCTACCGGGGTATACAAAAATTATCCGAGTATTTTAAATGATACCTGAGATAAATGTTTGAAACTGCCGATATGTATATTGAAATAAAAATAATTTATTCATATTACTTTATTATATTATTTCCACCGTTTAGTCAGAATTGAACCTTTGAGATACTTGGGTACCCATGAGCTACCGGAGTATACAAAAATTATCCGAGTATTTTAAACGATACCTGAGATAAATGTTCGAAACTGCCGATATGCATATTGAAATAAAAATAATTTTTTCATATTATTTTATTATATTGTTTCCACCGTTTAGAATTATAATTGTTATTATGGTAGAACAACATGTACATTCCATTTTGCGAATTGTCTAGAATATTATGCAAGTAATCAGACAATTTTGTCTCTACATATACTACACCCCAATTAACTAATACACAAGTATTTCGCCGCACTCGACCAAAAGTAGAGCTTTTAGCGATTGCACGGCTGCATCTTTCAAAATGCACAAGGCAAATGGCCCATTTATCCAAATTAACCAGGCTTTGATCACAATTTTACTTTAATAGAACTTTGTTAATATTCCGTGTGTGATATGAGAGCCTTTGATGTTATCGGGAATTCGAAAATGGAAGCATGCTACCTATCACAGATCATGTACCGTTATAACATTATTATTTCTTCATTATCGCATTTGTTTGCTGAATGTTTCTTAATTGAATAAATACTAGAAATTGCGTATAAGTTCAGGTCATTATTAAACATTAATTCTTTCACAAGGTAGTTCTTAAAAAAGACATTTTTTCACCCCCGTATTACCCGGGAAACAAAGGGGAAGAGATATGAAATTTTACGGAACATCAGCAAACATTATTCAAAAGAAGCAGTGAAAAAGAAAAAAAAATGGCAATTTTCATGCTCATCCTGTTGGACCCCTTCCACCGTGTTATATCAGAACAGTATTTTCAGAATGTCGTGTTCTAAGAGGGTTGGCTATAGTTCCGACAGGGACCGAAGAATACATCTTTTCGAAAGAGACACTGTATAAGGTGAGTTGATCCCATCCATATATTTGATTAGTGCCGGAGCGAATGAGCGTAATGGGCAAGGTAGTACGTCGGGCAAGCAACCAAGCCCCTTCTGTCCAGCACGTAAGGACCAAAGTGCACTCGACGAGGGTCTCGACAAACGTCATAGCTCCCGAACTTACGAGCACACGTGTACGTGTGTACAAGCAAGCATACTCACGTATTTCATTGAAATAGAAAGGGTATTCGCCGGGCACGGAACAGTTGAGCCTCGCTTTCAGGAAGCTCGTCCATCTGTCGCCGAACGCATGAGGTCCGCCCTTGTCGTGCTGGCACACTCTACCGACCCGCGAGTACACCGCCTAAAACACAAATAGGGAACCTCGAACAATTGGCTCCTTCGATTCTTTCATCTCGCCTCGTCTCGTCCTGCGTCTTGCTCACGATACAGCGCGGCCATTGTATTCTCCGTTGCGTTCGCGTTTCCTCGTGAAGAATAAAGAGAGAGAAAAAAGGGAAACACAGCCGAACGTCTTGGCGACATGAAAATTTATTCGGGAATAATTTCTTTAACAAAGCCGAAGAATTCGCTGGCCCCGCGCTCCACCGACCGGGTATATTGAATATTCACAATTTCAGACCGCTATTTTTAGTGCAAACTTTACCTTGCCGCAATTCATGAACTCCACGGCCGTCTCCCGGTAGAAGAAGAAGACGTAGTCCTCGTAGGCGAACGAGCTGACGAAATTCGGCCCTGCAATCCCAGAATTCAATTATTATATTAGGGCGAGAAATGGTGGATGGTTTGAATAATTGTAAAACGATTATGTGAAATTATATGGGACTATATGGAATTTTTAAAGAAATCATTTCTTAATGTACGTGGCTAAGGATTTTTCAACAACAATGGCAATTTCATACCAATAAGTTATCACTAGACTGCGGAACTTTATGCAAAATAAAAATTGTTTTCATCAACTGCAACAAACAAGTGTCAAGTAATAATTTCTTTCATTCTTTAATAATGTACATAAGTTGCAATTAATAGATTGATGTTCTTGAATTTTTTAAATCTGTCCACTGTCTTAAATAGCAGCAACCCATATTTGTTATAAATGCATAAAATCCGCAGTCTAGTTATCACCTTCAATAGCGCAATCTGACAATTTCGTTAATTTTTAATAAGCGTTCTACCATAACTTATTACAGAATACAATATAGAATATTCTGTATTCTATATTGTGTTCTGTAATAAGTTACAATGTAAATAATGTCCAGCTGTATAGACCCCACTTAGGCGTCTGGGTAAGCTTAAATTAAAAAAAAAACAACTTATTGAGATGGAATTCGTATTATACAGATTCTAAAAAATTTGTTCCATGAGAACACTTTTTGAAGTTCCTAACGTTTTTTGCCGAATTATAATTTAAGATTGTTCATTTAGTACCTGTAAAATTTCTATTCTACGTTCTTTGTTGCATCTACACTTTTATACAGCTGGTTTAAATATAACAAGTATACATGCTTAATTTTCTAAAATTTTTTAAATTCAATTTTTGATCTAGTAATATGCTCTTTTAGACAAATGATTGGCAAATTATTTCTTAACCATGAACTGTTATATTGCAGTCCAGTCTGTAAAGTTTTTATTTGACGAATCCAGTATTTTTATTTTTGAAACGTTTTTTTGTTATAAATGTAGTAGCGAGGAAATAATTAGTGCATTTAGCTTTCGTCGATCGATCTTTCGTAACGCAGCAATTCAAGTGCGTCGCATGATAAATCGCCGGCAGGATCGTCGCGTGGATATTACGATCGATCAACAAAAAAAGTGCCCGGCAGATAAGCTCGGAATGGATTACGTAATTTGTGTAAAACCTGCATAACGAATTCGCGATACAATTTATCGGCTATAAATAAGAAGGACCGGAGTGGTGAAAAAACGGGGCACGCCCGAGAGATACGTAAACTGCGGGGAGTAATTTATGTAAAGCTTCTTACATCGCTTAAACATCATCTATTATATAGGAGTCCGGGTATAACAAACACAATACCGTGCGATAACTTTTCACGTGCAACGATGTCGTAAAATTTTATATGGATATGGTACGATGAGGAGATACGGCCATTCGAAAATAGGATGGGGGAAATGGCTGAACCGTTCTATTACGCGGCATTTGTTCAACCGTTCCCATTAAAGTGTCGATTAAAATATGATATATTTCAATTACGTGTCGCCGAATTTCATTGGTTCCGCGGAAACGATTGTTTGCTCGTTATTTTGTAACAGTGACCGGACAGTGTAAGCTGAAAATATTTTTTTTTACAGATTTCGTGCGGTTCCTCGCTAATTTTTCTATTCGCACCGGGTACTTGCCGAGTACCCGCAAATTGCACTGTTATGAGAGTGCAAATTTAGAAAATATTGGGTCGGTGCAAAATCAATTGTGGTTTTCACCAGTTTAAACTTCAGGGATTTTATTGAAGTGATGTTTTATCTCATTATAATCATATAATTAAACGGGTTACCATGCGATCGTCAACAACTCATTTCACGGACACTGTTTTCATCGACACGATTTAATCGACATTGACTTTCTTGGACACTATGTTTTCATCGATTCGGTCAAATCGTCGACAAATGTTTTCATCGATACGGTAAAATCGTCGACATGATTTGACCGACACTGTGTTGTCATTAAAGATACTCATTTCACGTGTATTGAGAATACACGTGTACACGTGTCATTAATATATCCGTGTAGAAGTCCGGATCCTATTTAATACACGTGTACTGAAATATACGTGTTCACGTGTATCAAAATATACGGATAATACATGTATAACCGTGAACTTGAATATACGGGTACACGTGTATTATCCATGTATTTTGATACACGTGTGAAAGAAAATGTATATTTTTTTAACAAAGTTACAGTGTATTAAAGTTTTTATATAAAAGGTAAACAAATTTACATATCCCACAATCGAATGTATTATTATTATTAATAAAATTAATATTGGTATCCGTGTATTATCCGTGTAGCTTGATACACGTGTACCCGTGGATTATCTGTGTTTCGATATGCGTGTACACGTTTACTTCAGTACCCGTGTATCCGTGTAAATACAAAGATGTACAAGATGTAAACCGTGATCTCTAATCGATACGGTCAAATCGTCGACAAATGTTTTCATCGACATGATTTGACCGACACTGTGTTGTCGTCGATACGGTGAAATCGTCGACAAATGTTTACATCGACATTGTGTGTTTAGCGACAGGTTGGAGTTAATTCGTTTCCAGGAACTGGTAGTTACATAAGAAATTGTTGTTATTATACACCCCGATTTGTGACGCTGCTATGTGTCAGTACGTTTTCTGCTTTGGTACACGGACCGTCGATGAAAACATGTGTCGACGATTTGACCGTGTCGATGAAAACAGTGTCGGTGAACTGAGTCGTCGACGATCCCAGGGTAACCCCAATTGAACTTCGTATTTTATGATAAAATTGAGTAGGTGAAATGTGAAACAGCAGAAAGACTAAAAGGATTTAAAAATATCTGTACATTATTTTCAATATTGAACACAGAAAGTTTGGTAATTATATAGAAAAGGTCTGCCTACTCCGATTTTGATGAAATTTTAATATGTTATGCAGCAACAAATTCTGAACAACTTTTTCCTTTTCCAATATAGGGGGGTCGCTTTTAGTTTTCGAGATATTTGCAAAAAATAATCGCAAATGCTGTATTGAATTTTTTATTTTATATATTGGAAATGGAAAAAGTTGTTCAAAATGTCGAAATCTATAACATATTAAAATTTCATCAAAATCGGAGTAGTCAGACCTTTTCTATATAATTACCGAAAGTTTTTATTTTGTATAAAGATCCACGGTCTACATACATAGTACATCCATGAAAAGTGTGAAGCCCAATCTATCGATTTCTGTTCTGGCTTTTGTTGTAACTATTTATCATTGGTAAGAAATTGCTCGCCATAATAACGCGTTTGGTCAGGGGACTATTAATGCGCGTGCAATTCAACGTTGGTTAAAACAATTCCACGGAGACGAAAGTTCGAAGATGAAAAGGGTCATGGACGTCCTTCTGCAATGCATACCGATGAACTGGGTGGGTCGAAACAGATAATCGAGAAACACCTTGAGAGGTTGCAAAATAACTGAAAATTATTCGCTATTTATCTTTGAACTTCAATAATAAAAACCGCAATTATTTCTGCACAAAGAACCCCGCACTAATCATATGGAAAATCTATCCCGGTAAAATCAGTTGGATTTTTCATATGTTGTAGCTTATGATCTACTGAACAAAAGATTTAATGGGCACAAAGCTCAATAATGGACAGTTATCGAGTTATAATCAGTCAAACATGACAAATTCGAGCTGCTGAATACTCAAATCTCGGGAAGTATTTATTTTTTGGAAAACATGTTTAGAACAAAAATAGTAGGGTTTCACAAAATCTGTTAGGTGGTGTCATTATTTTTGAATTTTGAATGAATTTTGAATGATTATTTTTGAATTTTTGAATTCACAAAAATCTTTACGTAAGATTTCTGTTCACAGATCGTATCAAGGTCATTCAAAATTCAAAAATAATGACACCACCTAACAGATTTTGTGAAACCCTACTATGTTTGTCTCAAACATTTTTCCAAAAAATAAATACTTCCCGAGATTTGAGTATTTGGCAGCTCGAATTTATCATGTTTGACTGATTGTAATTCGATAACTGTCCATTATTGAGCTTTGTGCCCATTACAACTTTTGTTCAGTAGATCATAGGCTGCAACATATGAAAAATCCAACTGATTTTACCGGGATAGATTTTCCATATGATTAGTTGCGGGGTTCTTTAATGGTAAAAAATCAAGACGTGCTATGTAACAAGATCAAGCGTTTAAATTAAAAAAGGATCTTCTGGGACAACATAATATAATACATCCGTAGTTCACTGATAACTTGGTGCAAAGTGGATATGGACTTCCGTATCAAATATGAAAAAAAGGAAGGAAGACAATAATCGGTGACATCCTAGAGGACAGATTCGCTTCTCTCGAAATTAGTTAGCGAACGCCAGTCATGAAGGACTATATCCGGCGACATATTAGCAACATTCTGACCGTACGAATATTCTAATATAATCAGCGTGACTTCCATTACCGTTTAGCTGGTTGAGATCCGAGCGCTCCGTGCGAATCCTGTCCCTGTGAATCAGCGGCTCGCCGCCTGAGAAGTCAGCCACTGTTGCGGCGTATAGCTGTCCCTCTGAAACATGCATAAACGTTCTTGTCAGTTCTTGTCTCGTCTCCAACCGTTCTGTCATTAATCTTCGTCCGGAGAATATCGTGTCATTTTTACCCATCGCTCTCATTTATTTCGGGTTCTACAACCGAGGTAAGTAATTACTGCAGTGGCCGTATAAAAATACGATTGTTCTACGATATACAGGGTGGACCGATAACTTTGGCCACTTTGAATATGTCTGTTATTTGTAATGATACGAAAAAAATTATACAGAACTCGCATGGTATAGAGAGTATAGGAATTATTTTGATGCAAACATTTTTTATACGGTTGACGTTTCGGAGATTTCAGGGTCACCTTGACTTCTTTAAATGGAATCACCTACCCTTTATATCGTGAATCGGTAAAAACTAAATTAGACACTAAATTATTTTAAATGTTTATTTGCAGTTTTCGTGTGCGCACGATATTGTAATTTATTATTTAATCATTAGAATTCCAATAACCCAAGCTCCAGAATTTGGCAACGTCAGGTCATTAAAGATACAAATTATTGAACTACATGTTTGTAATGATACAGAAAGGGGGATGCAATTTTGGTTTAATTAATGGTTCTAACAATTTGACAATATAAGAGAGGTATTGTTCGCTAAAAAATCTGGAAAAAGTTGGGAATAACAAGTGCAAGATTTAAAATGAATAATTTAATTTTTTTTATTTTTCTGCAATTGCTACGAGAGAAAATTAGAAAATTTTGTATGGTGTGTGCCCATTGAATTCATATCAGGTTTCATCATAATTTTTGCGTTAAATTGACGATTAAATAGACGAAGTAGAGCGGAAACGGATTCCATCGCTCCACTAATACCCCCTGGGTCAAGTTAGAGGCTCGAAACTTGACATAAAACGTTTTTCGTAGCAAATTATCGGCCCATCATCGATTCGATTTGGTTCGAGAACGTTTCTGGCCCCGTTATCCAGTCATACTTTTTAATATGAAATGTTGTTCCACAATGAGTATGTCGAAAGTTTATTGGAGAGTCAGAATGACCCAGCGTTTAGCGGCCACCGCGCAGCAAGAATATCATCCGTGAAGGGTTAAGGTTAAGGGGTAGCTTCATCATTAAAAAGATTTGAATCTTTTTCAATTTCCTTATAGTTTTATGTGTGTACAATTTAAAAAATTTGTAATATATGATTTAAAACGGTCGTACGGTCCAGGTGTGGAATAATATTTTCTCACCTGGTCAGAATCTCTTCGAATACAATATTAAAAAAAATAATTTTAAAGCAAAAACATACTACAGTCAAACCTCGATAACTCGATCCTCTTTAACTCGAAAACCCTTATAAGATGAAAATTTTGTTCATTCCCTCCTGCTGCACTTTAAAAGCCACTATAAATCGAAATAATTTATGTCCTTTCTTGCGACCGAAACTTTCATGGTCGATAAAACCACTTAATCAGAAAAATGCTATATATATATATATCAACTGCAATATTTTCTATTGCAGTTGACCTTGAACGACCTTCATAATAGGTCATTGCATTCGTCTTGAAACACACTATCAGAATCTAAATAAAAAACCGTTCCATTTAACAAAAACAATTCTGGTTGACCTTCATAATTCCTTGACGTCTCCACCTATAAAAAAAATTAATAACATCAAATTACGAGTGCTTCGATACCAAGTAAGTTTATAGCGCCCCACCCTGTATACTTGTCATTCAGTCGACTGGACCCCACAGGATTGTGATAGTATCGACAACAAATCCATCCAAGATATACTTATAAAGGATCGAGGCTTCTGAGGAACTATCATTAGGGATCGATACTTTTTGATACCCAGAGAATCATACATGCTTGCGATACCATGATTCTTTGTCACAAGGAATCGATACCGCTTGAACATGCTCAAAGACCCATCACTACGCAAGAAGGTTCCGCGGAAAGTTGATGCTCGCGGTTAATCATGGTGCATTGTGGTTCTTCGTGGCGAGGAGGCTTCTTCGCGATGGCATTCGCTCTCTCGCAGCTCGGCACCGTAACCTGGCATTCAACCGGGGCAATTAAAGAGCACTAAATTTCACCCGGGACACACGAGCAGTGCATAGTGCGTACATGCAGAATCCTTCCATCCTGTTCATTTCGACTGTACTCGCGGGGCACGCTGGTTATAGACGCGATTGCTGCTTGTCATCAACCGTCCCGTTCCGCCCGCAAGATTACCGGATGCGTGTCATACTATGCAAATTGTTCCGCAACGTTTCGACGCCGTTACGGTTGTTGACAAGTTTTTCCTGTCGGCTGGCGTTGGTGGATCGTTAAACGGTACCTGCTCAAGCACACTGCGCCAAGTTTCGTAATTGTCCAGGTGGCGTCGAGCGAATGGTAACGCAGCCGGGACTGCGACTGGAATAGTCGGCACTGCCCTTATTAACACTAAACCCTGCCATGGTCAAATGACCGGTTTTATATTTCGTAGTTATTGAAATTGTAAAAACGCCTTCATAGGAAATTACTGAATTAACTTCCTCATTTAAGCACATGTTATAATGAAAACCGTAGAAAGTTTAAGTAAATTCAATCTTCTCACTTCTCTGAGGTGTTTCACTTTTATACAGGGTGAGTCACCTAATGTTTGCACCTCGAATATCTTTGTTGTTTCTAAAGATGAATGGTACAATGGGGCTGACACGATGCCAAAAAAAATTTTGTTTTATGACATTTTTTTAGAGATATCTGGTCACCTTGACTTTTTAAAATGGAACCACCCTTTTTTAAACACCTACAATGATATAGTCCCTTTCATTAGTAATTCAGTGACTATAATTATTCTAAGGTTATTCAATGTCACAGACAGAGAGAACGTATAATATATTTTGTGTTTGGTAGGTTTAGTGTTAACTAAAGATAATTACGAGATCGGAATGACCAGGCACTTTTCTTTAGTCTAGATCTAAAGGAACATTTGTCAAATTTTTAGAACTTCATTCCGGTGTGCTTTTTAACCTCTTGCAGTCGACTGTCCCCTCTGAGGCACCATTAAAAATATAAGCCAAAACAATTCCTACGTTATTAAATGTCTTTTTCATAAATTGCTAAAAGCTCAAATACGGTGCTAGTAGATACCCTCGATTTTATATATACACGAAATGAAAAAAATCAGATGTATCGAAAGTGTTCTGGATCGAATGAAAATGTCTGGAGTGCAAATAGCTTCGAGTGGAAAGGGTTAAGTTAACCCTTCAGACTTGTATTGAAATTCTAAAACGTAAACAGTACGTGTCTTGTGTCGAATAATTATTAAAATTATTATAATACATATAATTATCAAATTATAATTGAACCATCTGTAATAAATTTTCAAAGATGTGTTTAACTCGGTACGATGCACAGACATCGTTGTCTTGAAAGGGTATGGGGTATGGAACGACGAGAATAGTCCCTTTAACAAGTTTGAATGTTTCGGAATTTCTACTATTTAAGATAATTAACCTTCTGAATACTCGGGAAATTAGCAATTACAGTGATGCAGGATTTACTATGGGAGTCGTTGCAGGTGCATTCTTTCAAAGGGAAGGAGACTTTGAGCAAAGTTAACTTTACTAATATATCAGGTCAGTCCATAAGCTCGTTCGTATTTCAGTCATATATGTATGATTCACCACTACACTTGCAACGAAGTTGTGTGAAGTTACGTCATTGTGCACTCAATCAATCGGTTCTTCATCGACATTTATAGAGCTATGGACGTCATAATTTTGCTGTACCAGATAATTCGAGTCATACGTTTACACTTTATAATATAATATCTGCTCCTTTGTCCTATTATACATATTGTTATTTTCTTGTTATTCAAGCCAGTTGACATTAATAACATTATATGGATGAGAATACGTGTTATAAAAACTGTTGTATATTTATTAGTCATACTTAGTACTGAAAGGATTATTTCCATTAATTGAATTGTCATGCAAGTGACGATATACGTTCTGATTATCGCGTGATCCATAAATGGATAATAAAATTTTTAATTCAAAGTGAAATATAAATCTTTCCGATGTAATGTGAAATAAAATCAAATGAATTGACTGCAGATGTTTGTGCAAAATAAAATCCTTTTTCGTAAATTGCAAGGAGCAGGAGTGAAATAAAAAGTTCTTTCTTTCTTTAATATTTATAATAAGTTGAAAATAACACGTCGATGTCCCTAAATTCGCTTAATCCTTCTATTATAGATTGAACCTATTCATTTTCGTGATAATTGCATAGAATCCACAGTCTAGTGCTTCTTTCACTAACAATGGTCTGTATGGAGTTTTTATGGACGGCGACTAGACAATAAACGTGTAAATTAACCGATGTCGATTAGGTCGGGCAGAAATGTTTGCAAGCATAATTTACATATACAGAATATCTACACACATTCTGTGACAATATGGATGCAACTACAACGAAAGAAGCAGGCCAGCGAGTCTTTGTGTCGCTAAACTAGATTGACCTTTCACGCGAAAGGCTGTCTACCTGAAAACTAAGTAGCCGATTGGCTTTATTATCGCGTAAGAGCAGATGAAAGTTGGCTGATACAGTGACGGAGTTAATACGGTCACCGCGATAAATTATCGGTTGTAAATATTATGGGATTCGAAAGTAATTTAATACTTGATACGCATATAGTAAATGTAAGTTTCCAGTTCAACTCCGCCGCCATTAATTGTAATTAAACGGACGTTGTTGGCACGAATATGTGTAGTGAGACGATATAGCGGCGGATGAAATATTTAATCGTAAATCGTAGCAATGTAAATCCTTTACATGTTATGAATTATGCACCGCATAAATATTTTATCTTTATAGCCGATTCGAATAGCGGGTAATTGATTGTTTAATGTTGAAATAAGTTATAGTTCCACGAATTGTGCCGCGAGAGAAATAATTTACACACCGGGGACTGAAATGCTTCCGTACAGTTGGAAGTTCGCATTTCGAAGAATCATTTCCAAGAAAGTGCTTTTTAATGGAATTTTGTTTTACAATCATACATTTCCTATGAAACTAATTTTCCCTAATGCCGCTCGGAAATTTTCAGTTTCAGACTTTGGTACGGGTTGCTGCACATTTCAACTTTCTGCTCTGTAACCTTCGCATTTATACTTCATGCCATTCCCTTCCTCGAAGTATGATTTCTTATTCACACGGAAGCATTTCTCAGCTGCAGTCGAAGCAAATATAGCTTGTTGGGCCACGCAAATATTTGCCTCAATTTTCTCGGGTATAAATGAAAAACGTTGGAAATCACGTCTCCCAATTATTCGTACGATTTCATGATAAGGTAATCTCGAATTGGTCGTACAATAATTAACATAAACTCGGCTTGATTGGTCAAAGAAGATCCTGCCAGTTTTGATAAAGCATGCCGTGGATAAAACTAATTCACTTTGGACTGCAATTAATTTATGACGAGTATTATTCAACTTAATAACAAAAAATGTAGTCCAGAGAAAATGTTACAATGTCATTTTGTTCATTATATATACACTAATTGTGTATTTATATTATTAACCCTTAGCACTCGGATGACGACTCTGAGGCACCACTGAATATTGCTTTGCCATTCTTAAAAATATTGTTCACATTATTTTGATTCGAATTCAATAAACTACTAGACATTTACATATTGCATGAGATATTATATCAGTTTCATATGCAAAAAACGAAAAAAACTTGTATAGAATGGAAATATTCTAGAATGGAAAAATCTTTCGTTTTTTAGTTAAAATAGCTCCGAGTGCAAAGGGCCAAGACGAGGACCTGTTTAATTCAATAATTGTAATTTTACATCATGTATTCAAAATTTACAGGAATAACGTATAACTTATGAAGGTATGAATTTTGACCACGTTTTCAGTTAAATTGATCACTGTGCTGGTCGCATTGTAAACAAATTGATGTAGTCGTTTTATACACAAAAAATATCAAATTGCTTTAAGACAAATGTCAATTGCTTTTGATCGTAAAAGTTAGAAGTACATTTTAATTTTAAGCATAACATAGCCAATACAATACGTACTAAATTGCAATTAATAATACCTTTTTTTCGATAAACAAAGAAGGTAGTTCTGATGAATCAACTTCGGAACTAGAATATGTTCAAGCCATAAGCCATAAGCCATATTTATTCATATATTGACGAAATTGAACAGATTCATTGAACTAAAAACGTCTCTTCAATCTCGTGCGTACAAATCCAGTGACTCCGACTAATATTCGGACACTCTTAAAAAGACGATAACTTTTTTAATATTCGACCATACAACTTGGATTTTTTTTTTTTTTTGAGAAGTTAGAACAATCGATTTTGTTGCATAACGTCTACAAAACATATTTCTAAAATTTTCAACACAGACCCACATAAAAAAGTTGTAAAATGCAACTTTTAGTATTTTCTCTATAATTCCGACCAATTGCGATTTTTGAAAAAATTTCTTCACACTCGTCAAGTGTTAAATTAATTGCTCTAACTTCTCAAAAAAAGTTCAAATCGTATGGTGCAATATCAAAAAAGTTATAGTTTTTAAAAGGATCCGAATCTTAATGGGTGTCACTGTATTTGGTAGGTTTTCGAGAAGCATTAAATTCTCTGTGTTCCTGTTGGACAATCACTGCGATGAACATGTGAGAAACGGTCACATGGTAAAATTGATTAGAGGGTCGTGTAGGCACGGCGCATTCCGGCGCGAGGCTCTTCGGTGAATAGGAAGACGCGGAAAAGGAGTCTCGAATTTGCCAGCTTCCGGAAATAAAGGAATGGCCGCAGTTCGACAAGGGCTGGCAGAGGCATCCGAAAGCGACCGGTATGAAGCCGTTCACCAACAAAATCCGTCCCCGGCGTGCTCACGTAGGAGACCAATTTTCCTGGCGTTTCACAGGGAACCGCGTCTGCGGACGCCCGTACGGAATCCGTGGTTTTCGTGCCCGTGGTACACACGTACGTACCGCGAACTGTCCCTGTGTACGGAGTGGCGTTTGCAGAGAGACTACATTTTCCCTGATACTCCCGCGAACGAAGATCCTCGAAGGCCGTGCTCTCTTACTCGCGGGGCTTCCATATTTCACGTTCAAAAAGCACGATGGGATTTGAGGCTGGCCAACGTATGCGCGCGATAAGTGTATATAGTAGCCCGGTGGTCATATATAACCGGGCAAAGTAGACGTTAGACTTAGGGGATGAACGTGCTCGTTGCGGGCTACAAATCTACGGTGAGCCCTGCAACGCCGAAGCCTGCAAATACTGTACACTGTCGTTCTAGTAATACCCAACGACTGAAGGAAGCTCCGTACTACGTGCCGGGACCTTTGCGACCGTATTATTACTGCGATCTGTGACAACTGTCGCGGCCAAATCAAGGATCATTCTTTCCTGTTTGAGCTGTCAACGAATTAGACCCGGCTCACCCCTAACATAGGGCGGCTGATGTTTACTGCAGACTCGTCGATGGTAATCCGGATGTTTCATCGCGGTTCCGCTAGATCGAGGCAAACGTTCTAGTTTAAAACAGTAACCCTAGTAGCATTTATTGTTGGCGTTAATCTTTTTTTCCTTCGAGTCGCTACAGAGATGTGAAGGTCACCTTTGTTGTTTTAAATAGAATGCTATGTTTTGGTACCTGTTTTCTGATAGCGGCTATTGAGACGAATCCAACGAGGTGCAACATTAAAGTCTTTGAAGGTCACCGAAGGTCATTTATGACAAAAAAGGCGAAATAAACTTGCATTTACAGAAGGTGTTCAAATCTATAGTTGGTATTATAGCCTGTTGGTACACAGGCAGATAAAGGAATATTATAATTTTGTAGTAGGATATGTGTTTGAATTTACCGCCATATTTGGATTTGGCCAATAGATCGATCGACAATCAGATACATATATTTCCAAATGTCTCCACGTTTCCTCACTCCCATGTATACTGTCCGAGCAGCAACATGTGTGTCATTAAAATGTTTTTAATTTTTAAATAAAAATTACCTCGCGACACTAAGCAAGTGAGTAAGCTTTTCTTTAATTTTCTTTTTTGCTTATTTTTCCGGTGTTTGGTTTCACAATGTATATATTGTATTTATCATTGTTATTTTACAGACGCGATGTTTTTGTTATTCTCTTGAAAATGATCTAAACGAAGATCGAAACGTTGAGAAAGGATATTGTGCTAATTTGCAAATAGTTGTTTAGTAATATTTGATCGAACCAATGCGCCGAAAACATTAAAATTCTGCTTATAGCAACTTACCGTCGACATTGTTTTAACAATTTATAATTACGTTACAATATGCCTTAGTATCTAACTTACAATTACTTTACATTAATTCGCTAGGTTTCAACTACCTAATTGAAAGTATTGTAGGTGACAATAGTTACTGCCTCACCCTGTATAGCTATCTTTCGATGTTTTTATCGCAACAACGAAATCTCTATCCCCTCTTCTTCATCTTTTGAAGTTGTCCGCTTAGTGCCAAAACGAGAGGGTATCTATATTTTATTTTCCAACGAAAGATATTGCTGCTCGACCGACCACTTTATAGTCTGCCAGACAGCTTTATGGGACCCATAAACTCTCGGCTCACTCAAGAACAATGTCATGCCGAATCCGCAATACGTCGAAAGCCGACCCGATCCATCGTCTTGTATCGAAAGAAAACTGTATTTCGCAATCGTTAAATAAACTCGAAGCGAGTAAGAGTTCGATGTTTGGTACACGTTCGCGATGTTCAATTGTTCGAGTTATTCTTGAAAAGGTTCAGACTGTTCTAAAGGTTCTAAGTGAATTGCTATGTGACCTGAAGGATTTAAAGGTTCCCAGTGTTCTGTGTTCTAGTTCTCACGTAATTCCCTAGCTCGGGAAGAGATCATTCCTTTGGTGGGGATGAAAGGGGACGAATCGCCAGTTTTGGGGAGTAATCGAAAAATTGTGCGACGCCTACCGACTCCGTCATTTCGTTTTCCCACGCAAGCTTTGTAGGACGCTGCATAGAGATCCCTTGTCCAAGGACGTTTTCCCCGAAAGTGGTGTCGTCTTTCTGTTACTATACGTCAATTGTCATTTAGTGGAGTACGGCTGGTCTGTTTTCCCATTTTAAAACAAGAAGTTTCAGCTTTACCCAAGTCTTTAACGAATCCTCGAATCCGGGAATAGCGAAGTAGAGGGGGAAGGTAGAGTCGGGACACAAGTCTTAGTCTGACGACTCTGCTTTAGAGAATTATTGGTGTTGCGATGTTTTTCTCCACAACTGATAGTCAAACTCCGATTTAAACATTCGATTAAAACACTTCATAAATAATACCTATGAGAATATCGTTCAATTCTTATAAAGTCTTTTCAGTTTTGCGTTTGTCCAACCCAGTCTTGCCATAAATATATACAGGGTGCTCAACTAGAAATGGGAGAAAATTTAAGGGGTGGTTCTCCATGACAATATAAGTCGAAAATGAAGAATAAAAAAATGTTAATATCGGCTTCGTTATTTAGTTATTAACCCTTAGCACTCGAGTGGCAACTCTGAGACGCCACTAAAAATTGCTGTACCATTATTCAAAATATTGTTTACATTATTAAATATATTGGTATCTAGTCAATTACTACACATGTAAGTATCCTATAAGATCAGGGCCGTTTTAAGATATGTGGCGCCCGTGGGCTAGTAACAATAATGCGCCCCTTTTCATAAAAAAAAATAGGGAAAATGGGTGCGGGGTGACCGGTGAAAATTTACCAAACATTCAGAACTAGGAAAAGTCAATAAGTGTATTACCAATAAACAAATAAAAATACAAAATTGCCGCCCCAAAAGGCTGGCTCCCCGGGGCTATAGCCCATTTAGCCCTGTGGTTAGGGTGGTCCTGTATAAGATATTAGATGAAATTTCGTATCCACCAAATTTAAAAAATCAGAGAGAATGGAAATATTGTAGGTCGGAAGAAATGTTTAACGTTCGAGTGAAAATAGTTCCGAGTGCAAAGGTTTAACAATTTGAAATCCGCCGAAAATGCGGCAACCGATAACTGAATAACGAAACCGAAATCGCAATTTTTGAATTCTTCATTTTCGACTTATGTTGTCATGGAGAACCACCCCTTAAATTTTCTCCCACCTGTAGTCGAACACCCTGTATATAAAATCCGCAGTATACTCGTCACATCGATGAAAGCAATCGCAACGCGTTTTCTGTCAATGCTTAAGAAACGGGGAAACCCCACTGTCTATGTATTCAAATAGGCGAGTATAAATCCAGTTATACGAACGAAGAATCGATAGCGAAGGGAAGAGTTAGTGGACTCCTATTATCCAAACGATCCAGTTAACCAAATCGTCTTGTCCCCCGAACGGTTTGGATAAATGGAGTCCCACCGTATTAGCATTTGACGGATATTATTACGGCTTAGCTGTCGAAAGAAATGGGCAAATGTTCCGAAAGAATCGGATATCCATTACTAACCCATGCGTATTTCATGACTAGACTGCGGATCTTTATGCAAAATAAAATTATTCTCCGTCGACCGGAACAAGCAAATCCTAAAGAAAAATGTATTTCTTCTCGTGACAGCTTCAGTGAATTGAAAATAATACGAGAGTATTCACAAATTCTTCCGACGATTTTACTATTTTGAATTAGTCTTACACATTTTTGTCGTAAATGCATCATATCTATTTATGGCTTCGAAGAACATGACATCTTCTATAACATATTTCTGTACATACATTTAAAGCTTAGTTCAAAGATTGTTTTGATGACCTTGAAATATGCTGCCAAGGTCACCATTCTGAACAACATTTCCCTTTAAAATTGTTGACAGTCGGTTAATTCGTACATTAGTTCTTATCTCTATTCTAACATTTCAGTGTGTTCAACGATCCTGTTATAACTATGTTACTATAATAATAGTTTCTGAAATCTCTACAAAATTTCTAACAAAATGCCACACCGAGTTATAAAAGACCAGTTTTATGTTCTACAATAGCACATTATTTTTTCGCTCTTTACTGTAGTTAGACGAATTTTTCTACACACGCATAATTTAGTTTATAAAATACACCGCAGGTGAAAGGAAAATTAACCAAAAGCGATAGAGTGTGCGAGGGAGAGTTCCATTCGTAATTTAAAGGAGGATTAAAATTAAATTCGTATATTAGTTCTTATCTCTATTCTAACATTTCAGTGTGTTCAACGATCCTGTTATAACTATGTTACTATAATAATAGTTTCTAAAATCTCTACAAAATTTCTAACAAAATGCTACACCGAATTATAAAAGACCAGTTTTATGTTCTCCAATAGCACATTATTTTTTCGCTCTTTACTGTAGTTAGACGAATGTTTCTACACACGCATAATTTAGTTTATAAAATACACCGCAGGTGAAAGGAAAATTAACCAAAATCGATAGAGTATGCGAGGGAGAGTTCCATTCGTATTTTAAAGGAGGATTAAAAAAGAAAACTTTCAAAGGTTAAAAGGTGCTTGAAACTTATGGAACTACAAGATCGGGAACTCCATTGGAGTTCGACGACCTCACCGTTGCTATTCCATAGTTAATGTTAATACAGGTAATCAGCAGAGAAATTTCGTCGGTCGAGGACCAATGAAACGCGGAGAATCGACAGTTCGCGAACAAACGCGACCAGCATCTGGTTACGTGCCGCGCGTATACGTAATTTGCGTTACTATTATTAGACCCGTACGTGGACATTGCACTTGGACTCGTTACCGAGCTCCGCGTTGATTCAGCTTTGTTAACGTCTAACGACTAAGGTCCGCTTTATTCCACTGTATAAATTTTACACCCGAGTATTAACCCCCCCCGTGTTACCATAATAACGCGTCGTATGACTTACGGTGATAAATGTATACTCCGTTTTATTGTTTTCCACCTTACACAGAAACGGAGACCCCAGACAAATTGCAACGATAGACGAGACTTATTCCTTAGTTTACGAGAAATGTATTTTTATTTTATTCTCTCGTTTACGACGGGCCACCCCGGAAAAGTAACGTCGAACAGCGATATCTGGAGTGCACATTCGATCGGAAGGGATCAACGAATCGATCAAACACACTGTAACTACCGGAGACCATCAATCGCGATCACGTAACGTTAAGAAAATATTAGAGAACTGCTACGATCATTTTGCGCACAGTTTTCAAAGTAATGCTTCCTAAATTAACCCTTTGCACTCGGAGCTATTTTAACTCAGAAACGAAAGATTTTTCCATTCTAAAATATTTCCATTCTATACAATTTTTTTTTCATTTTTTTGCATATGAAACTGATATAATATCTCATGTAATATGTAAATGTCTAGTAGTTTATTAAATACGAACAAAAATAATAATGTGAACAATATTTTTAAGAATGGCATAGAGATTTTCAGTGGTGCCTCAGAGCCGCCAACCGAGTGCTAAGGGTTCACACGTTCACTGCTACGTCCGTACGAGTGACACAATTTTTTTTAATCTTTAAACATTAATTTTGTTTACAATACAGTTCTTCCAACCGTACAGGGTGTAAAGAAATGTTTGGTCTTGGCTACCATAGGCGTATATCTTGGGAACCATGAAGATCTGTTAAAATAAGTTGCCGCACAATTGTGTGCAATTGTGTGTGTGCTTGAATGTCAAGGTCAAATATTTTTTTAATTGCATAATGCATAGAATACAATGCGAGAAAAAAATTTCACCTTAATATTCAAGATCAAGGACAATTTTGCGACAACTTTTTTTTACATATCTTCATCGAGTCGAAGATGTAGAATACGTCCATGGCAGCCAAGACCAAACATTTCTTTACACCCTGTACTTCGTTGGAATTTGATTTAAAAAAGTTCAGGACGTAAACCTTGCGATAAGCTTGAACTCTGCAGCAGAGTCACCAGATCAGGGGAATTGACTCGAATTGAGGGGAGAAAGCTCTTTGCCAGTACCGAATTAGTCGTGTGACACGTGACATTGTGACACATGCCCGACAGAACGCGTCACGTGACCAGATTGCCGTAGAAGGGGAAGATAGAGTGGGAACACAAGTCCTCAGAGGGAACGGTAGTCACGTGACTTTCCCTAGAATACCCTAGAATAACCTAGAAATTGACGTTCTTATACGAGCAAATTTTGAACTGTATAAAGGCTCATTTGGTAGAGGAAGGTTCAGCGCATAGTGCCCTGCTTATGATGTAACGAGATTATGTTGACTTCTAATAATATGACCCAATGTATTTTTCTGTCACAAAAAGAGTTTTTGACTAATATCATAAGCAGGGTACTATCAAATGAATTATACAGTTCAAAATTTGCTCGTATAAGAACGTCAAATGTATTCCCGCAAATCCAAGTTTCGGCCAGATTTTTAGGTTATTCTAGGGAAAGTCACGTGACTACCGTTCCCTCTTAATCTGGTGACTCTGGTAACAAGATTAAAACGATCATTGCCATCATAACTACGTAATTCTTCAGTTCTTATTCTATAAAATCGATTGTTTTCATCTCGTGAAATTGCTGATGCTATACGAAATAATTTATTATATGAATTATTTATTCGCTGGAATATTTGCTCATCATTATACGAAATAAATAATTTCCAACTTCCAGAACACCATAAAAAATTTTAATTATTGATAAAACGATCAGACTACATTAAAAGTTAATATAAACGTTTAAACTTCAAAGATAAGACATTAAACATTACGTACAATAAGCAAAATTTATTGTAGAATATAAAGTGCAAGCTAAACATTTATTGGGTGCATATGTGGATACACAAGTGTTTCTACTACGGCGATGGTGCACGCTGAATGCAAACACGCATATGTTGATCGTCGGCAAAGAGTTAAATGTGTTTCTAAACTAACTTCTGTATACCGACGTATACGTTACAATGTACTACGTTGCCGTATAACTTCTATCCACTAAAGTAAAGCTACGAATTCGATTTGGAAAATCAGTTCGTACTTCCTTTAAACCAAAATGTTGTTTTCTGTGACTGTGCTTTATTTACAAGTTGCATCATGTAAATTCTACAAACATCTTCGAATATGCAATTCAAACTACCAATTGTTATACATTCTACTGGCTCAAAATTGTTGTTCTTTTTTCTATAATCTGAACCAGTGCTGGACACGGTTTGGCCAGGCGATGCACGTCCCTCTGGAAGGGCTTTTGCCTCAAATGAGGCAAACCTTAACTTAGCTTTACCTTCTCCCCATACACACTTTCTCGTTGAAGGTCACGTGAAGGTCAACATATCGCACATCGTTGAACTTGTTTTTTTGTGAGCTATAAGCCTGTCGTAATGAAAATATGTACCCCACTTAAAGGAACTTTGATTACCTTGAAATCTGGAAAAAAGTGACCTTGAGAAAACTGACTTTTTTCCTCCAATGACCCGACCTACCTAACTTAGGTGAAATACTCTTATATTGCGGTACCCACTTACTAGTTGTATGCACAGTAGGGTGGACCTTATTTTTCGACCAACAAATTTTGGGCACGCCCCCCTCCCCCCAATATTGTTCCATGTCATGAAAAAATGATATATCCAAATTTTAGATCAATTAGACGTCGGGAAGGCGTGCCTAATCGAGCGCGAATACAGTATACTGCAGTATACTCTTCACATTGAGCGCGCAGTTATTTCTATTTCAAAACTTCGCGCTCGATTAGGCACGCCTTCCCGATGTCCGATTGATCTAAAATTTTGGATATATCATTTTTTCGTGACATGGCACACTATTGGGAGGAGGTGTGCCCAAAATTTTTTGGTCGAAAAATAAGATTTACTCTTGACCTTTGCGCTCGATGAGGCACGCCTTCCCCTTATCCGATCAACTTCAAATTTTGCAGGAATTATTTTCTTACCTAATAGCACAATTTTGGGGGAGGGTGTGAAAAAAATCTCGCAAAAAAAATTTCACCAAGTATAGCTAAGGTCCACCCTAATGCACAGTTTTCTAGTAACCACCTAGTGACTTTGGTCAAGTTACCACTTTAATAACCATCCAGAAGTAGAGTTTCAGTAATTAACGACAGTGTCCTTTCAGCATCTGGATTGGATCCGAATGGCTGGGAAGAGTGAAAAAGATTGAGTGCGAGCTATAGAAAGCTTAGTTAATAAGAGAAGCAGCTCAATCTAAAAGACGATGGGGCTAGAATTCGACCACTAACAAGTGGGCAAAAAAAAAGAAGAAAAAAGCGGGCACCACTGTAATATTGAAAGGACTCTTCCCGCTGGTTCGCTTTCATCAAAGTGGAGATGTTTCCCTGACTGGTCGACAGTCTTATTGTCGATGGCGCGAGTGTGTCACTCGAGATAAAAATTCGCGCAGAAAGGGAAGTCCCCTTGCTTGTACTCTTTGCTCATTGTCTCGGATTTTCGTGGAACTAGCTTTTGTTAAAAAATTGCTAAAGGGTCCGAGTACAGCTTTAACTTTAACGTGCACGGATCGCAGCTGTGTGCAGAAATTCCGATCTATTAGGCAAACGGCAATAAAACAATTTGACTTTATTGCTCTTCGAATTGCCGTCACGGGATGCGAC
The DNA here is from genome assembly GCA_916610255.1 of Lasioglossum lativentre. Taxonomy (NCBI): domain Eukaryota; kingdom Metazoa; phylum Arthropoda; class Insecta; order Hymenoptera; family Halictidae; genus Lasioglossum; species Lasioglossum lativentre. The sequence goes on along the minus strand of OU744355.1, from coordinate 41,023,391 downwards.
GGTATCAAATTGGAAACGCATGATCTATGCTTGAACTCGTAATACCTAAGACAAGGACTCCTATCCATTCGTCACTGGTATGCACATTGGATGACAGTATTACGCGTATTATACGTGTCGCGACTATTCATGATCTCGGAAGAGACGTCGGTGTAGTTGTTGGTTAGAGGAAATTGCAATTATGCCGAATATTAGGCAGATCCGACGCCATGTTGGATGCGTGCATATTCAGTTCACTTGACCGTCTACAATGTGACTCTGATTGTTTCTAAAATGCTGGAATATTGAACGACCGATGAAAATTCAGAAATTTAAAGAAGCCTAATCGATGTCCATGTTGTAATTGCATAGCAAATGTTTTTCTATTTTTTAAAGCTCAAAGGTCTCTTTCCGACTCGAAACACATATTCGTGCAATGTGTTAGGAGTGATTTATTAACTTGAGATTTTTTTTTATATAATGTGTTATATCTTTGCGAATTTATAATTGCATAGAAATGTTTTTAAATTTTTGAAGCTCAAAGGTTTCTCACTGACTCGAAACACATATTCATGCAATCTGTTAGGAGTGATTTATTAACCTGAGATTTTTTTATACAATGTATTATACCATTGCGAAGTTATAATTGCATGGAAATGTTTTTCAATTTTTTAAAGCTCAAAGGTTTCTTTCCGACTCGAAACACATATTCGTGCAATGTGTTAGGAGTGATTTATTAACTTGAGATTTTTTTTTATATAACATGTTATATCATTGCGAATTTATAATTGCATGCAAATGTTTTTCAATTTTTTAAAGCTCAAAGGTTTCTTTCTGACTCGAAACACATATTCATGCAATCTGTTAGGAGTGATTCATTAACCTGAGATTTTTTGTTTATATAATGTGTTATACCATTGCGATTTAATAGCTACATAATATTGTTAGTCTCTGAGATAGAGCCGCCAGGAAGAATCGACGGTTAGGACGCCGAAAGTAGAAAAACGGCACCGTTTTTGCCGAGTGGGTCGCCCGGAGATCGCCGAAACAACAAATACGGCGACAGGTGAATGTCCTAGCGAGCGAGTGTGAGAGAGTGAGAGCGTCACTGCGAGAGAGAGAGAAGTCATAAGGTGCAAGGACCGCAGACTTCGTAGGTGAACAAAGAGATATGTATGTCTCTGCGTAATTGTTAGGCTATAAATATGAGGTAGGTAGCGGAAGCGTCAGAGTTGCTATTCGATTTTCGAGGAGTCTAGAGAAAGTAGAGATAGAGAGATAGTTCGAGAGAAAGAGAGAGAGAGAGAGATAGATAGAGAGCGTTTCGATTTAGAGAAACCGGTCGTGGACGAGTAGTGTAATCCACTTAGAAATTAAATAAACGTATCGTTTTGTTTAATAATTGATTTCAGTAAATCTTATAGTATCTTATTTTTAAAATTAATTAAGAGGAATTTCTGTATTAAATTTAATTTTTACAATTTGACTCAGTAATGCAGGGTCACTTTTAAAAAGACGATAACTATTTTAAGATTGGACCAAACGACCACGTGCAATTTTTTCAAAAAATTCTGTTACGTCGGATAGGAAACTTATCCTTCTAACATCTCGAAATTGAACGATTAATTTAAATATTAACAAAACAGAGTTATTCGAAAAATTCAATTAATTGAAATAATCCAGATTTGATCTGCTGTTTTACTGCGGATCTTTACGCAAAATAAAAATGTTGTGCATCGATTGCAAGAAGTCGAATCCACATAAACAATTATTTCCTCTCTTAAGAATATTATTAAGCTACAAATTCTTCATCCCCCTGATACATTAATTATTTTTTGTTTTACTTACTCATTTTTGTCACAAATGCACAAAGTCCGCAGTCTATTAATGACCATCGATTGAATTTATATTTCAAACTATTGGAAGAGATATCTAGCAATAAATAGTCATGTTAAATACAAATAATTTTAGCCAAACGTTTAATATCTGAAAATCGAATATTTGTTGCGGAAAGGTAAAATCTAAAATACAGTAAATCCGTTTTATGTTTCATTGATCGCGACAGAGCGGATTGTGCTAATAGAGAAGAGGAGGCGGTGAAGTTTTAAAATTTACTAAATCGAGTTAAAAACCGGCAGAATTTAATACAAAGTGTGCCGAGAATGTGGAATAAGAAGGTTTAGCCTGGAATGATACTGTTACAGGGCCGGTAACTTTAGTCTAACAAGACTTGCAAGTCTAATTGAATAGGAATTAGGCTCTTATTAAGGATAAGCATGAAATTTTTATTGAGAGGGAGAAGGAGCAAAATTGGTGAACAAGGTTAGCAGGAACGTGTGAAGACGTGGGAATAGGTGCCAGGACTTTGAAACTTCAACACTATTGCCTTTCATGTCTTTCTCTCAGTATGTGTATGTAATTCAATTTATATTCACTTCGTTTGAATCCGAGATTCAAAATAAGTAATCCTAAAATTTATTAATCTGTATTCTATACAGTAGAGGGTCAATTGTCTGAACCTCGATTATCCGAACCAGTGAATAAGAGATCTCGAAAAGACATTCTTCGAAGGTTAAAAAAAAATTAAAGATCATTTTCACAAACAAGTGTTGTTAAATATGTGGTTTTTGATTAATTAAAATTGCTGATTAGTTAAATTTAAGATTCTGAGATACGATGATGTTCCTTACATATGTTGATATAAAACCGTAAATGAACATAAAATTATGGAATTTTCTACATAGTTAAGGGGCACATTAATTATCTATATTTCAGTTTGAATGTATATGTAATGTAAGAATACACATATAGAATGAATATTTTCTATGTAAATAACCACGTTATTTTGCTACAATTTTCTATTTAATATCATATTTTATTTAGTGGTTTATTTGCTATATGAAGTTGCAATATGAAATTTGATTTCTAAATTACGTATAATATACTTTTTAATTACGCAAGTAAAGGTTACTGAAATGTTAACAACAATGGTCGTTCATGTTGCTGTAAATAATTATTTTTAATGATATATGTGCAATATTCTCTCCCAACGCGGCGAAAATTCAGAATTCTAATGATAATCCACGATCGTAAATAAATTATCCGCACTGCAGAATGTTTTCATATTTCTAAAGGTGGAAAAGCTATGAATTGGTATTGCATTTAGGTGGGTATAATTACGAGGAATCTGCCATGCGAATGTGTGGGTTTTAATAATGTTCACGTATAGTAATCACCGTACAAAATTTTCCGCGAAAATTTGACGAAGATAAGCTCGACCTGTTGCTCAACGTTTGTTCGTCTACACGGCGATAATGAGATTACTGTAGAGAGATTCGCGAATACTAGAAAGGATGTGATTAAAAGCGACGACAATTAGTTAATTAGGTACAAAATATATGATCTTCTAATAAATATCTAATAATAGATACGACCAATCACAAAATCTACATGTATTCACCAATGTTTAAATATTACGAACAACAAAACAGAGATTTTTAATATTTTATATACATATTGTTTCATTTACTCGTTGGTATTAGACAGTCTGAAGAAATAATATTTTTGTATTTGTTTACAAGGAAATATAACTAAACGGAAGGCACTGACATGTAATAAAACATGTAATAAATTTTAACCCTTTGCACTCGGAGCTATTTTAACTAAAAATCGAAAGATTTTTCCATTCGAGAATATTTTCATTCTATTCAATTTCTTTTAATTCTTTGCATATCAAACTGATATAATATCTCATGTAATATGTAAATGTCTAGTAATTTATTAAATGCGAACAAAAATAATAATCTGTACAATATGTTTAAAAATGGCATAGCAATTTTCAATGGCGCCTCAGAGTCGCCATTCGAGTGCTAAGGGTTAATATGCTAAACGTATAGTAAATTTTATAATTTTATATTTTTTGTTCGTCTGTTTTGAGAAACACCGTCTTCAAACTTTAACTAATAAGTAGACAATGGATCTTTATGCAACATAGAATTCTCCAAGTCAACTGTAACAAACAGGAATGAAATAAAAATTTTCTTGCAATAATTCCAATGAGTCGAAAATGGTGTAACAATATCTTTCTAATATCTTTAGAGTTTTGAATTTGTCCATTATTGTCATGAATGCATAAAATCTTACTAATAAGCTAATTAATGTCCATAACAAGATTTTCATTGAATATCTGTGAAACTTGCTAGATGTATGTAGGCTTTTCGAAAGAGAAATAAGGATCATTGAAAATTGAGAAAAAAGTAGTTGGTAATTGCCCATTAAAATTGTTTTCCTTTGAGCGCGGAATTACTCGGTTGGTATGCGCGTGGAGCTTATTAAATGACAACTCGCCAGCTTCAGCTGTACGATGGCGACCTCGGATGGTATGCTTTGTCGTCATCCGAATTTTACCGGAAGAGAAACGGATACAACAATTTTGCGTGGCCGCGCAAAGCCGCATAATTTTCCGCGTTCGTAACAGGATTCGTTATAAAATTAGCAGTTTTCGAGGAGACACGACGTAGTAAAAAGTAAGCTGTTGTGGTTGCCGGTGACGATAAATCCGTGCCTATGAAATATGGATAACCAATCTCGGCCGAGAGGCGTGCTGGTTAGATTTTATACTTGCGGCTTGGGGTTACATCGTTACGGCGGAACGTTGATCGCGTCGACTATGATAATGCCTTTTTATACTTTGCTTCATGCTATGGCAAGAGCTTTTGATGTCAACTGATCGTGCGAAATATTAACCCGCAATAAGTTTTATCACGTGGCTGTTAGTTTTCTTATGCTGTACAAGTGGAAGAAAAATATTTTGTCATTTTCTTAATTCAACAAATAATTCTTATACTTTATTTTGCTATAATATCCACATTAAGTTGATTCTGACAAAATGTTTGTTATGTCAATGTTATTTGTCTTAAGTTGTCTAAATGTTCAGGATTGAAGATTCACTGAACAAGTTAAGAAAATAAATTGAATTTACATTAGAATAAAATGATAAGGACGTTTATATTCGTCGTAGTTTGCTTGTCAATTTTTCTTTGTTTGTAGTCAATATATGAGGTGTGTTATCGATCGATAATGGTTATTTATTCAAAAAGAGTAAAACTTTTGCACACACACTTAATTTTTTAAGCTTTTAAATTAATTTTACTCGATGTACAATTCATTCGTACATTCTGCATATTCTGAATTATTTGTAATTTATTTTACTGTCCATTTCCAACACCCATTCGATTCAACAACCTTTACTACTTAAATTCCTAACCACATATAGCAACGGCTACATTTACTGAACCGGTGGAATATCAAGACCATTAGCGCTTTTACCTCGATATTAATATTAAAATTAATTGAAATGGATATTTATTGCAAATCTGTGTAAATCGCGATCCTGAATACAATAAATCGCTCGTGAATTAATCTATATTATTACGAAAGGTAGAATTAGGTAAATTTTCAAATTATACAATCAACATTTCCAGTACTGATGGTAGCAACTACGTAACTAATTTTTCGTTTTTGAAATTTATTTTCTTCCGAAATATTAATTTTTCCAAAATTTTTGTTCTCTACCTAGAAATCTGTATGTCAAAAATTAGGAAATTATTTTGTGATTTATTGAACATATCAAGTTTGGTTAGTATTTGCGAAAAGGTTGGAAGAGTCATTATTTTATTGAATGTTTTACGGTTAGCTGGTTCGCCAGTGAACGTGCTGAAACTTATTATTGAAACACAGAAATTAAAGAAGTCCATGGAATATTTATGAAACGAGAATAGTGGATAATGCGTTTCACGTAATCAGCTCGGAATAAGTTATTATTCATTTTCCTATTTAATTTAAGACGAATAATTTACGCGCGTCGATAATTATCCGATATTAAAGGATAATGTCGTCCGTGTGGCACAATGAAAGGTGAACTTAACTTCTTAAATGTATAGGTCGCCTTCGCGAGCGAAGACCATGGGAACTAAAGTTCGCGAAAGTTGTACGGAAGTTCCTTTATTCCTCGGTCGAGCGAAGTTATTTCGCGCGGCCTCCCGTAAGAGCGGCTAGAGGAGAATTATTTTTTAGTATAATTTGCTAAGTAAGCTATTCCCGTCGGTCTTTGTTACGGAGCACGCCGACATTCGCAAAATGTGAGCTTCCGCTGAACAAGAACCCGCTGATAAAGATGTTTGCGACTATGGCGGGTAATTGCGTGATATAGTTACCCCCTAGGCGACAACGACATTTATCTAACTCATAAACTGCCAATTCAACCCGAAAATATTTTTTTTTTTAGATTATCAACGAACAGTTACGTTATACTGCGTAAAAACACAACGTCTAAACCAAAAAGGATGCGAATTGTTAAAATATAGGGGCCAAGACGGGTTATGGGTGAAAGCTCTTTCTGTGAAAAAATTATTTATATACACCGTAACGAATAATGTCAAGAAAAAATGTTGCACGAATGTACCGGCAAAAGAGCCGACAACCCATTTTTCCTTTTCCCAAAAATTCAGTTGTTCTACAGAGACATTTTCATCGTCCCTTTTCGTCTCTCTGTGTTGTAACCAGTTTATATTGTCCATGAATAGTGTCGTTGCTTTGGCGTCACAAAAACAGAAAAGTTACAGAATACCGTGTATACGTATAGCAAAAAAAAAAGAAGTCTACCAAAACCGGAGAAAAAAATAAAAAGCATAGTATAAAGGCTCGCTTTGTCACAAAAAGATTTTTTTACGTTGATTTTCGTTGGGATAAAGTAAAAACTAGTTTGAATCAAATTATTATTGAAAGAGATTACTCGACAATCTTTCCAAATTTTTAGTTACACTGATATCTATGTTGTACACAGATTAATGTATTCGAACGTTCCAGTTTACTTTTCCGAGTACTTTATCCACGTGTAAACTGTATTTATAGTGTTTCGTAATTTCAGGTGGTTTTCATTCACTTTCGGGTCACTTTCATTAAAAGTACTAGTCAACGTGATTTAGTATTAATAACTGGAATCAGGACAAGAAAGTGCAACCCCACTAATTATGTCATCCGAGTGAACATAAAATAAACTTATTAGATTGAAGAAAGTTTCAATGGGAAGGAGCGGAATTCCATTTTCCAGCAGTAAAGTTTTGAACAAACGAACCGTATGCTATAATTTGGTCGTGCTCCTTATTAAGGATATAAACCTATAAAATGAAATACGAAATAGTTAACGCAGCGAAGACAACTTTTTAATGGAACAGCAGTCTAAGAGACGAACTGTACAGTGATTAACGTATAATCTAATAAACAGGTAGGCAAATAAACTGAAGCATACAACGCTTACTTTGTACAGTATATTACTTCAGTTCAGGTTAATTTAAATGTTCTTATGCGTAAGAAATAATGAAAAGGTATTTTCATATTGCTGGAACAGTTTTCTCCGCACAAAAACGTTTGACAATCACTTTGTATAATTACTTGGTATATGTGATATAGTTAGAATCAAATGAAATGCTTTAAAACTTAGCACGACAAATTTGCAAAATCACTAATATTTTAAACAATTAACCTAAACCTGTCTCTTACCTCAACGCCTACAATAAATCTTGTTGGCACGCAGTGTATGTTAATAAAAATGTTATCAGCGTGATTTGACACATATTATCCTACTTGAATGTACTGATCGTCCATCGGAAGATGGCAGTCAGCAACTTGTAGGGATCACGTGATATCCCTACTCCGCGCTACGTAGCCTTCCGCTATTGGCCGACTCGCATGACGTCATCCACAATTGGCCGAATTCTATGTCGACCGTTTCCCACCAGAACCTAAGCGAAATCACTGCCATCTCCTGATGGACGATCAGTACTACAACGAGGTATCGTTTCCTCCATTTATTGTTTATTATTCTACAGTCATACAATTCAAGAAGAGGTAGAAGTTGCAGAAGAAAAACTTGTCACCAATGCGACAAACTATAATATTTTAAGCAATTATTCATTCTCGTTTATTTTCTTGATACCGAGGAATTATTTTGATTTTGTTTGTCGATAAAGGTAACAGAAATAAATCTTCATGTACGAGCATCGATTTGCCTAGTTTGGAAACATAAAGTTTCTTTCGATTGTCGAAATAACAATGAGTTTTCCGTATCCGAAATGGCTTCTGGTCATTTATTAGATTTAAACGAAGTACGTCATAGTACGTGATAGGAGTTTCCCGTTTCTTAAACAAAAAGTGAAACAAAAGGTCTAAACTGCTTTGAAACGATTGAACTTGCTCGGTCTAGAAAGTTTTATGGAGTTCGAAATAAATGATACTCCGGGAACTCAGTGTCTGACACGTACTAAATAAACGAGCGAATTCCGTTCTCGTTTTCTTCGCACTTGCATTATAGTTTAATTGCCACGTGTGTTACAGTCTACCACGGGAACATCTCATTACTCTAATTAGTCCTTAAATGTATTCATTTCGAAGATTGGCTTCAACGATAATACAATTAAGAAATTAAGTTGATCTAACTTTAAACATAGTTGTAATAAAAATTCTAATCTCTCAATTAAGAACACTATCAATTTTTAAGTATACGAGCAATAATATGTTTTATGTATACGTAACATCTTGCGTATAATTATAAAAAAATCGATGAATTTTGTTTCTCGAAATTATTAGCCTTTAATACATATTTTTCAGGATATCCATGCACAAACGTAACATTCGCACAATGTTTAAAAATTCGTTAAATTAATTATTTTTTCGTAGTGTAAAACGATTAATCCCTTTCTGTCTGTGTTGCGAGACATATTTCTTTAAAATATGACACTGTGAATGAAACATAATTTTTGTCGATTTAAAATGTAAAGCAAAAATGGGTGTACTATTACTAAAAAGAATAATTGAAAGAAATACTAAAGTGAAACTTTTAATATTCTTAATGCAATAAATGGCATTTAACCCACTTTCAAAGCCTAAGGGTTACAAAACGCCATCTGATTAGAATAAATTTTATTAAACAATTCTGAAATAGTATTTCCCGCAGAATTGCAGATTTTCCCGACCAAATCCTTTCACAGCCATCACACTTTTGGAGGAAACAGCAGGAAGGTATGTTAACCACTCTGCAGAGCACGGCGCTCAATATGGCGTCCGGCAACGGAATGTCTTTCGTTCGTACAATACCCTTCAAGCAATTATTCGAATTATCACGGCGCGGCGGGCATTTCGTAATAACAATTACAAGGGACATCTGGTGTTTTCGGTGAACAGTGAATGTCGGTGTTAATTTTCAAGGAAAAATTAAACAGTCGCGTTCACCGCAGCCGCGATTAGACCCGAGATTCGAATGGCGTGTCTTCGACGATGCCTGGGATGGGAGAGAGAGAGAGAGAGAGAGAGAGAGAGAGAGAAAAAGAGAGAGAGGAGGAGGAAGCCGAGGAACCGTTCCGGTAAATAAGCTTCTGCGGTTTGCTGGATTTCATGGTAAATTCGTGTCTACGAAATACAGACTCCCGTTCCATGAGAATAGGTCTGTTGCTTGTTGCGAGAGAGGAATCGAATGGGTTTACATCGATTCGGTTAATCGTTAACGAAAAGAGTGCGTTGGAGAATAGCCAGCGAAGAAAAGTTAAATTTAATTGATATTTACATTCGGTGGGAAAAAGAACACTCTGGTTAGCGCTGCCCGGGATTTCTGTGATTTCGTGCAAAGTAAGTCGTTCATGGAGCAACGTTCCTACACGTATCTCAAGAATAGCAGTGTGCTCCATTTCACTTCGAACGTTTGATTATTTTGCTAACCCTTGAAGATGGAAAAAAACATTAGCAGCATGGAAGTTGTTTGGCATAGAGCGAGAAATATCGTATTATTGTTATAGATTGTTGCACATGAAATGTTCGATTTTTAACGGTAACGACAAACAAACGTAACTTTTTTTTTAAATTTATTCAGCAGAATAAGCATCATTATAATCAACATATTCTGTCAACGAATTACAAGTTTTTTTATTTTTTATTATCATTTATTACCATTTTTTATTACCACTATATTTTGATCAAACATCGTGCAATACTATCGTCGATATGTTCATATTTTCACTGATATAAAAATCATACACAAAGATCGCATTATCTGCTAATCGAATAAACTTGATTTAATAATAAAATTGAATATTTCCATAAAAACTGAAGATTGGATTTTGAAGATCAGCTTTGAACCGTAATTTAAAATTCGGGAAAATGTTTCAAGAAAGAATTACCTGCTCAGTTTAGTCCAACCATGTCAACAATTATGTAACACACTACTTATAACAATTATAAAATCGAATTCTACAATATATAGCGTATGAAAAAATGATTTACATGCTAGATTAGTTCACAGCGGTTTATAAGGAATTTCAACGATTTGTAAATCATAAATCACGTTGTAACTGTAGCGAAGAAGACACATCGTGGTTTGAAATAAGTCGAAATGTTAGAATAACTCTCGTCGTGCGAAGCTACATTTTCCAGAAAAATGAATATCAATCGACTGCATTTGACTGATGCCTAGCGTAACGGATTTCAATTCATATCGACGTTGTGACTGATACGATTTCCAAATTCATTGTTCTGGGAAATGAAGTCTCGCGAGACGAAAAGTTATGATATCATTCCGAGTTATTTTCAGTTATGATACCACGATTTACGATCCACATCGTATATCTGTTACCATACTGTATATTATTTCGCTTAAAAGTGATCATAAAGATATCAATGAACGGTTGACATATTTCTGGCGAATTACATTTGAGATGTGAACCGTTGTCAAGAAGTAATCTGATTTGTTAATCTGGAAGGTAACAAGTAAATTACAAAAATATTATACATACTCGTAGATGGAGTTCATGGATTGATAACGTGACTTAATCTCAAACCATCTCACTGTATCTGGTTCAGAAGTGACAGGAAACGTTGGAAAATGGGAATTGATATTACGTAAATGGTTTCTAATTTCTTGAAAAATCCTGTTAGGTGATATTTCATTGACTTATGTTCTTTTATTTGGAGCAGTACAATTTCAGTGCTTGCCAACCACTATAAATAAATTAATAAACTGATATCGTATAGCTGTGACTATAAAAATAATTTCAAGAATACTATAAATATTTATGGCTGGTAGTAATTAAATTTTCCATCGACTCAACAGTTCAAAAGGGCTTTCAAAGTTTTCGGCCGCGTCGTGAATTACAACGTACACGAGATGAATTTTCGATCCGGATCGTAAATTTACACGTTTGTCTGGCGGGCACGCGATAAGCGTAATCTAATAGTTGTCGGTCGACTCGATTATTATTGGCTAGAACGGTGGAACGGTTGTTGTCACGTGGTTCGTAAAATCTCTTCGCGTTTTATTCGATTCGTTAAGCAGCTTGAATGTGGCCAACTGGAAAAGCCTGTTTAGGTAAATTTATTGTTCAATCGTCGACATTTTGTAAACTGCGGCTAACGCTTTTTATTTAAATTTCAACTTCATAGATTTTACAAAAAGCATAGAATATGAAACCACGAAAATTCTGCTGCGAAATCACTTTTAACCAGAAGTGAATCCTGCATGGACTATTTTTTAAAAGTCGATATTACAGTCAAAAATTCGGAAAAAATTTATAATCGTGTGTGCCATCAGGTAGAATGATCATGAATTGTTTTGTAATTTTTTGACAAGCAGAACAGTAGAAATAGAGCATAATTCATGAAACCGTGCTCACCCGCTTTTAACCAGGATCGAGTCCCGCATGAAGTATTTTTTAAAAGTCGATATTACAGTAAAAAATTTGGAAAAAATTTATAATCGTGTGTGCCATCAGGTAGAATAATCATGAATTGTTTTGTAATTTTTTGACAAGCAGAACAGTAGAAATAGAGCATAATTCGTGAAACCGTGCTCACCCTCTTTTAACCAGGAACGAGTCCCGCATGAAGTATTTTTTAAAAATAAATATTACAGTAGAAAATTCGGAAAAAATTTGCAATCGTGTGCGCTATCAGGTAGAATGATCACGAATTGTTTTGTAATTTTTTGACAAGCAGAACACTAGAAATAGAGCATAATTCGTGAAACCGTGCTCACTCTATAACTACCCTTGTGGTAGAGGTACTGACACGAAACTTGCTATAGTTATTTTTCTTTGTGGCCTCTATCAAATGGTATGAAGAAAGACTATGCCTTTTCTATCCAATTCATCTTAATATATTTTTTGTGTATCATTTTAATTTTGTTGCATCGATGGAATGAATTTCGAGGCAGCCATTAAATAGCGTCGTATATTCTAGTGCGACCTGTTCGAAGATGAATAAGAAAACAATATCCTTGACCGTCCAGAGGCTTCAGAGTTGCAAACAAAGGCACTGCAACTTGTAGGTACCACTTCTGATGCAGCATCAATATTTCAAGCGTTCGCTTGGCGGTGCGATTATCAATAATTCAAAGAAATATACATAGATCGCGATGGAAAACGTTCGTCAGTCCGATCAAAGTTTCATCTTAGCATGTTAAATCGGATCTCGTCAAAGTCGAATTAACTTTGCGTTAAGTGAACCTATCTAGCAAATTCCGGGACTAAACAACGCCCTCATTAAGCGATCCGATTTGCCGATAGAGCATCAGAAGCAGACTACAGTTGATTAACATTAAGTAAAATCTCATAGAGGATCGATGTGCCCAGCTTCCGGAGGCTTTGACGGCTGCTTAAGCAGAGCGCGCCACACATGTGTTCTCTTGCTCCCACTAACTAGAAAAATTCATTTTCCATTATTGCCTCCGATACTGCATATTGCATGATTTAACGGATCCGATCATACACAGGTAGCGACAAAATTACAATTTTTAATTGACATTCGGTATTCCTTTCATCTATACGTATAAATGAAAATTCATCTTTCATACGAAATTAATTTTTCGCGCAAGTTCGAAAGCATTAAATGTATTAATTACGCGAATAATCGCACACGAGCGGGATACCAAGAGTTTTCTACTATGCGACGAAAAACTGTCGAACAGATTGAAACGCGTCCGCCAATATTAATACAAGTTTCTTTTTTTTTATCGATCCTGTCGCGTTACGAGCATCGAATTAAATCGGAAATTAAAATGTTCGACATCTCGAACATTGTAATTTATGGTCGAGTGGATTACACACGACCGAGTTCCACAGTCGAATCTGGTTTCCGATGTATCCGCGGCGCTGTTTAACAATTAAACGAGATATATTCGGGAAAATCCTAAACGATCGTGCAACAATTCCCACCGAGACGGTCTCGCAGAATTTGATTTATGATAGCGGAGAACGGGCGACAAATATTTCAATGCCTATATTACAATGTGGTTGAAACCACTTTATCGACCCATATACCTTCCCGCAGATTCTAAACCGTATCGATGGATCGTGTAGTTGGCCGCTGTTTACCCAATAGATGCATCGATCTTGATCGTGCTAAAATTTCGGTCCCGAATGAAAACGATACGCACTGTGCGTCTCGTCAATCATTCGATAATGGCCGCTCGAAGGGAATTATCCCAACGGTATCGTTGCACTCTTTAATCCGGCCGTGCCTGTCCAAGTTCGTTATCGGCCGTGCGATCGGTTTTACACTTACAACGGAACATACCGGAGCGATTCACGCCGATTTTGATGAAACTTTGGGAAGGGGTAGTACTTAAAAATATATTGAACATGTATTTTTTTAGTCGGCCATCGTCCACATTGAAGGGGTGAAAACAGTCTTCAATACTGGGGGTTGCAACCATATTTGCTCGAATATTTCGGAAACTGTTAGAGCTAGAAAAGTAATTTTAAAATTTTTCTTCAAAAAAGCTTCCTCAAGTGGCAAAGTTGTGTATTTTTGTATAAGGAATAGATCCGCGAAGACAGATTTTAGGTATAATTTTTCAAACAGTATCTTGAAGAAGAGCACTTTTTTGGTCATTTTTCCAATTAAATGTTAATATATTCTCTTGAATATTTGTGTGAAAGAAGTATACTCCAGATTCAGCAGATTTAGACTTGTGTGCCGTATTTTTTTGGTCGGCCATCGTCCACATTGAAGGGGTGAAAACAGTCCTCAAAACTGGGGGTTGCAACCACATTTGCTCGAATATTTTGGAAACTGTTAGAGCTAGAAAAGTAATTTTAAAATTTTTCTTCAAAAAAGCTTCCTCAAGTGGCAAAGTTGTGTATTTTTGTATAAGGAATAGATCCGCGAAGACAGATTTCAGGTATAATTGTTCAAACAATATCTTGAAGAAGAGCACTTTTTTGGTCATTTTTCCAATTAAATGTTAATATATTCTCTTGAATATTTGTGTGAAAGAAGTATACCCCAGATTCAGCAGATTTAGACTTGTGTCCCGTTTCCTTCTATGACGCTATATGTAACTTTTCCCCCTAAATTCGTGCTCCCTCCCCTCATCTTTTGACTCGGAGTATACCCAAATACAAAATGGGGATGAAATAAAATTTTGTATTTTGCGTTAGTTGCCAATTAATGAGGTAGCAGATATATTGAATAATTATAACAGGATGTAACTCGATATTTTAAATCGAGTGATCAGAAATTGTTACCACGGGCGTAACAATAGGTCGCAGTGAAATAGATTATTATTTATCGTAAAGACCGGTTAGATTTTATTTCTCCGACGAATATACGACATCGACACACGTACATTGCGTCCGCATTGTTCCTCTCTCGAACGTTAATCAAATATTTGCCACCGATCGGTCATCAAGCGACGCACACCGATACCGAGGTATGAACGAAATCGTACATAATTAATTCCACTTTTACAGTAATGTTCGCAAAGAAACGACGCAGCGACGCGTTTCCAGGAATTCGATTTCTATTTTACGCCGTGATATTGATATCAACGTGAAAATTAAATTGGAATTCTTTCTCCTTTATTTTTTTGGTCGAACGCTAATTCTGAATTGGAAATTCTTTTGCTAATTTGGGAATCAGTTTGAATTGTAGGTTTAATTCTTTGGTTTCAATTGTTTTACTCCAATTCTGGGTGAAGAAGTTTTAACAAAACGAGTCCGGCAAATATAAAGATCTCTTTCTATTTGATTTAAGAAAATTATACAAAAGACATTGTCTTACACAATATGCAGCATATGATATCCGCCATTTCCTTTAAAAATCATTTACGTTTGTATTTGCACTTACATCTAAATGTAATTTATTAAATTTATTACCGTACGTTTTTTAATTTATTGAAACTATACTTTTTAATACTCTTTACAAGAAAATTCAGTTACAGAACAATATTTTCTTCTCTATAAAAAATTATGTATGGAAAGAAATGTTTACAGACGCTATACGAATGGTCATATATCTGCCACGTTAAGTATCAATAATGATAATACTAATGATCGGTTTGCAAAATACCCTACGTTAATAAAGTCATACGAAATTCCTTTTTGTTCGGATATTTCTCCTTTACCGAAAAGGAAAGAATATTTTATGATTCTGCACTCGTTTCTACATTAGCTTTTTTATCTTTTGATGAGCGTAAAAAAGTTATAGGTCAATTTATAACAAACTATCGGTGACCTTAGAAACTCGTAAAAGGGAGACTGAAAGAAACGCAGATTCATAATCTTGAAGACTTTTCTGAACTATGCTATTTGAAAAAAAAATCTCACTGGGTTCATTAACCAAAAACGATTTAAGATTCTCATAAACCTTCACGCGTCCCCCGTTTTGCTAATTTAATTTTTCTCTTGGTCTCAAATTAACATAATGTTGAATATTCAATATAGTGTCAGGATAAGCAATTTGTAAATCTGGCTTTTTAAACTAAAAAGCTTCGGTAAGATGAGACGAGATTAAAACAAGATTATTAACATCGTTTATAATACGTCATGCAGGGCATGAGAACATGAAGGACAGGGTCAAATAAGCAAGTGTGGCAATGAGAAATCAATGGGGTACAGGGGAAAGGATTTTTAAAAATAATTTTAGAAGGTTATTTTTATTTGGTTATTTAGGGAAAAGCATTATATTATACGGAGCAGAGATATTTGGATGGACCGAGAGAATAGAATTAGAGTCGTTGCAATTTAACAGAATACAAGATTTAAGATATAATATAAGAATATATTAATATACAGGGTGTTCCAAAAATGTTGTACTTTCTTGACAGGGGTGGTCCTTGAGGTCATTTGAAGTAACTTTCTCCTTTGCGAAAATGTTCTCCGCGGCTTTGTTAAGTAGTTATTGACGATAAAGATGGACCAATCGTAGCGCGGCTGCAACGGACGGATTCCAGTTCGGCGACAGGTTCCACTGAGCGCGATGTTGACATTGGCCGAGCCGGAATTCGTCCGCTAAAGCCGAGTTCTGATTGGTCCATGCTTTTAATTAATAACTCCTTAACAAAGCCACGGAGAACATTCTCGCAAAGGACAAAGTTACTTCAAATGACCTCAGGAATCTCCCCTTTCAAGGAAGTACGACATTTTTGGAACAGCCTGTATAGTTAGGGGTGAGAAAAATAATCAGAAATTAATCGCTAGGGCAAAATACGGAAATGTGGAAAATTGCAATAGATATTGATCAGAGGATAGGGAGCGTAGATGCGAAATATACCGGATGGGGCAACAACTATTAGCACCTCAGATATCTTCGAAACTACAAGTTTCACAGAAATATTTGCTGATATAAAATTGCACAGTACGAAGGGGGCCACCCGGTGGCGATAATTGTTTTTTTGCAGGTGGAGGTACTTCGGACATTTGAAGGTCACCTCCATTTTTTTAAATGGATCGGTACGTTTTTGCTTCCGTATCATGATAGAGGGTCTGACAACGAGTTCAACGACCTATTACATAATGTCATTGAAGGTCATAGAAAGTGGAGAAAGGCGATAATGTTTACTGTTTTGGTAGTTATTGCCCCACCCGGTATAATAATGGTAGGGGTACGTTGAAGCATCAGAGGTCTGTTATTGTCTGGAAAAAGGAAACTTTCGAGGAGGTATTATGCGGAAGGCAAGAAAAAAAAATAGTAGACTGTTTGGAGCAAATAGTAAACAATTAAAGAAAGTAAGGGAGCAGCAGGGAGGATAAAAGAGAAGGGGCAGAATAAGTTGTGTGTTTGAAGAATGGTGGGTTAAGCATTTGGAAATTGCAAAACTAGTCCATTCCTTGGTCTCGAGGCTGGAATTACCAATAAATAATAATATTGTTTAATAAAGGCAGTAATATGTGTGCCATGTTACAGAGAACACTGTTTCGCTAAATCTATTTCCATCTAATTGTAAGTTATGAATTCATATCTGGCGTTACAAACTTCCGACAAAAGCATAACCCAGTCATCAGTCATAGTTGCCTGTACAGGTATCCTTGATAGAAATGATAAGTTCGAACACGACGGTATTCCATTACTCGTATCACCGAGTTCGTTATTTGTTTCGGCGTGTTTCTCCTTCTGGCGCGTTTTCGCTTCTTTCTTTTTACCTTTCCTTTTCGCGTACCGCGAGAGCCCGCCACGCCGATTAAAACGTATCAAGGACACCAAGGTGAATATTTATGATTCCGTTAACGCGATCACGCAGAACTTGATTTATGTGGTTCCATTGTTCGCGTCATTCATCAAGCCCGCGATAACGAGGAGAACCTGCTTCGGATATCTTCTCCGGCCACGTTTTTCTGTCGCAGATATACAACTTCATCGCTGCGCCGGCTATGTGCTCTAGCTCTCCCTGTATCGATGCGCCGGAATTGATATTTCCCGGACAAATGGATCGGTCGTGTACATCGGTGGAGGCTGACGTGCCACGAAAATAGAAAAAATATATCTATACAGAAAGAAATATCTACGGCGCGAGAATAAAGCCGTGTCACGCGACGCTTGATATACACGGACAAATATTTTGTTCAAGTAAGTTGTGGATCAAAACATTTTCTGTCCTACTAAATTTCTTCGTATCGATTTCCCTACTGTCACTCGCATTGATATTGGGACACCCTTCGAAACAGAATAACATTTTTCAAATAGTCCTAGATGGTTCGAGCTTTTCAAGAAGTTACGAGAAATTAGGTTACTAGACATACAAGAAATTTTGGAAAAGTTACAATTGCTCGAAGTCTTGGAGCAGGCCTCGGAATTATGTGCTCGCGACGGCCGGTTTTCGAAGGCTACGCCCCCTCGACCTTGCGTCTCGTTCCCCGTGGCGGCCCTACTTCTAGAGCCAGCTCAGGCGCGTACCATAGGAGCTATTCGAGGTGCATTAGGGCGACACTTACATTGTAACACTCCATGGTACGCGCCTGAGCTGCCTCGAGAACTAGGGCCGCCACGGGGAGCGAGACGCACGGCCCTGTCTTAGGGAATATATCAAACGTTACTTCGACAACCTTTTCTCTGGGCTTCTAATGAAATTTTAAGAAATGTGCCACAGGTTTACGTCAGTTAACTGAAGGATCCATTCGCTTATCCTTGTGCGTGAAACCGTACTAAATATCAATAGGAAAATAAAACCATATTCCTGCGCGTCATTCCCTGCAAAGCCGTCTGTTCGTTGGCTTCTATGTCGGGGAACGCGATAAAAATGAAATATAAGTCTGGCCCAGCTCATATGAGCAATTTCGGGGAGCCAAGTGTCAAGAGTCGTTCGCCGGTGTAACCACGCCCCGAAAGAGTCAAAGTCTCGTGATGGGGTAATCCGCACATGAAGCACTGTCACGAATATCGCTGCTGCGCGATTTCAACATGACTAGGGTCCCTCTACAAGTTTCACTCACACAGCAGCGGTGCCCCCATTTGCTTATGGTTTTGGCTGTTCGCGTGACTCGCCGTCTGGTTCGTGAATCTCCAAGAGGGTTGTCGCTTGCAAACTCAATACTTGGATAAGATTGCTAAGACTAAGCCATCAGATGACCAGGAACCGAAAAAAGAAACCAAAGAGATTCAAAGGTCTTCGGGATCTGATATATAGGAATGCTTAGAAGATCCGTGGTTTAGGATTTATTGGAATAAAGGGTTCAGTGAGCCAACCAATTAGATAGAACAGTCATTGATGGTTCAGGGCTGATGGTTCAAGACTGGTGAGACTGTGCTATTGGATGGCCAGTAACCAAAAAGAGAAACCAAAAAGATTGAAAGATCCTGGGGACTTGAAATATAGGAATGCTTAGAAGATCCGTGGTTAAGGTTTTATTGGAATAAAGGACTTAGCGAGCCAACCAATTAGATAGAACAGTCATTGATGGTTCAGGGCTGATGGTTCAAGACTGGTAAGACTGTGCCTTTGGATGGCCAGTAACCAAAAAGAGAAACCAAAAAGATTGAAAGATCCTGGGGACTTGAAACGCTTAGAAGATCCGTGGTTAAGATTCTATTGGAATAAAGGGTTCAGCGAGCCAGCCAATTAGATACACCAGTCATTGATAGTTTAAAATTGGCCAGATTATGCTATCGGATGGCCAGTAACCAAATAGCGAAACTATTGAAAGTCTCTTCGAGACTTGGAGCATAGCAACAATTAGAGGATCCATGTGTAGATCTCATTGGGATAAGGGGTTCAGCGAGCCAGCCAATGAGATAAAACAGTCATTGATGCTTCAGGGCTAATCTAGACTATAGAATATAGGAACCTAAAACGATGTTTTAAGATTGAAGACTCACTGGGACCGTAAGGTGCGGGGAACCTAACTCCTAGAGGATTCTTAGGTCAAGGTTTCATTGGAACAGGTCTTTCAGGCAGTCAGCCAATGGAAAGCTATTGATGTTATAATACTAGTTTAGACCAGGCCAGACCAAGCTGCTACTCAATTTCAGTGGGCCAAGTTCCAACGGTCACGTATTATTAAAGTCACGCCCCAAAAGAGCTACAGTCCCGCGTTGGGGTAATCGGTGAGTGAGCTACTGTCACAATTACCTCTGCTACCCGATTCCTACACGATTAGAGCCAGTTCACGTACTTTACTCGCATAAAGCCTCGTGCCCGCTCTTTTATGGCTTTAGATGTCGCGTGACTTACTGCCCGATTCGCAAGCCTCGAAGGTGGCTCTTGTTCGCGAAAATCCTACTTGCACGGAGTTGATGGAGTCCGTGCAAGATTAAGTTCAGGTTAAGTCTACCTCCGAAACTATTTGTCATAACGGGTTCCGTTTTAATATTTTATATATTAAAATAAAAAAGCGCGCTCGTGAATGTTCCATTGTAAATATTACTTTAATTAACGTTCTTCAGGGACGAATTTTCTAAAGTAGAGAGAAGAGATATGTGTATAATGAGTTTTTGTTTGATTAAAATATTATCAGTGCTTCCATACGTTAAATGTTTTGTTTGTTTTAAAAACGCAAATAAACGTACACACATGTTCCAGTATCCCTGAAGAGGTTAATATCGTGCAGTTGCATAATTCTATAAATATCGTTATGAGTTGTTCATTATGTTTGATGAATAATTCAATTAAAAATTGGATATTCATGTCAAACACGGCAAATATTACCATAAGTACATTTGGTATTTTTAAAAATATTCATAAAATACATTATATAGAAAGGATTTTGAATTAATAAATTATTCTGTATTCTATACGACTGTATATAAAATAACATTCATAGTTCGTTCACATGTTCAGCATATATTCTTGCACTTCCTAATCATTCATCGGGTACTGTTTATTTATATTTCGCAAGGATAATGTTTTCTCCCAACGTGTTCGTGCCTTTGAACGGCCACGGTTTTGTGACGTGCGCCGATTAAATCAACGATAAATCCGTCGACGCTTTCGCGTTCATTTATTTTACCGATTTAACGGTCAAGAGTCTACCAATGGGAATGCAGAATGATCCGAATCGCCATTTTCGCTGTTATTTATTTATTCAGTCCTAATTGAAACCATTCGTTATAATCCGATATAAACCGAAATTAACTTCGCTGATTGGCTTTCCGATATATGTTTACTAGACTGGACCAAAAGTAATTTTTAACAAGTAGTAACTATACCTGAGACGAAAAATCACAATCTAAATATACGCCGCGATTTATCGAAATTCGATTATTACATTTGACGGATTTTTACGAAACGACCGAGGAAATTAACCATTTTTTAGCAGTCCGCACAGTTTCACAAACGTAACATTTATACTATTGATATTATCGCGTTCAATATTTTCGCCCGAGGTGCACCGTAGCATAATATTTCATAATGTTTCTAACAATATTTAAACATCGTGATAAAACATTAAATTTAATCTTTCATCAGATTCTGAGTAAACCTGCTTGAATATACATGTCGATGTAATTCATTCTGAGATTATATAAATTTTATGTTTCCATTACTGCAAGTAAATTAAATTGCAACAGTCATTTCGACAAAATGCCTTACCAGAAGCGAACTCTATACAGGGTGTCCCAAAATGTCTTCCACTCCCGGAAATGGGAGGTTCCTGAGGTCATTTCAAGCGCCATTTTCCTTTTGCAAAATGTTGTCCGAGGCTTCGTTTGGGAGTTATTAACGAAAAACACGGACCAATCAGAGCGCGAGCTAGACGCTCGCTGGCACTTTTCAGCGCGGCGAGCCGGCAGGCGGTTGGCTGAACATGCCAACGAGCGTCTAGGTCGCGCTCTGATTGGTCCGTGTTTTTCGTTAATAACTCCTAAACAAAGCTGAGGACAACATTTTGCAAAAGGAAAATGGCGCTTGAAATGACCTCAGGAACCTCTCATTTCCGGGAGTGGAAGACATTTTGGGACACCCTGTAGAATTAAAGTTGTAGCTTGGCGAAAGAATGAAAATAATTTTTAGAACAGAAAATTTATCTTATTCTGACATCTACTATCGGGACATTGTATGCAACGTGGTAGCACATAATGAAAAAAAAATCGTGGAGAGATAGGACCCTACAAATTTCACTCGCCCCATTCGCAAACGATACAAATTTTTCAGCGGCCGATACACTGAAAGCGACAGCTAACGCGGAATTAATGCAAAACTGATAGCTGCAGGAAATGTTCGGTTATCGGGTTGATGCGAGAAAAAATCCCGCGCAACGATCTATCGTGCACCGATGATACAACGACGCTACGTCCTCGTCGATCTACATATTTCTCTGTCGTTCGGCTGAATTATACCGGACCCGGTATCTTTTCTTTTTCTAGAGTAGGTCATATAAGATGCGATTTAGTCACGCGAACGCTTTATGCACGGGGTTGCACCTATCGCGCTAGTTAAATGCGAAAATTAAGATGTATTACTTGTAAACAAGATATACGCGATACCGGGCGACCAAAACGAAAGGAAACGATAACGCAATTACAGCGAAACGATATCTGTCGTCCCCACCTTTATCGGCGACTGGCTGTTTCATTTTCGTTACGGAACAGTGAAAAATTAGTCTGTTTGCGAATAATTCCCGTCAACGGCTTCCGCAGCTAATCTTGATCGGCTACTTTCTTTGATTATTAAGCAACCTATTCTAACTTCAGTAATTGATTACATGAGTAATTAATTACATCTTCAATTACATGAGCAACAGTGGACTACATTTTCAATAAGGAAACAGTAAAATGGTCCAAAACATCAAAATAATGGTTTAAAAGAACAATTACTGTAATTGTAATTGTTAGACGGAATCACAATTACTTGTCAAATCACTGTAATTGTAATTGTGGTCCGCAATTACAATTAATGGTTGAGCCAAAGTAGTTGTAATTACAATTATAATTACATGTAATTGTACTTTTATTTCTGCAATTAAAAATTGCAGTAATTGGTAAGTAATTGTAATTGTAATTGAAATTACTTTTTGCACAACTCAGAATTAGTAAAGTGATGCAATTCCATGAATAAAAATTTTGAATTTTTTTTTAAGCGCGGGTAAAAACGTCAGTGGATTTTTAAAGTATTTCAACACCAAATTTCCCATTTTCGAGAAATTGTCGATATTTGACCTGTGATAATTTCGCTAAAAAAATCGTCCAGGTATAGGACTGATTTTGAAGCTTCACGGTTCTATTTTTGCCATCCATTGTTAATTTTTATCTAAGATATTTTTGCACGATCCAGCGACTGAAACTGAACTTTTTTGGGCCAAAATGTTACCGATTATAACGTCTGTGAAAAATTTTTCTCGTAACTGAAATCTCGATATATTTAAAGGTTGATGCTTCCTGTTTACAACGAATGCGTAAAAATTGATCTACGATTTTTTCTAGTCGATTTATTAACTTATAATGCAAGGTACACCGCGAAGGCCAAACTTGTTCATTTTTTTTTTATAAAACAGTAAAAAAAAATCGTAAATTAAATTTTAAGCAGACGTTGTAAAGGGAATGATGCAATCTTCGAATCTGTAATTCATTAATTCAGAAAAAACATTTTGATGGAAAAATTTTTTGAATTTTTGATTAATTTTAAAAAGATTTTTATGTCTTTCTGATACCACTTCGTTGCGAAATTATTCCAAATTACTCTCATCTGCAACAAACTGTTTTCATGAACAGTGAATTAACAAAGTCTTCTTTGATCAATATTAAAAGCTGTTAGAACATTGAAGTGCGAAAATAATGCAGGTAAGGTACCTATGATTACACGCGTTTATCGCAAGTTAACAAACAATGTGAAAATTCATTTCGTTCTTGAAGCTTTCGTGTTTTCTAGGCTTACGGATTTTGCGTAACGCTGACACGACATGTTCCGTCGAAAATTTCCCGGTGTCCCGTATAAAACCATTTTTCACCGCGGGTTTTCTAGATCGTCCATGCGTGAATTTGTGATTGTTGACCGTGAATAACTTCATTAGCACCGAAATAATTTAGTTTCTAAAGAGAATTTAAAAACTGCGGCATCGTAACCGCGTTTTCTGCGTTTAAAAGCGTGAATCGAATAAATCCAGCGAATTTTTTTAAGCCTGTATGTACGTACATCATTTCCATAAAAGCCGTTAGTTTACACTAGCATGCCGGTTAAAACTAGATATACGAGAAACTGATTTGAAACAGGTAAATTACCTCTCACAGGTATTTCTAACTGTATTTTCACTGTGTTTCGTCGATATCACAAATTACAAGTAGGTATACAGGGTGTCCCAAAAATGTCGAAGAACCTTAAAGGGGGTGGTTCCTTAGGTCATTTGAAGTAACTTTTTCCTTAGCGAAAATTTCCGCATCGGCTTCGTTAAGGAGTTATTAACGAAAAACACGGACCAATCAGAGCGCAGCTATAGTGAACTGATTCAGGCTCGGCAACAGGTGTCGCTGAGCGTGGCGTTGTCGTTGGCCGAGCCAATCTTCGTCCGCTGTAGCCTCGCTCCGATTGGTCCGTGTTTTTCGTGAATAACTCCTCAACGAAGTCGCGTAGAACATTTTTGCAAAGGAAAAAGTTAATTGAAATAACCTCAGGAATCACCACTGTCATAAAAGCGAATTTTCCCAAAATATAATATTCTCGGTTGTTGCAATGTAAACGAGTCTGAACAGAGCACAAAAGTAACCTTTTTAATGGTATTTGTATTGAAAATGTTTCTATAATGAATGGCTTCGTACCGAATTACGGATAATTAATTAAATGGCGTTATTCGTTCACCATTGCGCATTACTACATACACACTTTTTATTGAAGCTGTTGCCTACATTTATGTCTGATCCCTTTTCAGTTCGTGTTTGTATTCATTCCGGGTATTTTGTACTTGCAATAAACATTGCGAATCGTGCACCGAACTGCGTATATTGATTGTATATAATATGGTATATAGAAATATTGTAGAGTATTTCTCTAACGTTTATTGGCCAGTGTAGGATCGTGTCAACCTATTCCAGCCATGTAGCCATTGCTGGCGTGCAGCGCAGCATCTGTCACAATCAACTGACAGCGAAAAATGATAAATTCTCTTAAAGGTGGATAGTTTACACTGAGATTACACCTATCTCTGAAAAACATGAAAAATTGAAAAAGTTTTTAACGTTTGACGAAACAATGAACGATTTTTGTTTTAAACAGAAAAAGTGTTCTCGTCGAAAACACAAATGAAAAATAAACTTCCAGATGGATGCAATGCTCGGAAATAATTGACAACGACGGAAATCAGTTCGGTCCTTAATTAATCTGTCGATTAAACAGTTTCCGAGTTTATCCTGCGCGGCGATTTAAACGACTTGTTTTCAAGAAAAACGCCTCTTAAAGTTTTTAATGAAGTTTCAAGGTAGTTACAGCTAAAAAAAATTCATTTGAAGAGTTAAGCCATTCCAGGACCATAAAGTAAATCTTCCTCTTCGAAATGATCTTATACACGTTAAACAGATTTGAACGTTGCTAGTTTTGCGGACGCAATTACAAAATATGGGGAGCATTTGCTTGAAATGTAACTTTCATTTATGTAAACAGAAAGAGTCCTCTTTGAAAAATATTCTACTGCAAGTGTAATCAGAGTTGCCGGATTAAGACTTGTGTCCCCCCCCCCCCCCACTCTACCTTCCCCTTACGTCGCGGGCCGGTCACGTGACGCGTTCGTCGCTGTCGTAATTTTTTCCCCTCAATTCGTACCCCCTCTTCTCATCTAGCGACTCTGCATGGAATTGGTAAACAGTTACAGGTGATCCTATACAATATTTCGTCTGTATAAAATGTTGTCATTATCACTTTTGAAAATAAGACATTATTTAATTTAGTGCATGTCATACAACGAACGTAAATGATATAAATTACTATTGTTAACGAGCTTTAATTGCGCGATGTCATGTGCATTCAACAAAATATTTTCTCTTCATTCCGCTACAAAAATATAAAAATTGTGTATTATCCGAACATTATAGTTATTCATTGCACAATAAACAACAACTTGTATTGTACGAATGAATGAACGGTGAAGCGAGCGATTCTGTTATCCAGACCATTTTGTCCCCAAATGGCACCGGATATATGTACATACAAAACCATTCTGAATTTGTTGTATCAATCTAATGAACTTGTGGCTTCCGCAGTTAATATTACATTACTGTTGATTGCGATTATCTGTTAATTGTACACTGTTACCAATTCATTCTAGTTATTAATTTATAGAGATAATACTGGCATCTATGATTACGAGTTTAGTAAAGTCAATAGGAAATGCGCAATTGCAACTTTCGTTTACATTTCTACCTAGAAATGATTGCATTATCTACTACAATTATTGTAATTTTCGAAATAAATATTCAGTTCTTTGCATGAAGGGTGAAGTATTTACTAACATTTACTACCTAGCACTGGTGAATCAACGCAAACTAAATCAAGTACCAAAAATTTTTGTATAATTTATTTTTTCTTAAGTTTTCAATTTAAATTATTTTTTTAGTTTTATTTTGTGACTGCAGCCCATAAAGCCCATGCCTAGATCCACCGCTGTATCGTTTAAAGCAAAAGGAATATAGTATACATAGTATCCACAAATAACAGGCCTAGAATGTTAAAGCGATAGAACAAGCCTACACAAATAGTTTAATTATAGTTTACAAGTATAGTATTCTAACACGATTCTAATTCAAGCAAAGTATCGATATGCAGCAAACGATGCGACTGCAGTGCGCTTCCGCATATTTCTCTTTTGTTACTCAAGTCTCACTGACGTCACGTATTGTGCAAAATGGCCGACATGTTCGCGCGTACGTACACATACGTACCTTATTATACAATACTATACGTGTAGAAAAGATTAGAGAAACATTCATGCATCGGCAACAGGCATAATGCTCCATTACTAGACAAGCAATTAATATCATAACAATCGGTTGTTGTTTGTCATGATGTGTCAGTTACAAAGGCTAGTGACGTCATTATCGTCTATCATGCCCTCATCTTCATACTAAATATGTCGTACAAGCATATCGACAATGAGAACAATCACGATTGTTTGCACATACACTTTCAGACACAAAATGAAAAGTTTGTGCATTAATTGCAAAACACCGAAGCTAAATATTAATTTCTATTTGTCACTAATAATTTTAATGTAGTGAAAATAATATATCAACACTCTTAAAGTCTTCTAATTTTTTCACTGTTTTGCACTTAGTCAGTTTTGTCATAAATGCATAACATCCGGAGTCTAATTATCAAGCACGAGGAGAATTAAATTCTTCTGAATACAGAAAAAAGTATTGTTTGATACTTGTTTACGCCGTCTTCGTGTTGTTTAATTGATGAAATTTCAATATTCAGTACACCTTTGTGATATTCACTTTAAATTTAGTACACTAGGTTAATTTATGTTTATTGTCTCAGAATATATGATGCAAGTTTGCCGAGAATATTACAATGAACTTCTAAGGCGAGGGAAATTATGCAAATTAGTTCAGACAAAGTAACGATAGATCGTGACCCAGACAGTTTTCGCAGCACTGAAAACATATTATCGTGACGTTGATAATACATATGGCTGAAATTATGTGTTTCTTGGTGACAATGGTATTTGCAATTGTAAAGACTTTCAGGCTGTACAAAGAAAGTACAAAGAAAGTAAATGGTATTCTAATTACTGTGGTTATAGATATTTATAGTGTATGTAACGATCATGGCAGAACATGGAGAAAATTATAATAATATTAGGTGTATCCAAAAGTTTTGGCAACAGCAAACAAGCAATTGCTGAAATTATAATTATAATGACTACGGGTAGACTGTGGATCTTTATGCTAAATAAAAATTCTCCAAGTCAATTGTAAGAGATCAAAAAGTCGAAAATAATATGACAGCTTCCTTAAATTGGTCTAATATCTATTTTATCTTGTATTTGACCTATTCATTTTTGTTATAAAAATAAAATCCGCAGTCTGTAAATGGTCCGTGGATTTTGTCCAGGGAAGCATCAGAAGATTAAGTCTTGTGTCCCCACCCCATCTTCCCCTTCTACGACGCTATCCCCACTCTACACCGCGGCCCGGTCACGTGACGCGTTTCGCTTCTGTCGTGCATGTGTCACAATGTCACGTGACTAATCCGGTACTGGCAGAGAGAGAGGGTACTATTTCCCCTCAATTCGTGCTCCCACCCCTCGTCTGGCGACTTTGTATGTATTTCTTGCATATACTATAGCACGCGAATCCGACGGATCTTTAAACCCGTTTTTCTCGAAAACGAGGCGTCAAACAAAACAATGTTATTCTTCCTTTTCCACTCACTTTTGCCTGTAGAATTACTTCCCAATCGGTAGCTCGCGGTACGCGGGACACCCCGTATATTTTCATAACTATTGCCAATCGAATTATTCCACAAGCAAGGTTTCATACAGTTTTCAAAAAAATATTATTACTAGCAGATAAATTCATGTCACCGTGATTTATCAAAATATAAAACATTCGAGCCTCTCGTATCAAAAAACGAGTCGCGTCACCGGCAATAAATCACGATGTACCTTGATTGGAACGTTCTAGCTAAACTCGTCGCCTTTAAACGCGACCATGCTCGTGATTATATTGTAAACAAATTGTTAGGGATCTGAAAATATACACCGCGTCAAAAGCGCAGTATTTATTACGAACGATAAGGATAATCTTCGTTTAACATAAATCAGGCGTGCTAATACGCCACGTTCATGCAGCGCGTAATGTGCAATATATTAAATAAATGGTTCGACATAACGCGTGACAAACGAGCTCAAACCGCGTCACAGCTCTACATATTCCCGCGTCGTTTTCCGCGCAATTTTCTGTCGAAACGACAAGCTTTTACCCTTTTCAGCTTCAGGTATCGATTTCACCGGAAGCAATTTCTCTAAAGAAACACACGCAATCACACGTGTTGTCGAATCCTTTTGTTTGTACCTCCCGTATACATGCCGCCGAACGCATCGTCGAAACATAATAAATAATCATTGTTAGTTTTGCTTGATAGAAAAACTCATTGTAAACAAGCTTTGACCAATATACGAGTTAGAAGCAGCGCAAAGCTGCCGCCGATTCCTAATTTAACTTTAATGAATTCCACGTAAACTACGTGCCAAGAGTGGGAATTCTTTAGGTTCGTGACATGTGTGGCTTATACATATATACAGAGTGTGCGTTGCGTTGACGACAGAATCCGGAAGAAGGTGATAAAAAGTTAATCGAAAAGACAGGATGCTGTTTTTTCCATGAGATTTCGCTTCTGAGATACCAGAATTTTCATATCGATCGAGCACATATGCGTCAGCATACGAGTCACTGCAGGTCTGGCTATAATTCGTTAATACTACTCGAAATGAATATTGATGACGCAACGCTAAGTGTCTCTTTTATATCTGTTTATGTTTATCATATGTTATCAGTTTGCATAAAATTATCGAGGGGCATAAATAATACAGTATCGCTGTCAATATTTGCGAAATTTGCATTAACAAATTTACCGAAAATGTAGATTGATATGGAAATTTTCAAGCATTCGCAAAGCCTTTTAAAATTTCAGGTTTATAACAGTTTCTAAAGTTTTATTGTCATTTATAGACGAATCCTAAATTCAGTGAGACTCTTTTGAAATGCATATTGGTAACAATCGCACAAACTGGGTTAGTAAAATGTTTTGAGATTGACGCTTTCTGTGTCATTACGTTTGATACGTTGTAGGTGCCGTTTTTATTAAAATATTTGACAAACATTATATTCTCTCGCGATGTTTATACGTATAAGCTCTCCAATAATTAATAAACACAACGTGCAAGTTTCCGGTTTTAGTAATTTAGTTTACACAGCTAACGAAGATCGTATTATCAAAATTATTAACAACGCTATTATTGCGTTATCAGTATCAATATTTCTGATTATATTATTACGTAGCATTTGTGGTAACATAATCTACAACGTATAATCCGTTTGAGCAAATATACATGGAATATCGCAGGAAATTACTTTGGTGGAACATAAAATTGTAAATGTATAAATACAGAAATTTAACAATAACGAGCACAAAATGTGACTGATATACTTTATATTATAAAAATTACAAGATTGAATTTACGTTTCATAATTTGTATAACAACATGTGCTTGAAAGAGCAAAATTCATTTAATTAATTCTACTGAAAGCATCTGTGTAATTTCAATAATAATATAATAAAAAATGTGAAACCGGTCATTTGAAAGAGTGAACCAACAAAGAGTTACTTTACTTTACTTACTCACTTACTTTTTTAATTAAATAGAACAGAAAGACTGATCATTGGATATGCAATAACTTTTTGGCTCGACCGTTAACAGTGGAAGTTCAGTAAATCGAAAATTGAAAAAAGTTTGAAACTTTTAACAAATGTAGCTTATGTGATGGAAATATCGGAAAATTTTTTTTCTGTTGAAAAGTGGTCCTAGGGGACCATGCATCTTCTACAGAAATCTCGTCTTCTCATATTACCGTAAATATTTAGGAAAGTATATGTAATGCAGAACCAAAGTTAAATTAAAAGTTTTAGCGTCTTTTACGATCACTGTATATGATAAAAAAATAATGGGGCTAAAATTTAAACAAGAACTTTTTCTAGAGATTGTACAATTTTACAAATTATACAAAATGTCCGAACTTTTAATTTAATTTTTTATCTGTCCTAAATATTCACGATAATAAGAAAAATAAGATTTCTAGAAGTCGAAAGATTAAGACTTGTGTCACCACTGTACGTTCCACTTCCACGACGCTATTCCCCACGCTTCCACGACCCGGTCACGTGACGCGTTCGGTCTCTGTCGTGCATGCGTCACAATGTCATGTGACTAATCCGATACTGGCAGAGAGAGGGTATAAAGAAAAACACGTAATAAAAAAAAGAAAAAAAGGAAATTTTATGAAAGAGATTATCAAAATAAATATATTTCATGTGAGGAAATTTTACTGTTTATTTATTATTGTGCTTTATTTGAATTGCTTTATAGATCAACGATATTTGAAATAATAATGGGTCTTCCATTAAGAGGTGTCGTGAAGATTAGAAAAAATTGTAAAACTGTAAGAAATTGTAGGAAATTGTAAAACCATAAGAAATTGTAAAATTGTAGGAAATTGTAAAATTGTAGGAAATTGTAAAATCGTAAGAAATTGTAAAATTTTAAAATTGTAGGAAATCGTAAAATCGTAAGAAATTGTAAAATTTTTAAATTGTATTTAGGAAATTGTAAAATCGTAAGAAATGGTAAAATTTTGAAATTGTAAAATTGTAGGAAATTGTAAAATCGTAAAATTGTAAGAAATTATAAAATTGTGAAAAAGTATTTTAAATTCCAAAAAATTGTTAATTGTAAAAATCAGCTTTTTTAAAATAATTTAAAGTAACACTTCTCAATGGAAGACTCTGTATTTAAAATATTTTTTCTCCAAAATTCTACCCTGTCCACACGAGACCGTCCACTTAAGCAAAGCACGGGGCGGTGGTGGTCGGTGGAGAACACGTTAAAAAGCATGTCACCGCGACGTGTCGTCAGATCCGCGACCACCCCATTTAGCGCATCCGGTGTGTGCCGTGTGCACGAAATTCGCGATGACGCGACGCGCCGTGGACGGGATGACGTCCCCGGCGTGTTTATCAAATTCGCGAAGAGGCCGTCGATGTATACAATGTGTGCATCCATCGTCCGGACGCGTAAAGGGGCAGAGAAGTGTTCGTGACTTGGTCAACAGGAGTTATGTTGGCCCGGGCACTGTGCATCGTGGATCCGGTGCATCCGTGCATCGAGAGCGATCCCGGTCACTCGAAAGCAGCTCTTTACTTCATCAAAGCCACGCCAAGCCCTGTCAAACCTGCCGGTGCCGTGGCGTGGCGGGCTCGGCATGTACGCGTTTCCGAATGTGATAACAACATTCTTGAAAAACGTTTGCCCAGCGATCTGCTACGGACAGCTTGCTGTACCGGGGTCCTCGATACAGATCCGACTCCTCCGCCAAAACGGACGCCAACTTTGACCCGACTGGATCACTATTTTTTGATCGCCTCCGATGCAAACCGAGCACGAGAGACTCGCAGAAATTGGTGGACCAGTTTTGAGAATATTCTACTGAACCATAGAGCGAAAGGTAATAAATGCCAACTGAATGGAATTATTATTTAAATAACTATTGACTGTTGAATTTCCGTTTTGGACAAATTGGACGCAAACGGTGTACGAGAGTCGAGTAAACTATTTTTTGATTGATTTACTTTATCGATTTGAAACCTGGCGTTTTCATTACACCTAATGCTACAACAGATACAAAAATAAAATCAATATTAGTTCGTTTTCCAATTTTGTATACCGTGAATGATAAAGAAAATAAGAACAGAAAAAATATTTCTTTTCAACTGGTTGCCATACCCACAATTTATTTATAATTACTGTTTTTAATGAACGGAGTTGCTGGAATCATATCAACTATTTATATGCTTGTGATTTATTGTAACAGTTTCAATGTTGGTTATCTATTGAAAGCGAATCTAGCCGAAACAGAAATAACAGTAGACAAAATGTTCGATAGTAAAAGATTTTATAGTCTTCTAAATAAAAGAATAACACAGATAGTAAAATACGTATCATGTTCTAGAGTGGAATAGCCTTTTAAAGATGCATCATGTTTATACGAGTTTGTTATGGCATAGTGTACCTACTTCGAGGTATCGGAAAAGATTTTCAGAAAATTCAACCGACCGGATACAAATTACACTAAATATTTCTGACATAGTAGACCTAGCACGAAATTCAAACAATAAGTTTGTATTCGCAGTAGTTCAAACTTCATTTACTGCCCTAGGTGTAATTACAGGTAAAGAGTATGAAGGTGCAGTGGGGGATGGATAAACTTTTAAAGCGTTTTCCAATAAAAGTAGACGTTAATGGATATGGCCTGAGAACGTGAGAATTTTACGATGGCACTTATAATAAAAAAAATATTGTTCTTAAATGAGTCACCGCCATTCCTTTAGTAGTGAGATGTCATATTAAAACAAATTTTACAGTCTGATCATGGTAATCTTCTGCAAGTTACGTATTACAAAACCTCAGAGCTCGCATTTACGTACACGAGGAAAGATGAACAATTTTTGAAACTCGTTGATTTTATTCCTGATTCATAGTCATATGTGGTACGAGATATAATTTTGTGGGAAATAGTTAAATGAATTAAACTTATTCTTGGATATCTAAATTGCTCGAAATTATTTTGCGATTATTCTACAACATTGAAAATTGCAGACCATTAGTGTACTTAAAATGTAATGTTAAATTGATATTATATTTCTAAAATGCAAATATGAATTGTCGATATGTATATTTTTATTGTTGTAGTTACATAGCCCAAGCTTATCTCTTACAGAAGGTGATCGTCGATTAGGTCGATTAAGACTTGTCTTCCACTCTAGCCTTCCCCCTCTACGACGCTAGTCCCCACCGCCACGGCTCGGTCACGTGACGCGTTTCGTCTCTGCCGCGCATGTGTCACAATGTCACGTGACTAACCCAGTACTGGTAGAGAGAGGGTACCTTGCTCCCCTCAGTTCAAGTCAATTCCCCTGATCTGGCGACTTTGGTCACCGCTATGCAATGCATACATATTCACTTTTGGAGCTGTAAATCCAGCAGTTTTGCGAATCTTCAAATAAAACTATAGAGAGTATTTCACGAAGATTGCACTAACAGGATATACCGTTTAGAAAAATTGATTTCTTTTAATTCATCGAAAGACGCGAATTATCTCTTTAATTCTGCAACGATTTGAAAGGTAAAGCATGCCGATTCCTCCGAAAACCAAAAAGAACTATCCCCCCCTCGCTTTTCCACGGGCTATTGAATTCCCGGAAGAACAAACTCCTTTGAAACGTGGCCCCTTTTATGCATAAAAAGGTATTTCCTTATCGTTGCCCGGGATCGTGAAACCGAGCGAAATTGTTACGCAAGACGATCGTATCGTCGCACGGCAACCCTAAAATAGTTCGACCTCTCTCTTCTTGGACAGCTACTGATTTGCATATTTATTTTCGATGATAATATTTTGGTATTCCTCGTAAATGTTACTGGTTCTATCCCCGCACGAGACGTCGCAGTTCTCGACCAGACATTTTATACATACTCGGTCCGCTTATTTTTCTTTTCTCTCCTTTTTGTAGGAGAGGGCCGAAAGAAAAGTAAAAAAAAAAAAAGAGGCTGCGTAAAAGATAACTCACCAGCGAAAAGTGCGGTGCTGTTGTGCCGTGGATCGTAAGGGCACAAACCCAACCCATCCGTGTCGCTGTCTTTAACATATGTGCCATCCTGAAACAGAAATTGGGAATGTGTTACATAATTTATGGTTAGATAGAGAAAGTAGCATACCCTATTGTCCCTACGAGTTTCTTTATGTTATTTAGTATGATCGTTAAATTTCGGGCCCTCGGCTAACACCGTTTGGGGGCCTACCCAATTAAACCAAATTAACACGAGTACCAATTTTTGTATAATTTATTATTTTTCAAGTTTTTTAAGTTTTTAATTTAAATTGTTTGACTGCGAAGGGGCTAGAGCTGAAATCGACAAAATCTCGCCCTTTTTTAAAATTGCTATTAAAGTATTTAGACGGGTGAAATGTCTAAAATTTCGACACCATAAACATCCGATAAATGTAAAGGCAAGGAAACTACAGTTTATTTCTAAATAATAAGAGACATATATATATATATATCTCAGTAAATATAAATTGTTTTTAAGACGAATCTTATGCAACACATTAATATAACTATTATCGAGGAATTTCATTTGAGCAATAAAAATACGTATTTATTTTCAACGCTACATGAAAACCATAAATTCAATAAATTTCAGGAAATACAGTAACTATTAATCGTAGACCAGCGTACAGTGAACGGTGTCCCTCGAAGTTAACCCTAGCCTAAGGCAGAGTGGTTGTGTACCCTAGGGAAATTTCTTTGGGAGAATTTCCTCCCGGAAACTTCATTTCCTGCCTTTTTCTTGGGCAACGACCCCCTCCGTCCCCCTCCGTTGACTGAAATTCAATTTGACGGTATCGTTTTCCGCGTTAATATAATATCCCCGAATGACCTTGCAAAATACGTAGTTATGCGCAGTTGGGGGAAAAATTCTTATAAAATGATCTTTTCATGCAGCAGTGGCCCCTCGAGGGAAGACTATCGATCGATGGAGGAAAAGGGGGACGAACGAAATATTAAAATGATTAATGCTTTCTGAATTGGATGATAACTAATGCAATTCCGTTTAATCGTAACTATTCGGCGCGATTACCCTACTGCGCTACAGCGGATCTCGAACTTCGCGGTGAAATTTACTCGGTAACTATGGTTCTTTTGCCGGAGCCTTACCTCGCGAAAAGAATTATCTCTTTGTACGTGATCGTACACAAAGACCTCGCCTAACTTCTCCCGGCGTTATGTATTTTATAAACTTTCCCCCTCCTCCTTACAAGATTACTTCTCCCCCGGATAAAAGCTGTTCCACACCGTGATCGTTGCATTTTTCCCTCGATTGTTCGGGGGAAAATTCGCGGTCGTCGCGACGCGACGCGACGCGGCGCCAGGAATTTTGGCGGGTTGAGCTCCCGCCGGAGATCCTCGTCGTGGAATATCCTATTAAATGTCGGATGCACGGTCATGATTAGATTATGCAAATAACACGAAACTGCGTGATAAATGCAGATATTCCATATACGAGATACATTAACGACGAATAGACGCATTGTTCTAATAACAGTCCGCCGGTATTATTCTCCATACCCAGGCCGCCATTTTCTTTTAATGAGCCATTAGCAATCGTACCGTCGCGTCGTCTCACGGCGAATTGATCGTAGCTTATAGGGTGTCTCGCTTAATTGTGACCCCTAGGATATCTTCTTTAATGTTGACGAGGCAAACAACTTTTTTAAATGTTGTTTTTCTTTGTAGTTTTGAAGGTCATATTTAAAAGAAAAAGTAAATACATATATATTTTTCTGTTGCATCGTGTAACTCATAAATATATGCATTCGAATATGTACTGTGGCGTGGCCTTCAAATGACCTTGAACTCCGAGGATGAAGGTCAAACTTAAATTTCGTTTGCAAGGAGAACGTAGGCTTTGCGAGAAACGTTAGCACCTGTAAATCTGTAGAAAAGGTTTTTTGTAGCACAAAGAATATCAAGATTATCGGTTTTATCTTGACGTAGGCAGTCGATACTATGTTTTGCACATGAAGTTCGTTGTTTACCACTGTGCACTTGGTGTGCACCGTATAATAAACAGTTATTTTATTTGCCACGCACTCGTGACTTGCAATAATAAATTCAGTTTCTAACTAATGATTCATATCTATGATGTAACAGATGTTACATACAAAATTATAGGATTACTATTACACACTATGTAGGATTACTATTACACACATGTACGTATGCTGTGGATAAAATAGGATTAATATACACATTCCTAAAGTTAATTTGCTCAAAAATATGTTATATGTTAGAACATGGAGCACAACTGAAGTAGGGTTTTTTCTTCTAAGAAAGTTTACAAACAGAACGGTTTTTACAGAGTTCAGAAAATCTTATACACGCGATTCATCTTAAAATGGCTCTGTAGGAGAATGCCTCGCTTTTACAACGAGCCCTAAAAAATTGATGTACGATTTTTAGCGGTCGTTTTATCGCACTTTGAATGAAAAGTGCGCCACAGGAATTAGGTTAGCCGAAAGTACACCACGAGGAGATTGCAGGGTCGAACTTTTATACCTTCCTCGTGTGTAATGTGTGCTTAGTGTACGTTGGGGTAAGTGTTTAGTGTATGTTTAGCGTGTGTTTAGTATATGTTTAGGAACGAGTATTACTCCCCCGTTGCCTTATCATTTCCTGGTATCATTCTTGCATGTTGATGCATCGCCGCATTAACTCTTAAGGGATATCGTTCTAATGTTATGCACACTAAAACATACACTAAACATTAAGTACACACTAGACATACACTAAGATCACTGTAGACACGTATGTAATATCAGCGGCACACTTTTCTATCAAACACTGAGAAAACTCGCACGTCCATTTTGTAAGGATCATCGTAAAGATGAGGCTCTACAAAACGATTTCAAACCGAATGGGATTTGCTAAACTTTGCACAGTTGTTTGAATCCGTAAAATCTTTTTAGAACAAAAACCAACTTCAATTTTCCACTGCGGTTTTCGACGTGAAAGGGTCCTCGAAAAAAATCAATTCAGAGATGCGAAAGCAGAGGGTTTACCCTTTAAAATTGGTCCAGGTAAACGATCGTTCGATTTTTTTTTTTCACGAAGTTGTAGCACTTCAAAGACCGACAATTTTTCGGTCAAAATTCAGCGATGCTTCAATTTTATGGAGTACTGTAATTAGGTTGCGATACTTCACATTTAAACCTCATAAAAATGGTGATGATAACGCGGACTATTAAAAGTTTAGTTGCACGTTTAATTAAAATGGCAGCACTGTCAAAGGAAAGATAATTTCTTCCATTTCGATATCTTTTTTCGTCCATGGAAATATCAATTCCGCAGTGTGCAAATATAATAATTTATCTCTTTAGATTTTATATCATATATTACTCGCCTTTCATTCCTACATTTCATTCCCCAAAAATTGAAAGGAAATAACGTTCATTTATTTCAGTAGATCTCTCGTGAAAGCTGTAGCATTTAATTCACTATTCATCAGTTTATTTTTTCTTTTTTTTTTGCTTACCGTTAGTCAAATTTGAACGAGAATAGGCAATTATTACGAAATAAATACGGTCATGTTCATTTAAATAACAACAAATTCATTCCGCACGGGGACCGACCGAAGAATACAGAATGAATTTTTTCAAACTTCTGCAAAAGTAATTTTTATTAAAATCTGTTCGATTGGAGGACATGTTTGATCGTGAATATTAACATTCATTGTGCATTGCAGAGAATGAATTTCATATGTGTGCTTTGAAGAAATAGAGCGGTGAATTTTATGCTGGCATGTTTCATATATAAAATTTTTAATTGCACATTTTATCCGCTCAGTTACTATTTGCTAGCTGTCTTTTTTCTTTCCTCTTCGACTCTTTCTGATTAGCAATAGTTGATATGCATTGGAAACGTATTATTACTAGTACTACTTGTTAAAAAAATTGCGAAGAAGCGTAAATAAATTCAGTAATTTCTATAAAATACGTGTGCCAGTTACATTTTGTGCTACGGATTATTTTTCCAGGAGATTTAGCGGACTTGGAAAATTCTTAATTGTACATTTTATCCGCTCAGTTACTATTTGCTAGCTGTCTTTTTTCTTTCCTCTTCGACTCTTTCTGATTAGCAATAGTTGATACGCATTGGAAACGTATTATTACTAGTACTACTTGTTAAAAAAAATTGCGAAGAAACGTAAATAAATTCAGTTATTTCTATAAAATACGTGTGCCAGTCACATTTTATGCTATTTTTCCAGGAGATTTAGCAGACTTGGTCCGAGAAGAGTTAATTATTATATTATTCACTTCCTGCTTGAAACCGATCCTCTTTTTCTGGACCAACCAAATACATACAAGAGTAATGGAAGATAAGACCGTAAAACTCAGCGAGCCGTTAACTCGAACATAAAAATAAAATGTCAAACTCCGGAAAGTTCGAAAACGTAGAAATACACGAATTGTGCTTTTACTAGGCGGGCGCGTTCTATGCCACAATCGGGAAGGAAAAACTGCCTGTCGTGTGTTGCTGTTTCACTCGTTCACCCAAACACCTTGCGCGATTCTAAAATCCACATTCGCCCGATCCTTTCTCAATGAAATGTGTTTTTAGACGAAAAAATATGTAACTGATCAGAAACAAAAAGCAGAATATTTTCAAAGTAAAGTTATCATGCTTCGAGCTACAAAAGTAAGTAAACAATGATTATTCTTAGATTGCGGATTTTATGCATTTATGGGAAAAATTAGATCAAATATAAAACAGTAAATACATTCAAGATGTTTAATAATACTGTTGCATCGTTTTCAACTCACTGAAATTACAAACAAATGTGTATGTAGCTCCTGTAACTCGATATTACGTTCGACAAAATTTATTTTGTATATTATATCAAAGATTTGTCGTTTTATACACCATAGAATTGTAATAATATTTCATTTTGTTACATTTATAAAACAATTTTATCTAACCCTGAGGTTAATTATGGTCTTTGAATTCCATTGCAACGTACCTGGAAATGGTTAAGATCCAATAATCTGTGCGCGATAGATTTTTGAAAACGACGTTTTACGGTACTAGAAATATGGTCCGTCGATTTTTCCCTTTAGAGGAAAAAATAGTATTTTCTTTCAACATAGACGAACAAAAGCAGGACTTGTCGTAGTGGACTTTGAAAAACACAATGTCGGACAAATTGACCGTTTTTTATATCTAAAAAACATGGATCACCATAAAAAAATCCTATAACCTATATGTACCATATTTTTTCAGAATAACGCTTTAACGCTTTCACCAACATATTTTTAATATCGTTCGGTGTGTATTATTTTTTAAACCAAACAAGATATTGAAAATCGATATAATTCGAATATAGAAAACAATTATATTCAAATACAGTATTGCAAATGAAATTAAAACAGTTTACTTCTAATTGTTTTTGAATACAATAATAGAACCCTCATTCAAAAGATGTCGCTAGAAATCAGTAGCTAAAGTACAACTATCGACTATGGATTATATTATGTAATTATAGCATTTTTGTTGTGTTAAAACTCAATGTTGCGAAGTAAATTGAAAAGTTTAATGAGACTGGTAATTGCCTTCAAATATTGTACACCAGAATCTTCACTAGGGAATAGACATACTTTTTTAAAATTTTATTTTATAAAGAATGGCAGTCAACATTTGAACTAAAGAAAACTCGAGTTCGTCAAGATGTATTGTATGAATGTGCTAATATCTGCCGTCGATGGCATGAAAGTTGAAGGCCGCCACATCGTCTTGCAGTTTCCGAATTCTGTACTCACGGCGACGAGGCGCAAAAATCGAAAATTCACCGGCACACGACCACGAGCGGGTACTTGGCTGCACACAATCGATACATTGTGTGCACGTGGAGGAGCGACGTCGAAATTGGCCCGTTTCGGTGAGCACACTTTATTCCTCTCCGTCCTGCCTCGTCCTTTCCCGTATTTGTATTTCTGGTGAGGTGTCTCTCGATGAGTACCGCGTGGTCCGAGCCAGCAAGTTCAACGAAAATCCGCACGTTTGCCCAATAATTCGTTTCTTCGTGGGAACCGTTCGGCCGAAAGTCGGACAGCATTGATAACTTCGACCATCTTTACTTGCACTGTCCATTTACAATTAGTGTTTGAAATATTTCTCTCTTTCGGGTATCTTTGTAACGGATAATTGTCTGTTTTTCGAAAGAAGAAGCTGAAGCACAGCAGTGTAATAGATAACGAGGTGAAAAAACTGTTTAACACTAAACGTACCAACTATTAAAAGTAGTTAGTAAATATATATTTTACTTAATAATAAATCACTTTACAATTTACAATAGTAAATATAGTATCTAGTAAATATTGCCATATAAAAATGTTAACACTAAATTTATTCAAATTGTCTGTAATTTTCAATATAATAGATTAATAGATGGAGAAATTCCATTATTTTCCATAAACGGATTTTTATAATTCCAATAATTGGAACATATAAAACCGGTCATTTGATCGTGGTAGGTATACATACATTTTACGTGGCAGGACATGTACAATAAATGTGCAAAAAAAATTATTCGAATATACGGTACATCTATTGCCACAGAAGATACATACATACAGTGTTTCTAAAGAATTTTTGGTTCGCGATATATTGGAGTGTACTGCACAGTCGTCAGATTAAGACTTGTCTCCCACTCTACCCTTCCCCTTCTACGACCCAATCCGCGACGTCACAGTCACGTGACTCTGGTGACTCTGGCCTGGCGTCAAGAGTGGGGTTTCGCAGATCCCTCTGCGCCCCACTCTCAAAATCACTGCCATCTCCTGATGGACGATCAGTACATTTATAATGAGTCATATTTAAATCGTTAAAAGTATAACATATTTATTAGAAATAAATTCTATATTTTTAAATTCACCGCGGACACTCAAATAGTCCGCACGCCTTCTTTCGAATATTCCGAACCACTAACTCTAACAATATGTATATTTGCAATGAATTTATACTACAACCTAATAGTTTTAGGTGGACCTATCTCGAAAGTAAACTTCTTTATATTTCCATGATTTAGTAAAATATTTCCATAACCAACTGTACATAGACAAGAATATAGTTCATAAAACGAAGAAATTAGAGTAATTGTTAGAACTGTACATTTTAGCTTCGATAGTTGAAAAATAATGCAATAGGATTTTTTGGAGTACTAGACAGCGGATTTTATGCATTTAGGATAAAAATGAGTAGGTGTAATTTAAAGCAGTAAAAACATTAGAAGAATTTTAAAATACCGTTATATTATTTTCACCTCATTAAACATATTAAGAAAGAAACTAAACGTCTATTTCACTCCAGTTTATTGCAATTCAGGTAGAACATTTTTATTTTGCATAAGATCCGCTGTCTAGTGATAACATGAACAAACGTGCAGAAAAATGTTCACAATTAGGATATTAGCATCTTTACTAACATCTTTTATTAGCAGAAGTTCTTTACCAGAAGAAAAGTAGGTTGCGAATGTTTATGAAAAACAAGAATGTTGCACACTGATTGTAAGAAACAGAGTCCAAGTAAAACATTCCTTCTTCCTTCAATAATTTTAGCAAGTTGAAAATAATACATTGGTGTTGTTAAAATTTCTTTTATATTTTCAATTATATTCTTTTGTATTAAAATTATATTGTAAATTGTACCCACCAATTTCTGTCCTAAATGCATAAAATCCATAAACGACGTTCTACGAGAAATCGTCCGAATCTTTGACGAAAAGAATAACGAAATTGTTGACTGTTCCAAAGGAATCGTACACGTAAAATCAATTACCGGGATGCGTTCTGTTGAAAGGTGATCGAGAGTTCGCGATCAACAACGCGGAGACAAGGGAATCTCATTCGTTCGTCGGTGTTCCGGGTGTATCGCAATGCGGAATCGACTTTGATTTCCCTTTTAATTTCGCCAAGAGACTGCGATGCGTCTGCGAACAAGGAGCGCGCCGGGCGCCGTGTCTCGAAAGTTAATCTTTCTCGATCCGCTATCGGAGGAACCGGCAGCGTTCCGAAGACGAGTAGCGAGCAAATTATTTCAGATGGCAATATTTACAGGAGCGAAACCGAACGGAGAGACACGAGTGCAATAGAAGCCGGGGACGAATGGCGTGACGGCGAAACGGAAAAACAAGTTTCCCGAATCAACTTATCCCGTAGGTAAAGGAACGAGGTACGGGGAAAGAGCGTTGCAAACAGAGGGAGCAAACGCTGAGAGAAGGAGAGAGAGAGAGAGAGAGAGAGAGAGAGAGAGGGAGAGATGGAACTTTTGTTCGAGAAAGGAGACTGGACGAGGAAGACGAAGAAACCAAATATAAGGAAGTGGAGGAAGAAAAGTTGATCCTGGCTGGTACGTGAGATTCGAGACAGCGTCGCAGGATACGATGAGACCCGCCACCAAGTGACGCGAGGCAACGCGAGGCAATGGGAGGCGACGCGAGGCAACGCGAGGCAGAGAATGCGTGCTCAGCGACACGGCCTCGTGCAGCCGCGTTCCAATTTCTTTATATGCATGATGGTTACAACCGGCAGTGTTCGCATTCGTGGCATTACCGCGGTTGTCCACAGTGATCCCCTGCACGTGAAATTTTTGAACCGGTTCCGGTGCGCCGTGGAGGGCTGCTGTCATCCGCAGGAAGGATTCAACGTATTACGGGAAGATAACGAAAATGCTTTTCGCGATTTAAATTTTTGTATGTTCAAAAGCATTCGGGCGCTTGTCTTCTTATTCAAAGTTGTGAAATGGATACTTCGTTCAAATATTTTCAGATAATGTTTGGCACCTTTCACTGTTACGGATATGTGTCGGCGATAACCCCCTTTTCTCTAAACAATGCATATTC
Organism: Lasioglossum lativentre; assembly: GCA_916610255.1. Taxonomy (NCBI): domain Eukaryota; kingdom Metazoa; phylum Arthropoda; class Insecta; order Hymenoptera; family Halictidae; genus Lasioglossum; species Lasioglossum lativentre. The sequence continues at coordinate 40,980,441 of OU744355.1, read as the reverse complement.
GTATATTCTGACCCACTCATTCAAGAAAAATAGGAAGTATTTTGTACGAAAATCCGCAGTTTACTTAATACATCAGAATGTTGTTGTTTTTTAATAAACATTTTCTACTAGGTTTGTTAGGTTTGTAGATGTTGTTGCGATAAGGAGGCTTGTTTCATTTTCGGGTAATTCACTGTTACGGATATGTGTCGGCGATTACCCCCTTTTCTCTAAACAATGCATATTCGTATATTCTGACTCACTCATTCAAGAAAAATAGGAAGTATTTTGTACAAAAATCCGCAGTTTACTTAATACATGAGAATGTTTTTGGTTTTTAATAAACATTTTCTACTAGGTTTGTTAGGTTTGTAGAAGATGTTGTTGCGATAAGGAGGCTTGCTTCATTTTCGGGTAATTTGCTCGGCAATCTTATTTTGTACACACGTAACATCAAGTTACGTTTGACTATAATAAATGAAATTTCCTTATTTGTTAATCATAACTGTGACATGTAAAAACATCGACGAATTTACGAACGAATAGTCAGATTAAAAATTGAAATAGAAAATCGAGTAAAGTGGATCTTTTGAAACATTCATTCGGCTTTTAAAGGCTTTGAAGTAGAAATAAAAAAGAAAGGTCCTCGGAATTATGCTTTGAAATACAAATGAGTATTTCCATTGGAAGCACTTTGCCTTATTATTTCGTTCGCGACTAGTTTGCTGTCAATAATGTTCGAAATGAAAAAAACTATATATTAAATATTGATGACAAAACAATATCGCTGCATTTCCGTTTAAAGGAAATGAACAACAAATGGTTAGTAGCCTGACTCAATACATATAAAGCAAGGAATTAATAGATAGATTTTCAAATAAAAAATGTTTTCTTACTGTTTCAGTGATGACAATGTACATAACATTCTAATTGAATTAAACATACATTAAAATATTTTATCACTTATGATAATGACAGTTTAGAAAATAAAACAATCTATACCGCAAGGTATTACTTCATGATTGTCAGTTTCTCATCTCAAATTAATTACACGTGCCAATCGTTACTGAATGATAGCTGAAGCATGCATTTCGATTTTTGTCATTTGAACAGCAAAGAATTTCACCAAACAAGGGATAAAATATTTTCGGTATCGTGACATCGTCGTAATTCCATTGACGTTATAACGATATTGGTTTGTATCGAAGTTGTCGAACCACTCAACAACGATATAATTACAATGGAGATGCCGGAATTCGCCATCACATTTCCGTATTGATCGGGCCGCCATCTTTCCAACTAAATATTGTATGAACAGAAGCGCAGAAATAGGAAATTAAGATTGCTTCATGCTGAATAAGTGAAATCACTACGTTTTACTCTGATTTAACACCGAGTTATTCGTCATGAATTTTTCACCTCCCTTATTCTAACATTGGTTCATTATACTATACCTGCACTACGCAAGGACAATGCAAAAGTCATTCTCATACGTCACGCGATTTTATTAATTATTCGTCGATTCACGGGGCTAATATTAGCAGCAGGTATTCGCGCATTTGTTTGAATCGAATCAGCGTTCATGGATGGACTCCAGTCCAGAAAATTAGCGTGTTCCCGTCCGACCAACTCCAATTAGGAGAGTTGATGTGGACATGCAATGCGAAATGGTGTGCATCGTTTCAATCCGATGCACGAAAAGGGAGAAACAGGAAACGATATCGCGTACGTAATAGAAAATCGGATGCACGAGGCTCCATTGTTCGAGACAAGTTAACAGCCTTAGGTTCGGGGATGATTAAAATCCTTGTTTCCCAGTCGAAGGCTTTCTTCGCCATAAGTTTTAACGACGAGAACAAATTTACCATCAGAATTGACTAGTTGTGCCTCAGCATAGCGAGTGTCTCGGTTAGTATTCATGATACAATGTGGTTATCAGTGGATATTGTTGTATTATACAACAATATTTTAAATTCAATTCAAGGCAATTCAGTTTTTTAAAAAACAATTTACAATTTTTTACAATTTCACTAACCACTATTTGACATAAGCATATAAAAAGCTTATTTGTACCAATCCACGAGTAATTATTTACTGATTCTAAATACTCTAGTGAACTCCAGTCATTATTAATTTTATATATTTATATCATGTTTCAGAAAACACATTTTGTAAACACATATTTAAAACGATTATAAACATATTTCCTCTCCTAATATAATAGTGGACACCGATGCATTACTAACACTTTAAGAATTAATAATAATCTTGCTTTTAATACATGTGCCACATATTGTTCGTTTGTATGTACATATCTCGCTGTGATTTTACTACATTCTTTATATAACATAATGTATATTTTTGTGAAACATTTTAATGAAAACTCCGATACACTAAATTTATTGAGGATTTCCGATAAACACGGACATACACATTGTTCACAGTATGCTGATCTCTTTCTAAATCTATGTATTCAATGTTACTTTGAGAAAATAAGATATCTTGTACACGGATGTCAATACTAATTATACGTCTGTTTGTCGCGAACAGCTGGCAATAGCAGTATCGGTGCTGTTCAATCAATCTGGAAACTTAATCGTTCCGCTGTAGTGTGTTCAGAGTTAGTAGGTATGTAGTTAGTAATTCTCCTGCTGAGATACAGGGCAATCATGTATCCCTTCAGGTGATCCAAATACATTCAGCTTCGGATTATTGCATCGTTAATCATTCGACATTCATTTTTGCACCATTGATTAATTACTTATTACGTTCATTAATAATATCACAATTACAAACACAATATGTAAGAGTAATTCTGGTATTTCGCAACTGTTCTAAATAGGTTAGCGAAGTTGCGCACGGGAATGTAGCTGAATTCCACTAGATGCAAAAAGTACTTGATCACCGAATTCCTGATCCACGAAAAATTGTCGACATTTCACCTGTTGCAATTTCATAAAAAATAATCGCACAGTAACAAACCTGGACTCATTTTAAAGCACGAAGACTCTACTTTCACACACCTTTATTCTTTCTCCTTTAAGAAATTTTTGCATGATGTAGCGAGTGAGAAACTGAAGATCCATTTCTCCTAAAGAATGTTATAAATTGATAAATATGTAAAAACATTTTTAAAAATTAATGTAACGAGTGAGAAACTGAAGATCCATTTCTCCCAAAGAATGTTATAAATTGATAAATGTGTAAAAACATTTTCAAAAATATTAATATAGCGAGTGAGAAACTGAAGATCCATTTCTCCTAAAGAATGTTATAAATTGATAAATGTGTAAAAACATTTCAAAAAATTGTTTCGTTAGTGAATCTCCCATAGATTAGGATTAGAAGATTGAAGTGCCCCCTTTAGATGATTCTTCAAAAATTGAAGTACGATTTTTTTTCACTGTTTCCTTGATAAGTTCCAAGTTCCGTCATTTTTTTCGACTTTTTTAGCTTAAAAAAAAAACTATAGCAGATATCAAAAAAGGATTTAAAATGTTTTTTAAGTGGAAGAAAGATTTTAATAAATTATTCTCCGCCAAGAAATTTCAGACAGGTCGGCCATTCCGTTTAGAAGTTACAAGAGCGCAAAGAATGCTTCGAGTCCAAATAGACCCAATAAGCGTAGCCGGGTTAACATACAGTCGGTGTGAAAAGTATTCGTACACCTTTTAAAAACGAATAACTTTTTCAAAATTCGACCCAATAGCTTGAGTTTTTTTGAGACGTTAGAAGGATTAGTTTACTAGCTAATATGTAAATAATTTTTTTTTTTATTGTTATTGGTCGTAATTGCGAAAGAAAAAGTAAAGGTCACGATTTTTAAATTTTTTATCTGTGCCTGTAGTGAAAATTTATAAGGTTCATTTGGTAGGTATAAGTAAGTTATATACATGTACAAAGTTTCATTGAAATCGGTTGACGCATAAAAAAGCTATGGGCATTGTAACATGTAAAAATCTTTGAATTTAGGGTTTTCGAATCATTTAAATCGCGGATTCTTACAATTTTTGCTATTTTCAATCATTTATATTTCGTAACAACCTCGATCGATTTCGATGAAACTTTGTACATGTATATAACTTACTTATACCTACCAAATGCACCTTATAAATTTTCACTACAGTCACAGATAAAAAATTTAAAAATCGTGACCTTTACTTTTTCTTTCGCAATTACGACCAATAACAATTAAAAAAAAAAAATTATTTATATATTAGCTAGTAAACTAATCCTTCTAACGTCTCAAAAAAACTCAAGCTGTTGGGTCGAATTTTGAAAAAGTTATTCGTTTTTAAAAGGTGTACGAATACTTTTCACACCGACTGTATGTGTGAAAGGTAGTGTTTTTATTTGCTATCTGAGCATGCGTAATCTGCGATAGTAATTATTTGCCAAGACTGCTGCATCAGCAAGGGTTGATATTCCCAGGTTCGCTCGCAGTGTTCTACATTTCGCGGCGGGTTTCATCAGGGAAGCTTTGGTCCCGATCGGTGGCCTGCTCTTGCCGGTGTCCTCGGTTCGAAAAGTTCCAATAACATGGATAGGAGACAAGGGAACCTCTCGGTTCTGTTCGTTTTTTCGCCAGGGAACGGCGTTCTCAAGCAAGTTCGTCGAGGGCGCGTCCCGACCGGAAGGAAAGAAGATCGCGGACCCCGGTAACCGTGCAGGTTTAACAGAACGCTTTAGGGCGAATTCGTATGCCAGGGCCGTGCAGGGCTCGCATCGCAGTCCTCGATTGAGTTAGCGAACCGTGCGAAGAGTCGCGGTATACGCGAATCGCTCGTAAAATCGGAGGGTTTCCTGCGAACGGTCCCGAACGAGGCGAGGGCCGATGAATACGTGATATCACCGCGCTTTTTCCGCCTCTGTTGCGCCGTAATATCGTCCTGTTACCCGTTCAATGCGGCACGGATTTCTGGTGCCGCCTTTTAGGACGCTTCACCTCCCCTCCCTTCCCCTCACCTCTCATTTCCTCGACCCCTCCCCTCCTCTATGTCCCCCTTGCTCCACTTTCTAACGAAATTCTCGTCGGACTGGAGAAAACGCTTGAAATACTGACAAACCCACGTCCCGCATTCAGGAATTCATTAGCCGCTATTAACCTTCCTTTTCACATGATTGTTAATTTGCGACGTACCACCGCTGTTGCGGCGCGTGATGTCCGTACGCGTTTCCACTCCCGAAAGGAATTTATTTTCATGAAGGTACGCCCTTCTGTTTTCTCTCATTCCCGCCGCTAATTAATTATGTGTATTCGTTCAGCCGGCGAATGCCGCGACCCTTTGATTGCGAGAATAGGGTTTGTCCGCGTTTGGGAGAAGCTCGGTCGTGGTCCTGATCTCCTGCCGCGCTGCGGTGGTTTCGGCTCAATGACGTACTCGTTAATAACAATAAATGCGAATTACAGAATTATGTGCTGGCGAGTGGGGATCGAAACGGTACAGTGCTCGGTCAAGTAAGACGCTTTACTGTCGATAGAAATTATAAACTTTCTAAGTTCTGTAACTCTGGTAGTTACCACGGGAGAGATTTTTATCGAACCGCACGAATAGCGACGAGATTATTAAATTAATAGCAGAGCGATTAAATAACTATGAGTAGCTCGTGTTACAGAGATCATATTTTTAAACATGATTACGTAGAAGTTTGCTCGTTGCACGAAACAGTGTAAAAATTGAGGTTGTGCAAGAGGCAACCAATCGTAGGCAACCAATCGTAGGCAACCAATCGTAGGCAACCAATCATCCTCACCACGAGTTCCAGAACCTTGAGCTCCTCGTGATGGTTCTATTGTGTTGCAATCCACACGATAAAATCTGTGCAGTTAGTGTTTTGTTCCAAAAATTTCCAAATTTATTCTAATTTATTAAAATTTAGTTACAATGTTTGAATAAAGTTTATGCGAATTAACGACAATACAATAGTGCTAACGATCTAAAAGACAGTGTACACCAAAATTGGAGACATTTAAGCCAGAATCGAGTAAATAAATTATATAAAACGATCTGGAAATGCTTGTTGCTATACCTTGTCCAAGATGAAGCAGTAAACGTAAACATGGTCGCTCGAGTGCGAGCAGAGTTACCAGATTAAGACTTGTGTCCCCACTCTATCTTCCCCTTCTACGATACTAGTCCCCACTACCAGGGCACGGTCACGTGACGCGTTTTGTCTCTGTCGTGCATGCGTCACAATATCACGTGACTAATCCAGTACTGGCAGAGAGAGGGTAATCTTGTCCCCTCAATTCGTGCTCCCTCCCCTCATCTGGCGACTCCGAGTGCGACAGAGTCGATGTTGCCTTTCTTGTTGGACAATATATAGATGTAACAAAATTAAAAGGATATTATAACCCCTTGCCCTACAATAACGTGTCAGACTCGTGATGAAGATTCTGAACAGAGTCTAATAAATATGTATGCTATTAATTTCCTTTAAATGGAGATGAAATTCTATTTTGGTTTTGATAATGCACAGTTATTGGAGAGCATGTATAGGCATACAATAGATATAAATTTTCTCTTTTTTTAGGAAATTGCATTACTACAAAAAAGTTTTAATCACTGAAACCGTAAAATAAATCGTAGGGCAAGGGGTTAATACTGAGACAATATTTACCATTGTGTTTCTACAATGTTACAATGTTTTTACTATTGTCTTACACACTTGTTCAACCTATATTGCTTAATTTCTACAATATAATTGTTTTGTTACACATTTCAGAAACCTAAAATTTTGTGTGTTTATCCAGGAGTTAATATGCTATATACAGGGTGTATAATTTGTACATTTGTGCATACGAAATGTAAATGTAAATTGTTTTATTAATTTGTCCAATACAACTGTATGTCTGTAAGTGGAGTTGGCAACACGTCGAAAGACAGTCTACACTGCTAGTAGGCAACGATACTATCCTGTATGTATTTAGAAGAAACTGAAACAATACGATAATAAAAATGTAGAAAGAACTATTCTTAGTTTTCAAACAATTATTATTAAAGCGATGGATGAAAAATAGAAGTTTTGTTTCGAACATAGTAGAATTCGCCCTTCAATTGATTTCCCCGTTCAATTAGTGCGATATCCGTAACAATTGGCGCGTTCCAGGTGTGCTTTCACTTTATTAATTACATCGCTTTGTTTAAGCGAGTCTACAGAACTGTTTCGTGTAAAAGCAACTGCACAACTGTTGTAACATTTCCGAGTATTAAAAATATTATTAGAGCAAAAAAGATCTTTAAAGTCGAAGGTTTACTAAATTGATGTGAACTAAACGAATATCAGGGAAATACTTGTTGAAAGTTAAAAATAAAAATGTAGCCTATCGAATCATCTACAACATTCTTATCTGATCAATCGTGAACAGTAATTAAGTACGATTAGACGCAATTTCTAGGGAATCAATTAATCAAAATGACAGTATAATACGAAAACTATAAAACGTATGGCAAGTTCATATCTCGAAATTGCTAAAAGCAGAAATCACTCGGGAAGAATTTCGTGAAGAATGATTTAAACGTCATTGTGATATTCATTTCAATATTTGTACACTCGAAGAACGGTAAGAATAGAAAACGAGAGCGGTGTACGAACGGGCCTAAATAAAAAAGACCGCATTGTGCATGTTTATTGAATCGTGAACAATAATTAAGTACGATTAGACGCAATGTCTAGGGAATCAATTAATCAAAATCACAGTATAATACAGAAAACTATAAAACGTATGGCAAGTTCACATCTCGAAATTGCTAAAAGCAGAAATCACTCGGGAAGAATTTCGTGAAGAATGATTTAAACGTCATTGTGATATTCATTTCAATATTTGTACACTCGAAGAACGGTAAGAATAGAAAACGAGAGCGGTGTACGAACGGGTCTAAATAAAAAAGACCGCATTGTACATGCTTATCGAATCGTGAACAATAATTAAGTACGATTAGACGCAATGTCTAGGGAATCAATTAATCAAAATCACAGTATCATACAGAAAACTATAAAACGTATGGCAAGTTCATATCTGGAAATTTCTAAAAGCAGAGAAGAAGCGGGAAGAATTTCATGAAGAATGATTTAAACGTCATTGTGATATTCATTTCAATATTTGTACACTCGAAGAACGGTAAGAATAGAAAACGAGAGCGGTGTACGAACGGGTCTAAATAAAAAAGACCGCATTGTGCATGTTTATCGAATCGTGAACAATAATTAAGTACGATTAGACGCAATGTCTAGGGAATCAATTAATTAAAATCACAGTATAATACAGAAAACTATAAAACGTATGGCAAGTTCATGTCTCGAAATTTCTAAAAGCAGAGAAGAAGCGGGAAGAATTTCATGAAGAATGATTTAAACGTCATATTTATACACTCGAAGAACGGTAAGAATAGAAAACGGGAGCGGTGTACGAACGGGTCTAAATAAAAAAGACCGCATTGTGCATGTTTATCGAATCGACATCCTAATTCGGAGCTGAACAAGGGCATATGGATAATCGGAAAAGCTGCTTCCGACCGAATAATGGCGTGGTCTGTAATTCGCGAGAAATTCTGCGGTATGAGTGTTTTCCGTTCGGTGTACGAGGTCGTCTTTCGTCATTCGAGCAGTCTACGTCCGGTTATGTACTGAATAAACGGAGGCTGGCTATGGTCGACCGCCGATGAAACGTTAAAATAATTAATACCGCCGCCGCGCCGGTCGCATGCAGCCGCGGCGTTTTTCAACACTGATTACACATCATAATCGACCACTTCCGCATAGGTACGATTTAATTTAGAACCCAGCGTCATGTTTGTCCGCGCGATGTTTTATGAAGCCAGCGGAATCGAAAATGTTTTGATATATGCAGCGTCCAGAGCGAATTATAACCGGTGCGGCGATCGATACTGCCGATCGAGAAAGTAGAACGGCATTTTTGGCCCTCTCGAACGGAGCAAAGGTAGTCGGGACACCCTCGGAATGGCAACGACCGACGCGACGCGACTCGACGACGCACGATCGATTATACGGATCGAGTGTCTGGTCCCTATTATAATTGAAATTTTTGGATCACAGCTAAGCCGAGGTTCGATGAATTTCGCTCGGGGATTATGATCGTCCGGCCGGATTGATGGTCCAAGTACCTGCAGATTCATTAAGTTCTTAAATCACGTTACCCGTAGTACGTTATAATGAACGGAATTTTCTGGCCCGATCGATTGCTTTTGCTGTAATCGAATAATGACGTTGGAACGAGTGCGAACTAATGGGGTTGAATATGTCCATTACAGGGATACTGTAAATGTTTGTTGAAATCGCTTTTTCTCAGGGTGTAAACAAATTATATGTCTACACCTTCGGTTTGGTAGTAATTGATGTAAGAAACCAGCCGCAAAATTAATTTCAAGGTCAAAAGGTCAACCATTTTTAGTCTTCTTATCACAAGAATAAGAAGTACAGAAGAGGCAGCGGGTCAAAACTCAACCGTTCTCTTAAAAAATTGCGATAAAGCTTTTTCATTATCAAACTGATTTTTATTTATATTATATTTTTTCAATTTCCCATAGCTTCACCAATAGCACGCTATACAGGGTGTTCGACTACAGGTGGGAGAAAATTTAAAGGGTGGTTCTCCATGACAATATAAGTCGAAAATGAAGAATAAAACAATTGCGATTTCGACTTCGTTATTTAGTTATGCGTTGCCGCATTTTAGGTGGATTTTTAATTGTTAACCCTTTGCACTTGAAGCTATTTTAATTTAAAAGTTAAACGTTTCTTCCGACCTAGATATTCAGTCTGATTTTTTAAATTTGATGGATATGAAATTGATATAATACCTCATAGAATACTTAGATGTTTAGTAATTGATTAGATACTAACATATTTAATAATGTAAACAATATTTTGAATAATGGTACAGAAATTTTTAGTAATGCCGGAGAGTCGCCACTCGAGTGCTATGGGTTAATAACTAAATAACGAAGCCGGAATCGCAATTTTTTTATTCTTCATTTTCGACTTATATTATCATGGAGAACCACCCCTTAAATTTTCTCCCACCCGTAGTCGAACACCCTGTATATCAACTCTATCTGACTAAGGAATTAGGTTAATAACTTCAACATAATTTTTTAAGAGAACGGTTCAGTTTTACCGGTGGTTCCTTCTGCAGTTTTTATCCTTGTGACGAATAGAATATCATGCAATCAAAAAAATTCTTGACCTTTTGACCTTGAAATTCAAGGTCAAAGTTATTTTTGCGGCACCTTTCGCACATTTAATTTCCAGCAAACCGAGGGTGTAGAATCTCGCTACGATAGTCGCGACATATCATTTCTATACACCCTGTACATGACAGTTAAGCGCAATGGCGTCGTTCGCTTTAGTGGAGGGGAAACGAAAAAGTAATTTTTTCTCGCTTGTTTGCGCGGTGTTAATATAGCTAATATATGTAGAAGGGGAAAAGGTAATATCCGGTTAATTAATGCTCTCCATAGATAACTAAATGCATTACTGTTATCTATGGATCTGGAAATTGCCTTTCTTGATAACCAGTAGATTACGAAGCTCTTTCAATTGCGCTAAGCTCCGAAAATTTATGATTGATTATTATATGAAAATGAATGATTATTCATTTAAAAATCATTTTCTGTGCTACGTCACTTGTACAAAATTGTATCGGTTCTGATAAATTACTTTAGTAACAGTATTGACCATACTTCCATGTCTATATTATTTGAATACTTCTTATTGTATCTTGTATTTATTATCACTAGACTGCGGATTTTATGCATTTATGACAAAAATGAGTAGATGTAATTTAAATCGTTCAGACGATTTAAGAACGTCCATATGTTATTTTCAATTTACTAAAATTGTTAGAGATAGGAAGAAATTTTACGGTTCCTGCGTTTTGTAATTAACGAAGCCAAGTTTTATTTTATTTAGTCTAATTATCACATTTACTAACACTATAGATTCCGGATCTTTATACAAAATAAATAGTTTGTGCATTCATTGCAAGAAACAGGAGTCAAATATAAAATATTTTTCACTAATAATTTTAATGTAGTGATAATAATATATTAATACTCTTCTTAATCTTTTCACTGTTTGAAATTGCACCTACTCATTTTTGTCGAAAATGCATAAAATCCGGTGTCTAACTATCACATATACATTCAATGTATAACAAACAATAATGTAACTATTACAATGTTTAATGGAAACAGAATTATTTGACTATTTTTTTCGCCTAAGTTCTTTCTCGTTTACACGTTTAATGTACATATTATAGAGATTCATATACTTATGCAAATATTTTCCACTAAAACGTTCATAGTTTTCAGTCATATGGTGACTCCCAACTAACTATAGTTCAGTTTCTATCCATGTTAAGCCCTTGCCCTACATGCCCTACAATATCATGTAAGACTTGTGGTGTATGCTATTAATTTCCTTCAAGCCGAAATCAAAATTCTATTTTGGTTCTGTTGATGTACAGCTATTGGAGAACATATAGGCAAACAATACATATAAATTTGCTCCTTTTTTAAGAAATTACGAAATACAAAAAAATTCTTATCATTCGAACCGTAAAATAAATCATAGTGCAAGCGATTAACATGTGTGTACAATTTTTGAAAAATCAAAGTTTCATGCGAACAAATTGTTGTGGGCGGAATCCGCGCCGTTTCCGGTTGCAGCACAATTTTGGAAACGCGCTGCGCGGCCAGAGTGATTTGCTCGGAACCGATTGAAGTTCCCGAAGAAATCGCGAGTAGTGCTTTCACGGAATTTTCGATAAATATTGAAGCAAGGGAAAATGGATTTACAGCAATCAAAATAAAATTGATACTTGAATCTTCGTTTCGCCCGGGACTGCGTCGCTATATGAATCGATGGGAAATATCGGTTCGCCATTAACTTGTTCGCGAACAGAAAATAAGATGGATCGTTTATTCAGCCGGGTCGTGGAAATTCGAGGCTTCGTTTCTGTTCGATTCGAAGTGCGACCGACTGTGTGTTCTCTGGCTCGCGCGACGAGCCACTTTAAAAGGACTCGATCCGTTTTCTTTCATTTTCTTACGGTGCCCTCGAATGGGTGCATACTAGGTAAAGGGAAGGGGGCGTATAGCACCTCGCGGGGGCAAACGCGCCGGACCACTTTACCGGGAACTGTGTAATTGCGAGCGGTTCAAGAAACAGTATCTGAGAGGTAAACGGACAAAAGGATAGCAGTTCAAGGGAAAGGAACGACGACGATGGCACCCCCGATAAGAACGGCGTACACCCCCGTTGCGCTCGCCAATTTCCGTGCTCCGCTCGTTTTCGATTTTCTAATTTAAAAATTGAATAAGCGGACGGCGCACCCCTCCGTTTGCCTACCAGCAGTGTTTTCAATCTCGTGCCGGATTCTACTACATTTCGATGCAGTTCGACGAACCGCGGTCGCTTCGTAAATTATCTGTGGAGACAGTTGGTCGTGAAGCTCCTTTCACTAAACATTCCTATGCAACAACTGGGAAAATACAGCGACCAGCGAAACTGAACACGCTGTTAACATTTTTGCAAATACAATACAGTATTCTCGCGATTAATGTCCCAAATGTCTGGACGATAATTGTCCCTGAACTATCCCCACTCCTGCGGGGTATACTCCGTGAGAGGGCTATAAAACTGGAGAGGCCTCGGCAGCCGAGACGTGTAACATGATACGGGTCGGGTATATCGGTGTGAGACCACTACTAATCCGATGACAAAACTACTTTATTTTTCATTATTTTTTTATGAAACTTTCACGAACATATTCTTGGCATTTTTCTAATGAAAATGATACCAAATATGATATAACTCCGATGATATTTACGTGTGTAATGGACGACGAAATTTTCGTGCGCATGGAAGGACAGCCTATGGGAAAGATAAAGACGCAGAGAGTCGCAGTCGCCGGCACAGTTCAAAGGCCCGCCGGATTCTCACAATGTAATCCCAATAAAAAACTTTTTTATGGGGTTTTTTGTAGGGGAAGGAATAGGGGGCATATGAAGGTCACTTTCAATTATTTTAATAGAACCATGTAGGTTTTAATACACCGATCGGTGTAGTTCATTATTTCCCACAAAAACTTATAGCACAGTGTGCTACATCTGTTAAAAAATGTAACATTCACCACAAGAGTATTAGAAGACCTCGTTGTTTTAAAAATACGAAAAGGACTACGAGTACGAAGAAAAGGAAGCTGTTAATGTTATTATAAACACACTATTTTCTATGAAAAATTAACTTTATAAAACGTCAATCTCATTAATTGACGTTTTCTCCTCGTTGGATAATTTCCATGACGAACAACTTCCCGGAAGAATGTCAGACTGTTAAGTAAAGATTGCGCGGTGATATTTTTAATTAAAGCGTTCACAAGCAAAATAAAGTTGGAGGCGTGTACTTAACTTCAATGTAAACTGTGTAGTCATGAAAAACGGAGCTCTGGTAAAGATGAAATTAAAGTGAGCTACTCAATTGAAAGGTAACATCAATACAAAGGTAATTTCCTTGGTACATATGCATACTTATCACTTATCACTAGACTGGAGATTTTATGCATGTATGAGAAAAACAACTAGACGAAATACAAAACTGGAAAACATTTAACTAAAAATCTTGCTGTATTACTTTCAGCCCATTAAAGTTATTGGAAATAGAAATAAATGTCTATTTAGTTCCTGTGCAATTAATACAATTTTTATTCTGTATAAAAATCCGCAAATCTCTTGGTCAAATATTAACTTCGATAACCGCTCGTATCATGTCCAAATTATTTTAATAATTACACTTTTCATCTGCGAAATAGATGACAGGAAGGTGTCGTCGCTTTTTTAAAAAAAATTATTTGATGGGACAATTCTAAATTTTGTAGAGTTTAAATGTACGTAAATGTATGTAAATAATTAAAACTAATGAAATCATAACAGTGGTATTCACTGAACATATCTTAATGATTCATGTAAATCGGATTAGTTTTTCACGTATCATGCAGAAAAATGCTATTTCAGATTTAAAGGCTGAAGATTTAAACGCTGCGTCAAGCGGGCTGTTGAATGGGTCGTTAATACTTTTTAATGCAAAGCATACTGCAGTTTTAATTGATTGGAATAATTTAGCTGCCTCATCATTTTTGTGAATTGAGAAACGTTTGATGTCACCTATTTACTTAATATAGATACTTGTAGAACTACTGAAATATTAAAAAAAAATTTTATATTTAGGTATTTTTCTTTCAACAATGACGCAGTCAAAAAATCAGAAAAAATTCAAGGGTAATATTTATAACAATATCTACGATTTTTTACAATCACGACTGTCAACTTAAAAATTAGAAACAAAGTGTAGAGTTTTTAACTAGATATTTAATGTTCGTCAATTTTTCGAAAATTGTTATGTACCATGAAATAAAAATAGTAGGCTAAAAACTGATGAAATAATTATCAGTGTTGGGATAATAAAGACTTTGGTTATCAGCGATTCGGATATGAAAATAGCTTGATAAAATGAAATTTCAATTTTGGCACAAAATAACCTGTATGTGTTTTACAAATTAAATATAGAATAATCAATTTTGTGTCTCATCCGTGTTACTGGGTGCTCTGGCGTGGTGATCTGTAGCTTTGGACGGAAAAAGGTTTTCCGTATTTCAAATCATTTTCCGTATTTCCGTATACAAATCAAGTATGGTCCCCGTTTACAGATTGGGCGAAATTCTACATTGATCGATGTAACTAAGTGATTGGGAATTTCGAAACTGCACCGATTCTGTACTAATGCTGCAAATAGAAAATAGTTTACTAATTTTTACGAACGAGACACTTAAACATTTTAAGCAACACCAGTGTTACATTCAAGAGGGTCAAATTAAAGATTGAAAGGAATATGAAGCGCTTACTTGCACAGGGTAATTGTTCCAGTAGTTAGCCATTTAAGGCCAATTGTCAGCCAGAAGCCATCTTAATTGTTATTATTAACATACTACGTTCTACATTTTTTATATCAGAATGTCAAGCTATACATTGGAAGTGATAGGCTCACTCGTTCAAATCTGTAGGAGTTTTTTTAGCTGAAAAACTGGCGCGAGCTCAGACCTTGGAATTAAAAATTAAATTCTTTTATTTTTCGCTTTTCATGAATCAAACCTTTCCCATCGTATTCGTCTCGTTTTTCTAATAAAAATGACACCAAACACGATATAGTTACGATCATAATTAGTTGTGTAATAAGCCATTAAAGTTTCGGGAGTGAAAGAGGACGGCGAATGGAAAAGAAAGAGAAGCAGAGAGTGGAAGCGTCGAATCTCGGTCCCCTTTCTATTTCAATCGCTATCATTCTCTACGCTCGGCGCGCTACAAAGAATGCAGTACCTCTGCCAGAACTGTCGCGACAGTTACGGAGATGGTACCACCCACCTCGTCTCATTAGCAACGGAACAGAAGCTAAACGGAATTCGGGAGATCTTTTTGCCGCAACCTGTACTTTCTTGCCGCCGTTACTTTTGTCTCCGGTATACGCTACTCAAGACACTAGAAGAATTCATCTCCCTGATTGTCAGAGGAATTAAACGGCAATCGAAACGCGCGCGCGGCAGCGCGACGGCGAGTCAGAAACCATGGGAACAAAGCTCAATTATAAATCCCGTTTACGTGCGATCCGTTTCTTATCACGGTCTTAAACTTCTTCTCACCGAAGGCTAATTATCATTAATTAGAAAAGTTGCCCCGCGGCTGGCTCAGCGCTGCCGCGCCACGCCACTCCGGCATTCGTAGCAACGCCGAGCCACGCCGAGCCACGCCGAGCCACGCCGATGCGATGGCTGCTGGCTCAGGCTGACAACGTTTGCTTCCGCGTGGCCCTAAAACTTTCGCGGGAAGAAGCTCGTGATAAATTCCGTTGTGAAACAATAATTGCGAACGGGCCGGCAGATAGCTGGCGGAGCTTCACCTCTGCCGTGAACGATGCAATTTGTACCGCGGCCGGAAAAAGCCCCGGTGTGCATTTACGTTGTGGTTTCTTTCGGCATTATTTCGCTGAACGATAAACGCCCGCGTGATTAACGACGCTAAATACGCTCCCCGTTTCTTCTGTTTACCCTGGATTTAATTCTCCCGCTTAATATCCCAGCGGTTTTGTTATCTGACCGAAGTCGTCCCTATTTTCCCCTTTTTTTCTCCCCCTCCCCCCTCCCCCTTTTGTTTTTGTTTATTTCATACCCACTTTCGCGTGTTCCGCGCGTGTACAATAAGCGCATTGTTTGCGGTGTTTGCCGAGCAGAGATTCTGGAGTCAATAATGGGCATTATGGGAAGAGGAATCGCGATTTTAAGGATGAAAATCCTGGTCAAATCTTATTCGATAGCTGAACTCACCCAATATTACGGTTTTCTAAAGCCGATTCGGTGGAAATTTTTATTATTTCCGTGTACCGATTTTTTAAACTATTTTTGGCGTCCCTATTGTCCTATTCACCCCTTAAGAAACTTTCTAAAAGAAGGACAACTTTTATTGTTGTACCGATTTTTTAAACTATTTTTGGCGTCCCTATTGTCCTATTCATCCCTTAAGAAACTTTCTAAAAGAAGGACAACTTTTATTTCAACACGTTCACTGGCCTGCCGGTCACCGGTGACCGGTAAAAAATGCCGACGCACAGTAATCGGTCGTATTATGAAAGTCGGCAGAAAATTAATGACTTCTAAACTAATCCGTTTTCGACCTACGAGCCCTTATACTTTGTTTGAAGCGGTGCATCGATAAATGAAAAGAAATCTTTTTTTTTAGTTAAATAAATAGTTATAAATAGTATCACAGATCGACTTCAAGTTCCTTATCTTTTGATACATATCGAAACACCCAAACAAGTACTTAAGTATCGAATTGTTTGAAGATCGTGAGAAAAACTTGTATCACGCCCATCACTACGTACTGGTATCACAGATCGACTACAAGTTCCTTATCTTTTGATACATATCGAAACACCCAAACAAGTACTTAAGTATCGAATTGTTTAAAGATCGTGAGAAAGACTTGTATCACACCCATCACTACGTACTGGTATCACAGATCGACTTCAAGTTCCATATCTTTTGATACATATCGAAACACCCAAACAAGTACTTAAGTATCGAATTGTTTGAAGATCATGAGAAAGACTTGTATCACTCCCATCACTACGTACTGGTATCACAATCGACTACAAGTTCCTTATCTTTTGATACATATCGAAACACCCAAACAAGTACTTAAGTATCGAATTGTTTGAAGATCATGAGAAAGACTTGTATCACTCCCATCACTACGTACTGGTATCACGATCGACTACAAGTTTCTTATCTTTTGGTACATATCGAAACACCCAAACAAGTACTTAAGTATCGAATTGTTTGAAGATCGTGAGAAAGACTTGTATCACACCCATCACTACGTACTGGTATCACAGATCGTCTACAAGTTCCTTATCTTTTGATACATATCGAAACACCCAAACAAGCACTTAAGTATCGAATTGTTTGAAGATCGCGAGAAAGACTTGTATCACGCCCATCACTACCTGTAACAGCATATCTGAATCAATTTATAAGATTTCTAAATCGGACATTACGTATGCGTCAACCTAATATGTACTAGAGTATCTAGGAAAATTGTACAAAAGCCAGAAGATATAAAGATTAAGAATTGTGTTTCAGTCAAAAACGTTGATCCTCAAAGACGAAGAAAGGCAGGAAGAGGCTAGAATAAAACGAGCTAACTGACGAAGAGAACAGAAGCTAGAACACGCCGGAAAACTCGGAGAAAGTGGTAAAGCAATAAAGGGAGAAAGTGCAGGGTTCGTGAGTGCTTAAACGTATACCGAGCGTACCAAGACCTCGCGAAACTTTGGGGAAAACATTAGAAACAGGAAATATTATAGAGAAACTTGAAGGAAGTCAGGAAATAGAAACGCCGAAAAAGATGTACAGAAAGTATAAAGGATGTAGCCGGCTGAGGTTCGTACGAGCATCATCGCCAAATGCATTCGGATATTAACTTTGATTGTTTCCATCAGAAAACTAGAGACGGAATAGAATGTGCTAAGATCCAAAACAAAAAATTATACAGGGTGGTACATAACCATTAGCACTCGGATGGCGACTCTGAGGCACCACTGAAAATTGCTATGCCATTCTTAAAAATATTGTTCACATTATTATTTTCGTTTGTATTTAATAAACTACTAGAAATTTACATATTGCATGCGATATAATATCAGTTTCATATGAAAAAAAATGAAAAAAATTGTATAGAATAGAAAAATTTTAGAATGGAAAAATCTTTCGTTTTTTTTTAGTTAAAATAGCTCCGAGTGCAAAGGGTTAACTGTTGGTACAGAATAGAACAGGAAGGTCAACGACGTAAGAACCTCATTTACAAAAAATTATACAGGGTGATCGATAACTGCTGGTACAACCGACAAGAGGGTGATTCTATATTAACAAATGAGTCGAAAATGTGAAATAAAATTTATTTATTAAAGACTTTGTTTTCAAGAACATCGAGTTTGAAAATCCGCCAAGTTCGCATGCTTAGCACGCGTGCCGATAATTATAAAAGTGGTCTAACAAGGGAACATGCCAAACTGCGTTAATCACCGATTTTGATGAAACTTTGGGAAAAGGTAGTTCTTAGAAAAATATTTGGCACATGCTTGTTTTATTGTCCACTTTGAAGGGGTGAAAACTGCCCTCAAAATTAGGGGTTGAAACCATACTTAAGTCGAATATCTCGGAAACTACTTGAGCTATAGGGGTGGTTTAGGTGACAAAATTGTGTAATTTTTTTATAGAGAATAAAGATCTGCGAGAACAGATTTAGGATATCATTTTTTTTTAACAATATATTGAAAAATAACATTTCTCTTAATTTTTCCAATTTTAATCTATTTTCCTGAATATCCGGAATATCAGTAATCCGCTAAACGTAGATAAAACAGAATTTTGAATTTTGCGTTTTACAATAAAAGCGACTCCGAACAGCTCGCGTGTTCGCCGAATATTTTCATGCAGAATTGCCCCCTGTTAGGATGTATCATAGTCACCGATCACCCGGTACATTCCAACGAAAGTGTGAAGAGCCCGTACCTGATAATTGAATATTCTCGCGCAATTACTATTTTTTCACCAACTTCTCGAATTAACAACTTTGTTCATCATACTCTTGCGCGTAGGTACTTGTGCACGAAGTTATACAGTGCATTAAATTTGTTTAAAGCGAACCCAGCTGTTACATGCCCATCTCGATTGGCGTAACGTTGCATTATTTAGAAACTTCGTCCAATATCGTTGCCCACAATGATAGCATAATAAAGCATAGCACGCAACGCCCCGAATTCTGCCGGGAACATTGTAAAGGAACCTTTCACTAGTTCGCAATTGCATTAATTTGAATTTAATGTGTGCTTCTCTTGAATTTCTCGAACGATGTTGTAACGCGGTAAAATTCCGCCAGCGCAGTTTATGATCGTTCATAAGCGTGCGACATTTATATTAATACGTCATTAATTTATGGCTCGAACGTTGGGCAGTTGTATCGGATGCTTCGCGATAAAATAACCAATAATCGCGAAGCGCCGCGAGAGAGAGAGAGAGAGAGAGAGAGAGAGGGAGAGAGAGAGAGAGAGAGGGAGAGAGAGAGAGAGAGAGAGAGAGAGAGAGAGGGAGGGAGAGAGAGACAGAGAGAGAGAGAGAGAGAGAGATCATCTCTATAGGTTCGCGTGTGTCGTCGGTCTCTTTCGCGATGTCATATTCGTACAAAGCGCACAGAAAAACGAATCATAATTTGTTGCCGTAGACCGGTAAAGCGCGAATGAAACTGACACGATATCGCGTGCGCGCGGAACGAGTGTAGTGAACAATTTCGCTTCGGAAGCGAGGGTATCAAAACGTAGAAACATTCGTGTTTATGTGAAGGCAAATGTTTCGAGGCGATGAACGCGTCAACGAACGGAACGCGAATAAGAGATCGCAAAGACACGTCCAGCAAACAAATTGCTAAATCCTTGTGAGCACTCCCTTTGTAACAATTTATTGTGGAACGCATGGTTTTCTATATGGAATTACTCGGTCCTCGAATCATATCGTGCGAAAGAAATTAAACGTACAGTGGATTCGAAAAATTATTGAACACCAAATACTCGATTCTCGAAAAATTAATGTTTAAACTGTGATAATTTTGTAAATATTGGTTGTACGAAATTTGGACTGATTTTATAGCTAGAAGCCTCTAATTTTATAGTCTGTCGGTTCATTTTATTCTAAGATTTGTTTTTACGGTGTAGCGGACGAGAAACCGAGGACGGGTTTTTCTAAAAAATGCAAGGGTCTGTGTGAACTCTGGAAACATTTTTACGGAACTCAAACCACCACCGGTTTACAGATTGAAACTTCCTGTTTACAACGAACCGTTAAAAATTAACGTACGCTATTTTTCAGTTGTTTTATCCAGCTTTGAGTGGGAGGTACACCGCGAACTTTACAGATGTATAAGCAAACAGCGGATTTTATGCATTTATAGCAACAATGGGTAGGTGCAATTTGGAAAAGTACAGATATTAAAAGAATTTTAATTGTTTTCAGCTTTGTGACGTTATTAAAATAGGAAAGAAATTTTTGCTTGACACCAGTTCCTTGCAATTTATGTAGACAATTTTTAGTTTGCATACAGATCCGGTTTAAATATTTTTTAGATCCACTAAATATTGATACTACCATAAATATCTGACCACCTAGTAAAATAAAAAAATGCTATGATGTTGTAACTATACAAGAAAATGTATTTTAGTTGAGACACGTATAAATCATAGACGAATTTGTTTATTTAAAGGTTTTGATAAACGGATATTTATGGATTATCTTTAAGAAATCTGTTTGTTGTAGATATACTTAAAATGAAACAATATGGTTGGAAACTTGTTAAGATGCAATAAGACTTTTTGAATAATAAAATATTTTATATTTTTTGCTTTATATATTATTTGGTTTATTAACTTATGGTACCCCTATAGTACGTAACTTCTGAATCACCCTGTATATAAAATTCTTACTAGTGAATGACAATGTCGTTCTTAAAAATAGATACAAATGGATAAAGTGCAAAAAAGACAAATGAAATGGTAATATCTAATAATATCTATAATAGATGGTAATTTAAAATTAGTAACTACTATTTCAGTAAATGCAATAATGTTTCAACAATAACTGAATAATCTCAAACAAAAGGATTTATATCCATAAAGTATTTCGGTGATATTAGCAAACATGTAAGCGTTCGGATATTTTAGGGATATGGTGTGTATGTAACAAGCATCAGAGGGTTTTCGTTTCAATGTGTTCGTAACGTGTGTATACAGCAGAGAAATGCACATAATCCGCAATTCAGTCATAACATAAAATTAGCTTGTGCAATAATTACGAAGCTAATGCGTACAACATAAAATAATAAGCTGCAGATGCAAATTGTGGAGCAGCAATAAACATGCTTCCGAGTTTACACATTTAGAGTGACAAGCGTTTAAATACAACATTTAATTCCCGTATGTTCCTCCATGTTAAAATTCATACATTTCTATTTTTAAAATATTACAAAACGTTCGATTTCGTTCCATGTGTATCGATGTATTTCTATTAAAATGTCATGTTACAAACAAAACATAATTTGTCCATTTAAACTGTAAAGCAAAGTACAGTAAAATATTATCCCAGAATCTTTTCTGCAAGATATTGCAAAACGTTCGATGTCTTCTCATTTTGTATTAAAATGTGACGTTACGAACAAAACATATAATTTGTCGATTTAAAGTATAAAGCAAAGTACAATCAATGATTATCCCAGAATCTTTTATGCAAGATATTGCAAAACGACATTAGAGCAACATGGGTTTTCACACATATTAATTTTGTTTTAACATCTTCATAAACCAAGTGAGAAATTTAATACAGTATTATGATACAGTAATTTGATAGTGTATTGAATCCTTTGTTTTTTACTATATTGTAATTTTGTTTGTTTTGCAACAAACTTGCAAAATAGCTTTAGATAGTTTATATTAGATCGAACCGTGCGCCGAAAACATCACACATTGATATTGCAAAACGTTCGTTGTCTTCTCATTTTGTATTAAAATGTGACGTTACGAACATAACATAATTGGTCGATTCAAAGTATAAAGCAAAGTACAATAAAATATTATACTAGAACCTTTTATGCAATTATTCTAAAGAGCGGACGAATATTGAAATCCAATTTGGAAGTACGGTTCGCTACGGCATAGAGTAGTTTCCTTTTTCCTATCAATTGCACAAGGTTACATCCACGTGTAAGGTGTTCGCGAATTCCATTAAAATTGTCTGGACACCATGAACATTCGTGATCACAGCAAATCCTTTCACCAGAGAAAAAAGAAAATGAAATCTTCGCTAAAATTTTCGTACATTATATTTCGCCGAGCTGCGTATGGCGCTAAGTGCATTCGGGTGACGAGCGAGTGAGAGAGAGAGAGAGAGAGAGAGAGAGAGAGAGAGAGAGAGAGAGAGAGAGAGAAAAGGCTGACGAACCCATTACAGAATCGTGTCCACTGCTTTCTAGAATCGCGTTACCAGTCCCAGATCGCGAGAGTATACGGAAGAAGGAGAGGTTTCATACTGAAATACTGCGAACACCATTTATCAGAAGAATCTGTTAGAATTAACTTGTCCAGGAATGCAAACGCGAATTGTTCACTTGCAACGTTGCTTGTTCATCTACGGGGAAACAAAAGCGTGCGCAAACTAATCGTATAGATGTCCTCCGCAGACACGAGGCACTTGTCCTCTGTAAATAAGATTACAATTACTTCGTCGCACTCTGAAAATTTCAATAGTCGGAATGGTTTGCTCTATAAATCTTCCGACAAAACGATAATTATTACGAAGCACCGGGGGACTCGAGTTTCGTTTCAGTGTTCGCGAGCGCTCGGTGCTGCTGCGACGCTGCTGCTCCTAAGTAAGAAAACTCGGCTACAAATTTTACCCGCCTCGCTCCTTATCCTTCTCGGACGACACCTGTTCAACAACGATCAAAGCGACCCCCTGCGTGACAATATATCATTAATAACCCCGAATCATGCTCCCTCTGGATATCCAATTGTACAGTCAGTCTCATAATTGGTGGCACACACTTTAAACCAGAATAACTTTTTTTTATAAATTAACCACAAGACTTCAGTTCCTCTGTCAAGTTAGATGGTATGAATATGAAAAAAATAGTAAAAGTTACTTTTCGCAATTTTATCGTTTAAGCTTGTAACGAAAATTTAAAAAATATGCTTTGCAGAACACTCGCCGTTGCGTGCAATGTTGTTATTATTAATTTGCTATTAACAAATCATTACGCTGTTTGTGCAGGATAAGAGTGATGGCCTATTTGTTCCAAAAACATCAGTACATTGTAATAGATCTCAGGAATAAAAAGATATATTTGTAAAATTACACATGAAATTATAATATCAAGATAAAGTAGAAAAATAATCATAGATGTTTTCATACATTTGATTAACATGTCAGAGCCCGATTATGTTTGTGTCTACCTAATTGTTTGAAACGTTTTGTTGCATTTGCAGCATAATTTTTTTTGAACTTTTGTTTGAACAGTCTTTCTTTCTCCAATGTCCCCAAGGGATGTGAAAATTGCAGCAATTTATTTCCTATCTTTTCTAATTCGCTGAACTATTCCCAATGGTGTGCTGGGATTGGATCAATTTCATTTAACAAAAATTAACGACTTGCTCAGTTGAGAAAAATAAAACTTGTAACCAATCATCAATGCACGACTACAATAAGTTGAAAATTGAAATTTGTTTGCAACATATACTAGATCGATTAATCTCAATTTTTATTCGGAATTATGTTTATTTTTTCAAGGTTACTTCAAGGTAACTTCGTGTTTTGTAAATGGAATGCCATATGTTTCTTTTGATATTATGAAAGTACAGGAAAAAAACAAATTCAGCATACGTCCTTAAAATGATCTTGAGCTGCAACAATGAACAACTTTTAAAACAGACAAGAATCAATGGCTGTATTATTTTTAAACATTACTGTAGTCTGGTTGCGAAACGTTAATCACAAGAGTAATTTATAGTTTGTTCCCTGGGAGTCGCTTTACATAACAAATATCAACAAATACAAGCAGTCACTTCTCTAATCTTTGATCTGTTTGCTTATTACCGGTCTGTCAATAATCGTCGACTGCCGATGTTATCATGAACGTGTATAAAGAGAAAAATGATGTAGTTATTGATACTGTATAAACAAATCAAAATATATACAAACAATGAAACACAAACTAACCATACATGGCCTTAAGTGGTCAATACATTTAAAAAATACAAAGTTGAACCGTAAAATTTATCAATAGGAAAAATTTACCTATTTATTTAGTAAAAGAAAGATAGTATTTTTCTTGGCACAATGATACGGAAACGTAAATTCTTTGTCCCTAGACTCCGGATCTTTATACAAAATAAATAGTTTGTGTATCAATTGCAATACACACGAGCTATATTTTTCACTAATAATTTTAATGTAGTGAAAACAATATATTAATTCTTTTCCACTGTTTCAAATAGCAGCTATTCATTTCCGTCATAAATGCATAAAAAATAATCGAATTAAGAAAAAAGAAACCTCGACGAGAACAACAATTAATATTTCATGAAAATATTGGTATAGTTCAATAAATGATGCACACCGCATTCTTCTATGGACGGCAAAGCGGTCGTTTACCTTACCCTTGAAAATATCGATCATTTCTCCCGTGCTAATGTTAGACCATCGGGCTTCAGTTTTCCGTGAAGCCGAATGAAATATCGTTTACTTCGGGGAACCGAAGATCCCACGTTGTTTCAAGGTTCGCGAAATTCTCATTGCATTCGACGGCTGGAACGGCGCTCATTGTCAGCAACAAGCGCGCGGTCTCGACAGACGTAAACAAGGTTGGCCCCGTAGCATCTTTATTTTGATCGCGACGAAGCAGCAACAACAACGGATCGTCGAAACATGCTTCGGTTTTCAGACTCGACGCGAATTATGTCACGAGGTGTTTCTCCGGGATGACAGAATAACGGGGGAACCTCGGGGCTTCTATAATTATTGTTACACCGTGAAATTTATCACGCGTGAAAACAAACGCTGCCTCGCGAGCGCCGCGATATATAATCCGCGATTACACAAGGCGTTCTGAATATATCGCCCCCGTTTCACGATAGGATGGTCGGGCTGTCGAAAAACCGGCGCGCGTTCGTACGCCTGTTTCCGCTCATGAATAATCATACGCGACGAGAAGCCCTCGCGGGAGGAAAAATTTCAGACATCCGCGCGAAAACGGTCGCGCCTCGCTAAGAGCAGTCTAATTTTCTTACAGTGCGAGGAGAGTCTAGAATATAAATGTTTAAGTGTACACTAACACTCATTACCAATTTCGGTATTTGTATTCGTCGCGTGATTACAGCGATAGTAGGTCCAAATACGAGGAAACAGTTCTTACTCTCAAAAAAGATTTATACGCACTTTTGTGGATTGTAAAAATTTATTTGGATTTTATAAATTTGGAAAACCGGTCATTAGAATTAGTGGACTGTTCGACTAAAAGCGTTGTTAGTTTAAGGGGTTACACCACACTGGCGCTTACATTACCCTTATAAATAAGAAAAAATGTATTTATTATGTTTTAGACGATCCCTAACAAAGAAATCATGTACACCATCAGCAAGGATTTTCAAAAGAGGGTCCTACTTATCGGCTTATATCTCCGTCATTTTTTATTTTTTTTTACTCGTTAATATTGCAAATTGTTCATAAAACTACTATATATACGTGTAAAATAAAGATCATTTTATATACTTAATGGCAGCGTAAAAAAAAAGTTTATTTTTATACCTATTTTTCCGAATGCCAGGGTGGTGTAACCCCTTAAAGAATATTTTATTTTAATAACAAGTGAAATGAGTTATTTTTTCAGGTATTTTATTTTATCATTTAGAAAATGTTTGTTTCTGTTATTCGAAAAAGGTAATCTAAAATTGAAGTTACAGAAGACGAAGAGAAGATAAAATTTGTAAATTTAAATTGGGGTAATGAAATATGTAGAACCTAATGAAGAAATTTATAAAACAATATGTGTGTCCATCATATAAAGATGAAAGGTTCTCGCTAATTTGATCGTCGGCTTTATTATATAGTATACCTTACAGAAAGGGAACAATTCCTGAAAACACTGTACGCATATTGTATTTACATACACACATAGAAACGCATACCTAGAGACGCCTGCTTTCGTACAATTACTGAAACAAAATACCTTTAATGAGAATTCACTTGGAAATTCGTGTCGTCAGGAGAGTCGACCGATTTTGCTCTCAAAATTCCGGAAACCTGCCGGAGAATTATAGGAACGAGCGACGGCGCGGGGTACAATTGCGAAAGCCGGGACCGTCGGAATTGTCGGTCCTTTGTTGAACACAAGCGGAGTTGTAATAAGTACAATGAGATAGAATCAAGTATTATGTCATCTAATGCGCCTAATTAAATTCTTGGGGCTGGGTTTAATTGTAAAGTATAACTCAAACAGTTCTTAATACATCCCCCTACCCCCTCCGTTGTTTTATGCGCCAGTACTTCCTATGGCACAATTGAAACCTTTGATAGTGAGGGATGACAATCCCGTGAGACACGATAATTTCCTGTTTCCGAAACTAAACAAATTGACTGTACCAATTTGCTCGTTACAACGTGTTACACAAATTATGACGTACATTAACTATCTATTATTGTTAATAAGCACAGAGAATTATTTAAAAATAACACTTTAACATGAGTATAACTTTATATTATGTTGTTGTACAAAATAAATATTATTATTAGCCTATTTTGTACAGGAATTTATATTTTTATATGCACACGATTTGTGGTACTATATATTAATAATTAAATATCTGGAATAGTAGAAGATGCGAAATAAATATTATTAGTCTATTTTTTAAAGAATTTATACTTTTATAATACACGATGTGTGGTATAATGTATTAATAATTATAAATATATGTCTGACAATTAGAAGAGACTAAATGTGATATTGTGGAAGTAATGCTTAAGGATAATGTTTAACTATTCGAACAAGGGAATAACACTTTGAACTAGCAGTTTTTGTACGGTGCTAAAAACGATAGAAATGACGTACCCTTGGCACAATCCACCCCATACAGTGAAGACAATGAAATAATTGTTGTTTGAGAAAATATGGTTATCTGCGTGTAGCAATCTCTAAAACTTCCTCCATTGTTCAACAGTAATCACAGTGAGCGTGGTTTATGTTGGCCTTGTGTACATTTCGTAAGAATAACAAACTATTAGGTCGATGAAAAAATATTTTCGGCCAATATGTGAAGTGTACAGTTCCATTTATTAATTTCTGTAAATGACTGTAGTTTTAAACATTTTTTAAACGCAACAGGTAATATTAAATCAAAAACAGAGTGTTTTCTTCAGAGTGAAAAGTTTGTTTAACACGCATGTTATTGGATATGAATAAACTGGCGCGTCTTCCATTTCTACTTTCATACATTCGTCTGACGCGTCTGATCATGACCAACTAATTCTACTTCTTGCATACACTATAGCACGTGTACCCGACGGATCTTTAAACTCGATTTTCTCGAAAACGAGGCGTCAAACGGTTAAATGTTCTTCCTTTCTTTCAATTTACATTACCAAGTAGAATCACCCCCTGCTCGCTTGTACATGTTATTCGGCCTTGTATACAGGGTGTCCTAAAATTCCTTCAACTCCCTAAAATGAGCCTCCCTGAGGTAATTCGAAGCGACATTTTCCTTTTCCAAAATGTCCGCCGCGGCTTGGTTTAGGAGTTATTAACGAAAAACACTGACCAATCAGTGCGCGACCTAGACGCGTGTTGCCAAAGATGGTCCGGCGCGCCAGCATAGCCGAAATACGACGAAAGCCGTTCTAACCCATCGCGGTATATCGAAAACTACTGAACTGTTTACACTAGTGTTTTTATGACTGATACGTCACGTTGTGTGGATCAACACGGACGGTTTTGCGTACCTACGATGACGAAAGTCCTCGTATCAAGGACTTACAGACCCGGACGACTTCTGGCACGTCGGACTATCTTTGTCAACACGCGTCTAGGTCGCGCTCTGATTGGTCCGTGTTTTCGTTAATAGCACCCAACCGTCCATTTCAGGGAGTTGAAGGAATTTTAGGACACCCTACTTAGCACTCGAATGGCGACTCTGAGGCACCACTGAAAATTGCTGTGCCATTCTCAAAAATATTGTTCACGTTATCTCAAATTTGTTCGTACTTAACTACTATTATAAACTACTATATTATATCAATTTCATATACTGTCCGTACGCCACAAGAAATCCCTCGAGACAGCTGAGGGGCAAAGGGGGTCCTCGCTTGCAGCCAATGGTTATTTTTGACGTCACACACTTTAGCCAATAATTCGGCTGGAACCGAAAGTTCGTGTGGAATGACCCAATCGGACGGTTTGTTGTCGAATTCCTGCCAGGAGACTTCTTGTGGCGTACGAACAGTACACAAAATGAAAAGAATTGTATATGTAGAATGGAAATATTCTAGAATGGAAATATGTTTATTGTATTAGTTAATTCTAAACCTACCACGGTCAAACGACTGGTTTTCTATTTCACAGTTATTGAAATTATAAAATCGCTTTCATAGGAAACGACTGAATCGACTTCTTCATTTAAAAGCACATATTATAATGAAAACCGTACAAAGTTTAAATAAATTCAATCTTCTCACTGCTATAAGGTGTTTCATTTTTACATGTTTGGTGTTAAAAAATAGCTCCGAATGCAAAGGGTTGTTAATACACAGCAAAAAGTCGATAGTATACGATGCTTTTCGGGAAACAATAATCGTCTTAAAGGGTCTGTGAAGGGGTCGTTTACCTTGCAGGCAGGTACCCAACCACGGTTTTTGAACGGGCGCGCGCGCGCGTGCAAACCAGAGCTGCGCGGGTTCGTCGAGACGCCGTTCATGCGGCGTTAATTAATTAAATTAATCAAGCGACGCGGGAGCTGGAGAATCCGTCGCATTAAACCCCGTACGAATAATAATTGCGCTTCAACGGAGGAGCGCACAAAGTCGTCGGGTAAAAGTTCCGCCGAGGCAAGTACGATAAATTCTGCGGTAAAACAATAATCGCCGGGCGCATCCCGGTGCCTTCCCGGTAAATAGCTACGAGGCTCCCCCTGTTTTTGGGTATAATTCGTGGGAGCCACGGGATAGCCCGAGTGTACAGGTTGTATACCGCGACCCCAGCATCCTTTCGACATTGTTTTGCGACGATCAAAGCGACAACGCTTCCCGGAGGGGTAACCCGCGCCTCCAGGTCGCAACTTTATTGTTAATAACGGAAGGCCCGGGCTCCCCTCACGGGCATACTAACTGTCAAATTAGTGTACAAAGATGAAGAACAATACGAAAACGCACAATGCACGCACAAACGTCCTGGAGAACGTCATGGAAACCAATAGAGAGCGTCGCGGCGCCGCACAGTGGGGACATTTGACCAATCTCGATTCAAAATCAAAGAACTTTCGACAGAAATGAGGTAGAGCGATGAAATTTTTTTAAAATTAAAGCTGAAACTTTGCAGAATACGGGAAAAATAGGGAGATTATGGTACAAACGTTTTTTAACCTTGATAAAATTCGTTAAACTTGTACAATTTCAAGAAAATTGTGGTTTTTCAATCACCACGCGCGGAAAAAATTTTTTTAATACATGCGAAAGATCATTTCCCGTAGATTTTTTCACGCTGATTTCAAATCTGGTTTCAAAATTTGTCTACGACATCACTATTTTGAAAAAAAAAATTTTTTTTTACAAACAAATAATGGAATCATTTTTTCGTAGAAATGATTTAATAACACATTAGTTTGCAGGTATATCGTATTTTCATATATGGAACACAAAGAAAATAATAATAATTAAGTATTTTAACGTTTTGAGTTACTTACGAAACATGAAGAAATTAATTATTATTTTTTTTATTGTATATAAAATCTACAATCCCGATAATAGCAATCTGTATTATTGAAACGAATTATTGAATGAATATACTTTCGAAAATAGATATTTTTCCTATGGCTGTGAAGAATATATACTGTGAGCATTTGTTTCTTTTCTGTACATTATTGTAATTTATCTGCTTTAAGTTACTTTATGCATAATATTAAACGATTTATCTGATTGATATTTAGAATATTGCTGTAAAAGTGTGTGTACCATTTCAAGAGACTATGCGCAGTTGAATTCAAACGAGTGATATTTATAGAATTGAAAAAATACAAATATTCTGATAATACTATGGTCAAACTGTCATTGAATGTACTCTTGTTTACATGATTCTCACGCTACAACGTTTGCACTAGATACTAAGTTCAGTCCACCTATCACTTTCATTGATAAATGTTCTGCAAAATTTGCGATCCCGTCCTACAGTTGTTTATTTTTCCGCGAATATCCGATAAATTTTGTTCGGTGATCAACTGCAAGGTCATTTTTATTATTACTAACCACGACCGGTATCACGGTTACTATTTTGTAATTGTTGAAATTACAAAAACGTTTCCATTAGAAATTATTAACCCTTCGCACTCGGAGTTACTTTAACTTGAAAATTAAACATTTCTTCCGACCTAGAATAATTCTATTGTATATGATTTTTTTCATTTTATGAATATGCAATATTCATTAAGTTAAATGTTTAGTAATTGATTAGATACGAACATATTTAATAATGTAAACAATATTTCGAATAATGGTACCTACAGCAATTTTTAGTGGTGACCCCCAGTCACGTATTGTTATAAAAATTATGAGAAATGTAAATAAATTTAGTCTCGAAATTTGTATAAAACGACGTACACCAGTCACATTTTGTATTCGGTACGGTTTGTGTTCAAAGCCACATAATATTCCCACTGAAAAAAAACCTTTTGAGAGATAAAAATATGTTCCTTGTTTTCTAATTGTTAATTTAGTTTTGTAATTCGTTTAGCTTTTGATTGTCAACTTGTTGAAACCTCTTTAAAATCTGATAGTACCCATTACGTATAATACTTATGTATTGACGCAATTTATTCGATGTTTGTCATGTTTCCACGTTTTCAAATCCGCTCACGAACGCAATAAATGTCGAGAAAAATGGCTGAAATTAATTAAATCATTAATTGAATACCGAAGATTCCACTAGAATAAATTGCATATAAAAATCAGATTTCTGTGTGGGCAGGTGACTGGACGCGTGCTTGTCACCGTGATCAAAATAATCGGATTAAAATCGCCATATTTTTCAGCTATTAACGTCTCTCACTCGCCGTTCTCAAACGAACTTCCGGTAACAATACCGTAATTTAATTCTCACAGCTTTACTCGGCCCCGGACAATGCGCGACCGAACTCTTTGTAAAACCAAATGTTGTTGTAAAACACACTACGAAATCCGGAAAAACAGTTCCATTCGAAATTATGGTAAATCGAATACTGTTTGCGGTATTGAGGGGAAATGCCATTCGTCGCGTTAATAAAAGGAAATACGTATAGAATAGCTGCGCGCTGATTGTTGTAGCCCAAACGCGAGTTTTGTAGAAATTTTTACACAGAAAGATTAATAAAATCGACGAATGAAACCCGGTATTTTTTCGAAGGTTCAATTAATGTATTATTTTACATTTTTCGGCTAATACAATGATCCAGTTTGTTAAATAACAGTTCAGGATAGTAAATTCTCGACATTATAGTTATCTTCGTGACATTCGCGTATCAGATTTTTATATAGGGTGTCCGAAAAATGTTGTAGTCCCTTGAAAAATTGGTTCCTTGAAGAAGTATCTTTCCCTTTGCAAAAATGTTCTCTGCAGCTTTGTTAAGGAGTTATTAACGAAAAACGTGGACCAATCAGAGCGTAGCTTACAGAGACAAAACGCATCACGTGACCGGGCCGCGGCGGAAGCGTGGGGATTGGCGTCGTAGAAGGGGAAGGTAGAGTGGGGACAGAACTTAATCTGGCGACAATGACATACAGAAGATTGACTCGTCGGTCGACGTGACAGTAATAAATTCACTGAACCCATTGTATACACTTATTATGTCGCATTTAAATTTTAATGAAAGCGTTTGCTGCACTTTAAAGCATTAAGCACTGTTAAGCATTGCAGGAATATAAGGGCGAATTCAATAAAAATTTCTGTCCCGATTGGCACGTTACTCCTAAATGCGTCGATTCATCCATTAAGTTAATTCGATAGTTTCAAATTTCGTCTCGATCTAATTTGAGTAGCTGACGTCATAGTGTCATGCATTCGCGATCATGTAATTCGTTAATTGCTTTGGCGCTTGGTACGACATGAAGGTTTTTAATCAGTCAAAACGATGCAAAATTGTTTCCAATAAGATACTCCTTTGACTCAAACTAATTGTGTATGCCACTAGAATTCTTTCAGCTACTTATAGCTACGGATAAAGTATTAAACGAAATTAGCGGTTGATTTTGGATTCTATATATTGTGATATTTATGCAAATTCACAATTGTAAGTACTAATTTGCAATAAAGAAAATTGTACACAGCAGTTTTTCCTTACATTCCCGTGCTAGAGGTTTTACCGTGCTGATAGTAACATGTATGCAGGTATAAATCTGATAACAATCGTAGTACCACTGCTTTTTACGAGTTAGGAGACGCTGTGAATGCATAAACATCCGCAGTGTACTTATCATGTGAAATCTAGCAGTGGTACTATAACGCCCTTCTTTCGAACAAAAGTTACGCTCTAGCACCACAGAGGCTGTTTTCGAGCTCTAATCTTTTTAAAGGGCGACAATTGTTCAGAATTGTTTTTCACAATAATTTTACTTTGACGATTAAGATATGGAAATGCTACAAGTAGAAAAAGTACATGATAGTTCAGACATTTGACCTGGTGAAAAAATCCATGAATACAAATATAATTTTGCTAAAAAGTTAATTCGTACTTCAAAATTATATTCACCTTAAGAATGTTAAAAATCAAAAAATTAACACTGTTTTTGAAACACTAGAATGCATCCAAAAAACAAATATTTACTAGAAGTAGAAAAATTACATGATAGTTTGGATTATTAATATTTAAAAATTTTATACATTTCAAGAATATTAATCAGCCAAAAATGGAATTTGTTTATAGAATTTTCTAGTGATTTAAAACTGTTTTCAGAAGCACTAACATGCATCCAATAATTTTACGAAGTGAAAACATCATGCAATCGAATAAAAACGAATGGTTCTGATTTTTTTTTAACTTCGTTAGTTCCAAAGTAATTTAGAAAGATTTTTCTTTTCGATTCGAAAAATAAATAGTCAAGATTAATTTACTGATCAATTCGTTGCTTTCTACGTGTTGGTATTTCTGCGTGTCTGGAGAACAAATAAATATGAAAAATAAATATTAATCCAATCGCGGATACGTGGCGCCATCAGAGAGTAAATATCGAGACCTTAGGCCACCTATATCACGGAATTCCTCAAACACCTATTTTCGGTCCCCGGTGCAGTTCTGAATCGGTATTTCATAATACTTCCGCGCCATTTATATTTTAGTGACTGAAGTGGATATGAAAGATGGAGGAAAGAAGAAAAATGGTTAAAAAATGAAAAGGAGAGTTTCAGAACTTGGCTTAGATATGGGGGTATTTGATGGACTACTACATAGAACTACCGGTCAGTAACTATGTATCAAAGTGATTGGTTTTTGTTACTTTATCGTCATTTAAACGATAAAAATGGTCTTGAGAGATATTACTAAATAAACTTATTTATTCCTACAGATTATTCGATTTGGTACTTTTTCAAAATAAATTGACTATTTAAATTACTGAAAAATTATGCATTCTTCAATACTCACAAATATTTACCATACGTTTTCACTTTGAATATTGTATATATTTTATGTGATTATAAATTTAAACGAATTTTTAAACAGTTTTTTTATTGCGTTATACGGAGATTTACTATATTTTCTTCATTTTCTAAGTAATGCGAGCCTTTTTCAAGGTGGTATGAGTCAATTTTTGGAAAAAAAGAGTTAATGGTAGTTCTAGTCATATATAAAAATTTTTTTTTTTGTAATTAATAAATAAATGGACTTTCCCAATACTACTTTCAAAAACGGCTCGAATTGCCATGCCCATCGGTATACTAATAAGAATCCCCAAATATGTTTGAGTCTTAGAAATGCACAAAATTCAAGGAAACTTTTATATTAAGCATTATAATAACAGTTCTACTTTATTTCAACCATAAGGAATATTTTAGTCAACGAAAGAAATTGTTGTTTTACTATAGTAATCAGTGAAAATAGTAATCTGGGTCAAAACTCGCATTCTAGTTATTATGTATCTTATCGATCCCGAAAATTCTGTAGGTAACCACGGCTGAGATATTTCGGCGGATCTAATAAAACTAGGAGAATATCTTTCCTCGAGAACGGTCGCCATGTTTCTTATTCCTCTTCCGTTTCTCAATTTAGGAAAACTTCATTTTCACAGTTTCATTATTAATAAGTCACCGTGTGTAGACAAGAACTTTCAAACGTGTTCGTATACTGTACACCATGTACAAAATGAAATTATTCATGCTTATTTCAGTTCGCCTCAAGATATTCCTCAATTTAGAAGTTCATTTTGATTTCGGTTTTTTCGGATACCTTGAAAATTGTTTAATATTTCAACATATAGAATCGTATAAAAATAAATAGAAGCAATGTATTTTACTTTTAAGTTATATAAAACATTTGCAACATTATTGCACACTAAAATATAATATTAGTAGATTAATTTGTTTTTAGAATGAAATTACAATCTTATACTATAAAGGATAATCTTCATTTGCAACATTATTCAAAATATAGGCATACTATTGGTGCATTAATTTTCCAAAATAATATCAACGAAAATTTCTACTAATTTTTCTCTGTTTTATTTTGATATAGTATTGTTTCTGTAGTGCAATATTGCAGGTTTTGTACTTTTAAGAGAAAATTGCCGAACTAATGTGATAATGATGTACCAATTACATACAATTAATTACTATAATAGTTTAGGTCTACATAGACTGTAATGCAGTTAAAGAACTGGAACAAAATAAAATTTCACTTGTACATTAAAGGTGTCCATGTATTAAAAATAAATAAACTTCTGATCAAATTCTGCTTCAAAGAATTTTATAAAGCATATTTGCATACAGATGGACAATGCAATGATAATCATACTCTGAGGTTTTCACCTGTCGAGTTATTGCGCAGCTGATGCTGCAAAGTTTAAGCTGTATCTTTTTCAAAGATGTTTCATTAACGTTGCAGTTAGCTTAATCAGCGGTGCAGGGATGCGCTAACGGTGTTCTTTTACTGGCGAAAAACTTTCTTTCATCTGCAGCGAAATGGGCTTTCTAATTAGTGTTTGGTTCTAATCAATTTGCATGATTGTAAAGTAGTACAGTCGAGTATCAGAGAATATTAAACTTTTACTCTGCTAAAAATTATCAACAAGTTTTCGGATTTCGTTAAAAGCTATTTCATCAAAATGTCGAAAAACTTCACGGAGAACTAAATTGTTGTGGACAATTGAACAATAATTTCAGTGCTAATTAAATCTGTAATTATTATCGTTACAGCCCTGTTATCAGAGCAAAAGATATTACAAAATGACGTGGGACGAATTACTTCATCAGCGATGATTGTTTATTAAAATATCTTCACCACCCTCTGACCGCTTTTTTATTTACCGTATAGCTAACGCATTCCGCGTTCTTCGTGTTCCTCGATTTTTCTCGACGAAAGCAAAATTTTTCGCAACGCTTGCAACGCAAAGAATTCTTTATCTGCGCGAGGCTTTCTCTCTCTTGGTGTCTTTCTATTCTCTTTTCTCTCTTCCTCTCGGCATGTGCATCCGATATGGTATGCTCTCGAATACAATTCTTTTCAAACGAACAGAAGGATCTCCTCTGAGAAAGAAGTACCCTTTACGCTCAATCTACCAGCCAAATTTATAACTTTGTTACACACTGAGAATAATGGAAGAGAGGCAAAGCTTCAACGAATTTTATTCTGATCTTTCCTTTTGTATGCCTATCTTCAATGATTTAGACAGAATACTCGAGATTATCGTTGTTGTGCAATAAAATCAGTGGCTCAAGCGTAAGTACAATTGAAATCACTCTAAAGCGTTTCATAAAAGGTTCTCATAATTAAATCGCTTGTTCCCGTTGTACGTGCACAGTTTCGCGATATTTCGTTTGCTAGTTTGGAAAGTTAGCTCAGCGAAAGCTCTTCAATTTTGTTGCAAACAACGAGTCGATCAAATATTTGACCACTTTCCACGCGTATTGTCGTTCTCCGCAGCTAGAAGCAACGAAATTGAAACAGTTTTTCTGTTTATTGTTTTTGAGAAGTGAATTCTGACAGGAAAAATCATTCGAGTGAGCCGATGAAGGAAACAATAAGGACAGGTTTAATAACAGGAAAAAGCTTAAAATCATTCACTCGTAGTACTCGCGTACTCAGTAATTTCTATTATCTATTTATAGTTATTATATTTATATAATTCAATTTAATTATAAGGTGCACTTATAAGTGTAACTACAACTTAAGTTGCATTGTACAATGAGATAATTCTGTAATAAAATGTATTTTAAACACCATGGTAGCCCCTTTCAGGAATTAATTAATTCTAAATACCTGTGTAGTTTAATCCAGGCAGATTGATAAACTTATTTTACTCTATAAAATCTGTTTTATGTATAATATTTATACATCATACTTTCTGAGAGTTAAATATTATTAATGTCTGAAAACATTCATTTTATTAATTGAATATTCGTTATTGAGATAATGTTCATGGAATTTTGCTTACTTTATTATTTTAAGGTATTACAGTGTATCATTTATTGTAGAAAGTCAAATTTGATTTAACAAATTCGAAACTCTTTTGGCAGGTACAGTTTGTACGTACACTATGCAGATATTTGACGTGTTTAAAAAGTCCAACGAAAAGTTAAATGAAGTATAAATTTTTTATTTGTTCAATATTTGTTTGATCAGTTTTTCCAAGTTTTTTAAATGCTGTTGGAACTTAGCTTTCACTTAGCAAATTTTTGTATTGTCGCCTGAAGCAACTCAGGATTGTATTTTTGTAACGACTCTTCCAATACGGAAAACAGAAAAATTCGTATGTCGTTCCATCAGACGGATGCGTTACTTGTGGGGAAAGTTTAATCAAATATTTAATTTAAAAAATCACCGTTGCATGGAACAAAAATGTGAAAAACATACCTCCCATTCGAAGCTAGATAAAACGACTAAAACAAAATCGTACATCAATTTTTAACGTGTTGTTGCAAAGAGGAAGCTTCAATCTTGGCATCTGTGGCGGTTTCAGTGAAGAAAAAAATTTTTCAAAATTTTCACAGATGTTCGAATGCATAGCACTTTTGCATTCCTTTTGCATACACCCTTTTCAGGCAGGTACAATATTTTTGGGACACCTTGTATACGAGGATATTTTTTGAGTGTTTGTGTGAGTAAGAGTATACAGGGTGGGGCACTAACTGCGTCCAGTT
Source organism: Lasioglossum lativentre (assembly GCA_916610255.1). Taxonomy (NCBI): domain Eukaryota; kingdom Metazoa; phylum Arthropoda; class Insecta; order Hymenoptera; family Halictidae; genus Lasioglossum; species Lasioglossum lativentre. The sequence goes on along the minus strand of OU744355.1, from coordinate 40,942,711 downwards.
TGAATATTGCCGTTATTTGTAATAATATGAAAAAATGTTATATAGAAAACTTACACGGTATAGAGGGGGACATATTGTGACACAAACATTTTCTGCGTGGGTGGAGGCACAGAGGAGATTTCAAGGTCATCTCTATTTTTTTTAAATGGAATGCTATGTTTTTTTTTATCACAATGCGATAGCAGGTGTTGAGACTTCATCGAGCTGTACTTGAAGGTCATGCAAGGTCAAATATGGTAGTAAAGTAAACTTTATTACCGTACAGGAGATGCTCGAATTGGTGACAGTTTGCGTCAATGCAAAGTTGCAATCTTCGTGTTACTGCAGAAACGATAAGACATGCACGTGATGCAGGGATACGAAGATTGCAACTTTGCATTGACGCAAACGGTCGCCAATTCGAGCATCTCCTGTAAGGTAATAAAGTTTACTTTACTACCATATTTGACCTTGTATGACCTTCAACGATAATTCGCTGAATTCGTCTCAACACTGGCTATCACATCGTGATAAAAAACACATAGCATTCCATTTAAAAAAATAGAGATGACCTTGAAATCTCCTCTATGCCTCCACCCACGCAGAAAATGTTTCTGTCACAATATGTCCCCCTCTATACCGTGTAAGTTTTCTATATAACATTTTTTCATATTATTACAAATAACGGCAACATTCAAACTGGACGCAGTTAGTGCCCCACCCTGTATAAGAAACAGTGCTCTCTTTCCTCGCTAATGATATCTCGGATATTGCGAATAATCCCAGAGAAATGATCATGAGAGGCGACAGTAGGGAGACATCGATGAGGACTTGTTCGATGCGGGGAGAGCGAAGTGTGCAGCAGGAATAAGGTAATTTCATGGATGAGCCTCGGTCTCCAGGCAGCACGCCAGACTACAACTGTAGATTGGTATCAAGACACATCGGCGAGGGTCCCGGAGGGGGCTAATGTACAGCAAGTATATTCGTTAACTCGATTAGCCTTAATTAAGCGCCGGAGCTTATTTCGATCTGCCGGTTAATCGGGTCGTCTGTGCCGCATGGAGACCTTGTCGTGACTTTGAAATAGACTCGAGATGCGGTTTCCATCGTGCGCCTTTGCCGAGCTTTCAGATCAAGAAGGACGACGATATTCTGGAGAAACAGACGGGGAGTACGAGAATCGAGGCTCCACGGTTCAACGGCGCACCGAAATTACAAATTAATTAATTGCAGTTCGGACCTCGGTGGATCAAACGAAAATCAACAATGAAGGAATCCCCAGATTGTCGACACTAGACGTCAGGTTAATCTCTGTCCACAGTGACATGTATTGCGATTTTCAGTTATGAACGTGATCGCATCTTTCTGATCGTCTCACTTGTGTTATAGTGTTGGGCGGGTACCAGAAAAATCGTAATACTCGGGTACCCGAAAATTTATAATATATTCGAGTACCCGAAAATTCGTAATACTTGGGTACCCGAAGTCGAAATCGGGTCCAGTACCCAAATGTCATAAATTTTCGGGTTTCCGACTCGACCAGATTTCGACTTCGGGTACCCGAAAATTCGTAGTACTCGGGTCGGGTACCCAAATGTCATAAATTCTCGGGTTTCCGACTCGACCAGATTTCGACTTCGGGTACCCGAAAATTCGTAGTACTCGAATACCCAAAAGTTCGTAATACTCGGGTACCGGAAGTCGAAATCGGGTCCGGTACCCAAATGTCATAAATTTTCGGGTTTCCAACTCGACCAGATTTCGACTTCGGGTACCCGAAAATTCGTAATACTCGGATACCCAAAAGTTCGTAATACTCGGGTACCCGAAAATTTATAATATTCGGGTACACAAATGTCATAAATTTTCGGGTTTCCGACTCGACCCGATTTCGACTTCGGGTACCCGAGTATCACAAATTTTCGGGTCCCGACCCGACCCGACGCGATTCATCAAAACCGGACCCGAGGCTTGGGTACCCGCCAACCCCTAGTTTTTAATGTCTCTTTGTCCCTAATAAACATTTCTCAAATGAATAAAAAAAAGCAAACATTTCCTAGACTCTCGTCACATTTCTATTTACATTTTAGTAGTTTCATTAGTGGAAGCTTGCAGGTATTTTACAAAATTGTTCGTCTTCATACTTACTCGAGATCCTATCTTCAATTTTAATTTAATTAAATTTTATGCGGTATGCATTCTTCTTTGATGAAACAATATATTGACGATAGCATTATGAGATTTTGGTCAGAATATTGTAACTGATACACGTATCGTTGATGGTGAAACAAAATACAAAATGGATGAAATTAATTGATCGAATAGGTCGATGATAATGGTACTTGCATTGATCAATAAATTCATTTCGAAAATGCGTTTAATGTTATTGTTGTAAATCAGACATTTTATATATGCAACAAACCTAATATCTACTTGTACGACGAACAAATTAACATAACAAAAAAGACATAATTTATACTAATACGAATACCATGACACAATAAAAATGAAAATTCTTCAATTACTATAATTACTATAGTAATAACTATACTACTATTCTATACAATTACTATTCATCAATTAGAAAATGAAAAATTTTCGATAGCAGGTAGCAAACACACGAGTTAACTCGTCGTCCCCAGTTAGAAGGTAAAAATAACTATAGCCATACAACAAATATAAATTAGTTTAGGAAACCACAATCGGCGACAAAGATGTTCTAATTATCGACGCCGGAAAGGGTCGCATACGAGAGACTTCATAATTTCAGAGCAGCTAAAATAATCCATCAGCGCCGGTTCGTTGGGTTGGAGCGGTACCAAAATGATCACTTCCTTTGAAATATTTGGATGATCGGTGACTTCTACATGGAGGAGACGTAACCGGCTGAGCTGGGAAATGGAAAACGTTTAAAGGGAGGAAGTCAGAGATTTTATTAGATGTTCCGGACGGAACGTCTTTAACCGAAAATGAATAAATTATTCACGGGCTCGTAGCTGTTCCTCATCGATACCAATTTCCAGGTCTCGAGCTGGCTCGGAGCCGAGACTCGCCGACGAGGAGCAACTGGCTTCGCCGAATTCGCTACGCATTACCTACGGTGCGCGCCGCTTTGTGCCGTATAGGCTCTTATCGATAATTTAATGGCGGCTCGGAGTTCTCCGATTATTTCGGCCGCGGCGTCGTTGAAATATGCAAGAGACGAGCTGCCTTGCCGGATGGAATGGCGGATGGCGGATGGCGGATAGCGGATGGCGAAGCCAGGCCGTGTTCTCGCGATACCGAGCACGAAACGCGGTTCCAGCTTCCCGCGAGCACTAATATGTCGTCTGGACCACCGGCAACGCGTTCCCTCCTCTATCTTGCAACATTTACCCCGAGCGCCATCCATCAGCCATGCAATTCGAAGTGGCGGGAAAGTCGACGCGGCACGGCGCGCGCGACGACCCCGGCAAAAATTAATTGAACATAGATCACATTTTACGAGGATGCGGATTAAATTGCTCGCCATTAACCCTCTGCGGTCTGTGTCTCCCGCGCGATAGACTGCTGCCAGCACTGACTTATTTCGCGGCCCCGTATGCAGTCGAGTGTTTCAAACCGCGCCCAATGGCCGACTCCATTTTTATTAAAACTGCCGCCACCGTTCCCGGAAATCGATGGAACTTTCACTATTTTCGCAGGGTTGTTTTTTATTTTTCGTTTACTTCTCTTCGATCGTGCAAGCTCGAAGCGTTGTTGTAATATTAGCGATCCGCGTCAAGTTTCTTTCGGGGAACGATAAAATTATGCAGTCAGTATCACACGCTTTCGATCAGAATGATGCCTTTTTTTTTAGAAATGGACCGAAGGAATTCAGCTTTTCTGCCGAGACGATGCGTTATGAAAATTTTGGAAAAATTGCGTTTAGTCTGAATTACGAGGAAAATTGCAGACTTTTTTTATTCAGGATTGTAACGAATATTTAAAAACTGTGTTTTGTAGACTCATACAAGTTACATAATGAAAATTTCACGAAAATTGGTCAATTGCTTAACGAGTTTATGAAATGATTAAAAATTGTACATTTTGGAAGCTTGGATTACCTCAAGGTCATTTTAAAGACGTATGCTGTACCTGTTATTTTCTGTACTTTTGTAATATCAAAACAAAACTATGGCATTCCATTAAAAAAACACGAAGTGACCTTGAAATAATCTTGAAAAAATAAACATAAAATTCTCTTTGTCACAGTGACATTCTACATAGAAAATTATGATAAAATCCCTGTACTTACCGTGGGACACCCTGTATATTACTGATGACTCAACCATCGTCTTAATTATTTTTAACGAGATAATTAAATTAATTCCACATTATCCAGCGCTCTTTAAATATCATCGCGAGCAAGCGTAACGGGATTTAGAACCCGGGCGTAATTCGGTATATGAGATACGGTATTTGAGGACGCAAAGCAAAAGTTTATTTTCGAGATAAAATTACGCTTAATACACGAGTAGACTGCGGGTTTTATGCATTCATGACGGAAACGAGTTGGTGCAATTTAAAACAGTAAAGAAATTAAATGAGTCTAACCACATCGATATATCAATTTCAATTTATTAAGATCATTATAAAGCAAAAAAGAAATTGTAATCTGTCTTCTGCTTCCAGCAATTAATCCAAACAATTTTGCATAATGATTCGTAGTCTATACATGAGCTACAGGATACATCAACACTACAATGAAAATCTTTATAAATATGATTGTCTTTGAAATATTATTCGGTGGAAATTTCAACGAAATTCAATAAAGTTTCATTTCTGTTTCGATTCAGTGAAGCAACTAATAAAGAACATTGTATTTTATTTTATTCTCATTTCTGTAATTGGAGAGCTGAGAAGCCAATACAGTGTAGATTCAATTTTCTCTGTGAACGACATACGTGATTTGGGAAATTCTTTATTGTCTAAAGTTTCAGTTGATAAAGTAATAAAGCCAACATTTTCAAACGTAAATAGTGGGCAGCTGTACTTACGTTGACCACCGAATGGCTAGACAAAAGTATTCATAGGCCAATCAGTGTAAGTTACCCTCTATAAATAAATATACACTCCATTTATTACAATTATTAGACAGCGCATTTTATGCATTTATGACAAAAATGAGTAATAAGATTGTTATATTATTTTCAACCTATATAAGCATATTCAGAATGAAAATAAATTTCTATGTCACTCGAGTCCGGTGGAATTCGGGTAGATAATTTTTATTTTGCATAAAGATCCTAGTAATTATACACCGTCTAACGTTTGTACTATAAATACAATAAGTGAAAGTACCATCGTGTTTCTCATTAGAAAATTACACAGTTTCTGGAAGTGCTTCAAAATATTTACCTAATAATAAACAAAATTTATCTGATTTTAATGTGACCTATGTTGTAATTTTATATGCACATCTATTAACGTGTGCAGACTACCTTATTATAACACAAATGTTTTCACCACGTAATATCATCATTAACATAAACAGAAAATTCTGTACACATAACAATACGGATTTCTGAGGCACCACTGAAAATTGTTGTGCTATTCTTAAAAATATTCTGCACGTTATTATTTTTGTTCGTATTTAATAAACTACCAGACATTTACATGAAATATTATATCGATTTCATATGCAAAAAATTTAAACAAATTGTACAGAATGGAAATATTCTAGAATGGAAAAATCTTTCGTTGTTGAGGTAAAATAGCTCCGAGTGCAAAGGGTTAATAAATACAGTTTTCTAAATCTTTGTATGTTGTATCTACCAGTAAGTTTCGAAAAGCTTAATTATCTCAGTGTCCATGCTCGGCGACCGGAGTCCTACGATTTCCTAAGAAGATCGTTGGTTTAAAGAAACTGTGTCGGACGAACGTTCAATGAAACAGTCACGAGTATCACGAATTGGAAGAGTTGTCGGCACCGTGGATCGTTTTGCGCAAGACCGAGGAACAGAGTCCTCGGTGTTTACCTCGCGGAGCAACGTGTCCAGGGACTCGAACAGGTAGCAACGATACGATCGCGAGGATTTGTCACCCCAGGTGCGACGACTGTACGGCTTCCACGGCAAGATGGCGACATCACGGCACGCGCGAATGCCGGACTGCGAAGATCATATCCGCCCAGGTGAATCGTATTATTACACGTTGCTGCGATCACGATCGTGGCCCGTCGCTACAGCGACACCTGCGAATAAATTCTAAGGATTCCTCATAGGGCTTGGGACATAGGTCACATTTTAGGATTGGTAGAGTAACAAGGGAACATGTTCAGTTGAAACTTACGTGAGATATAGTTCTTCGAAAAATATTTCACACGTATTTTTTTTTTATCGGCAACCATCCACTCTGAGGGGGTGAAAACAGCCCTCGAAGTCAGGGGTCGAAACCACATTTTTTTAGATATATGGGAAACTAGAAGTCGAACAAAATTGATTTTTATTTCAAATGTGTATTTTTTAATGGGAAATGTAGTCGAATTGTTTAACAAACTTTTTTTTTCTAAACAAAAATGTGGTTTTGACCCCTAACTTCGAGGGCTGTTTTTACCCCCTCAGAGTGGATGGCTGCCGATGAAAAAAAAAAACGTGTCAAATATTTTTCGAAGAACTATATCTCACATCAGTGAGATATACTCAAACGAAAATACTACTATATTATTAATTTCTTTTTAAGCGTGCGAGACATTACAGCGTTAATTTTTATTTTCAATTTTCTCGAAAAATATAAGATTCGCATTTAGCGTTCATCGTTTATGTTAATTTAACTTAGTATAATGATATACACCTCATTGTCAATTGTAAAGTGTTATACTAATGTATGCTATATAAACCATACACGGTTTGGGGCATTAAAAAATAAATAAATAAATATTGGTTTGTCGGGAAAGTCATGACGCATTTTTCGTATCCATCTCTTGCAAAAATGCGTCATGACTTTCCCGACAACCCAATAGTAAATATGTTTCATCAAAATCGGCGCGTATCGACTGAATATGTTCCCTTGTAAGCGTATTTCACCCGCCTATCCTCCAGCCGTTAAACTGTCCTGTTAATCTGTTTTCACGGCCAGCAAAATGTCTTGACCGGTGGCAAAATTTTTTCTTCCGTCCATGCTCTGAAAAGTATCTGTCGTTTAAGGCAGTTCTAGCAGCAGCAGGATGACCGGATTCCTTCGGCTTTAAATAAACGCGATCGATCTCTTCGAATTCTTCGGGCGACGTCGTCGTGCCAATTTATACATCGTCTTCGAATTACCTTCCACCGGTTCGAATTATATTGCGCGCACGTATTTATTTGCATTGCTGATACGAGCCGGCCACTTTTAGCGATCCTCCGTACGAATCTCGTTGCGACAAATATCCCCGGAGCTAGCACAAAAGAACCATCGGGACGAGCCGATGCGATGGGAGCCGCAGGAAAAAGGCACGGACGATAAAGGAGCGAGCCAACTTGTACGTAGAACGACTTTACATGGGAAATATATATTTATTTCTCTTTCGCCGTCTCTGTTGCCGAGTTTCGTGGAAACTGAGATCCGTAGGAAATTCCGTGCATCGTGATTCCGGGAAATAAGTAAATTCCATAAGTCATTTACTTCTTCTGGCATTGAGCTGATTTCAATATGCCTCGCTTTTCTCAATGTTCAACAGATTTCAATATCTAAAGTCGACTTCGATTTGGTTCACAAGGCGAGTCTCGCAGTAATTCAATGTCTCCGACTTTTTGCAAGCACGTGGACTGTTTTACTGAAATATAACAGACTTGTATATACATATGAGACTCTTAAAATATTTTTTTTTTAGAAATTTTGTTCCCTTCCAGATGGTTCGTTGTACAATTCGGTTTTTAAACGATGAAAATATTTTTGCATATACGGTGACTCCCGTTAATATTCGGACGATCTTTTAAAAACTATAACTGTTTTGAAAGAAGAGACTAATTTCGTAGAATTTTGTTCAGATGGAAATTTTGAGAGCTTTCCTTTCAAACCTTATACGCACAGTAGGTACTAAATGTCTTTTTCATTTTGAGATTGAACTGAATTCAATTATTGAAGAAGTGTAAACTCTCCTTTAGGTAACTACCCACACTGTGAAGGACTCAATTTTTTGCAACAAACAATTTTAGCCAATGGTGAATTCAGTAATAATTGGACTGCGGATCCTTATGCAAAATAAAAATATTCTGCATCGAAGGAAGCTGTAGTTAAATAAAAATTCATTTCACCCTCAATAGTCGTTTTACGTTGAAAACAACATATTCTGAGATAATTTATATTTTTCACTGTTTTATATCTCACTCAGTTAATTTTTTCATACAGTGACTCCCATTAATATTCGGACGGTCTTAAAAAAACGATAACTTTTTTGATATTGCACCATACGATTTGAACTTTTTCGAGAAGTTAACGCAATTAATTTAGTACATGATGTGAACAGAAATTTTTTCAAACATTGCAATTGGTCGGTATTGTAGAGAAAATACTAAAAGTTGCATTTTACAACTTTTTTATGTGAGTCTATATTGAAAATTTAAAAAATACGTTTGTAGATCTGTGTCAATTATATTCATTGTAAAAGTTTTATCGATATCGGTTGATGTGGGAAAAAACGACAGGTATTGAAATATATATGAATCCTTAGATTTATTGAATTTTATAGGGTTTTTATCATCTTTAAACGTTTGTAGCTCATTACAACGTTGACCGATTTTAATGAAATTTCCAGAATATGTTTAGTTGATACAGATCTACGAAACGTGTTTTCTACATTTTCAATATGAGCCCACATAAAAAAGTTGTAACACAAAACTTTTAGTATTTTCTCTGCAATTCCAAGCAATTGCAATTTTTTCAAAAATTCTATTCACGTTACGTAACAAAACCGATTGTTCTAACTTCTCTAAAAAAATCCAAGTTGTATGGTCGAATATTAAGAGTCACTGTATCTTACTTTACTTTTAGTCTGATCCAGTGGTTTTTATATTCGTTTGTTGAATCAAAATTTTAGTAGCACCACTGTACGTCGGAATTTTAGTGAGCATTAATTTACTGTACTCTTTCTGTTTTGTAATTTGGTAAGTGTAATAAAGTTGCGTTACTGTTATTCTTGTTGTTATTGTTCTCGCCATCGTGATCATGGTTATCATTACTATTATTATTATTATTACCATCCTTTGTGAGACATACATTGGGGTTGGTAATTAGAGTTAAATGAGCTTCACGCTCCTACTTTCTTTATGACGATCATATTAAATACTGTTTACATTATATATACATAACTATGCTCCACATTTAACTTGCACCATTGTTGTTATTATTCCAAAGATTTCAGTATCAGTTGTAAATATTTTGGGTGATTGAACACGTGTATACAATACGCATACAAATCTCTATTCTAAATAAAATAAGATATTTCTTAAATATAGTGACTGTTGAAAATGCACGTATACAGGGTGCCCCAAAAATGCACTTCCTTGAAAGGGAAAATTAATATGTCACGAATACCACGAAGGGATTGTATTGAGATCTGTTAAAAAATTGGACCGCAAAATTGAGCTTGACCCTTTCTTTCAAGGTAAAAAAAAATTGTATATCGCATCGTATAGTAGTCATCGCAAGGAACAAAAATCTCAAAGAAACAATGTGTCTCGAGTCAACCGTTCTCTTAAAAAACGACTTTGAAGTTTCGTAAACGAATTTCTTCCATATGTCTACAGGGTGTCCCAAAATGGTATAAGCGTGGAGGGAATGATTCTACATGAGATAATAAATTGAAAATATGGAATAAATTTTTTTCATTTGACGCCTCTGTAGACATATGGAAAAAATTAGTTGATTTGAGAACCGCTGTTCCTACGATACTTTTGTTCCTCGCGATGAATACTATACGATGCGATGAAAAATTTGTTGACCTTGAAAGAAACGGTCAAGGTCAATTTTGCGATCCATTTTTTTCAAAGATCTCCACCGATCCAGAGGTATAGAATCCCATCCATGGTATTCGTGACATATAATTTTTATACACCCTGTACATATTTATTGTATACATTACGAGTGGACCGCGCGACGTACAGGAAGTACCGTCCCGGAGCGGGAGCGGAAACAGCATCGATCCTCGAGGATCGCGGGTCGTTCGACAAACACGACAATCTCAATTCCTCGGCGGAAAAACTTTCGGCTCGCCACTCGATTAACTGCGCAAATTAACAACAGACTTCGCCGGGGATCCGTTTTCCTGAAATTGAGGCGGACGGGTTGTCAGCGTGTAGTCTACCGACCCGATCGTGAAAGAAAGAAAGAGAGAGAGGCTAGTGGGTGGTGGGGGTGGTGGGTGAAGAAGGGTCCTTCTTGCTACGCGAATGGGCCACTGAAATGGCTCGCTAAAAGCTAAAAGCCGGACGGACGAAAGAGCGGGAGAAGAGGGGTAGGGGATTAAACGGGACACAGAAAGAACGGGGGCAAAGGACAGGGAAGACGAGCAAGAAAGAACAGAAAGACTCGGGGTGGGACGAGAGAGAGAGAGTTTTTCCGGCGTGAGATTTACGCGAGAGGTCCGCGTGCACCGGAAGTACGTACGTATGTATACCGGTGTCTACGGCTGTGGAGCGTTTTCTGTTCAACCGGCCAGAGCCAAGTCGCCCCTTCTGTCTCCCTCAGCGCCCGGCACTACGCTTTCCTGTCTGGCAATTTCGTTCCTCTTGTACGAGGAACGAAAAGCGGGCGTGGCCGGGGCATAAATCGCTAAATCCCGTCCAGTCTTCGGTCTCTCCTCTCCACACTTTTTCAGCTTCCTTTTCCACCGGCTTGCCGACTTATGGGATGATACCGGCAAACGGCGGACTACGGTCACCACTTTCCGAAGTCGATCGCCGCGCCGAGTCGCGTCGCGTCGCGCTGGCCCGGACCCGCTCAAACACATGGTTGCCATCATCGAACCGTCGCGTGTCGCCCGTCGCTCGTCGCACAGTGATCGCTTTTTCGGTAAAGTGGGACCATAATCAGTGTGACTTGAAAATTTCATTCATTCACCTTTAATAAAATTGAAAACATCTATTAATCCTTTTTATCTTTAAGTGGAAGAAAGATTTGAATAAATTATTCTCCGCCAAGAAATTTCTGACTCGTCGGCCATTCCGTTTAGAAGTTACAAGCGCACAACGAAATGCTTCGGGTCCAAATAGACCCAATAAGCGTGGCCGGGTTAGTAAAATTGAATACACCTATTAATCCTCGTAAATAGTTGTATCATTCTTGTCAAGTAGGTAATCACTTGAAAATTTCATTTATTCGCCTTTAATAAAATTGAAAACATCTATTAATCCTCGGTAATAGTTGTATCATTCTTTTGAAGGTAATCACTTGAAAATTTCATTTATTCGCTTTTTATCTTTAAGTGGAAGAAAGATTTGAATAAATTATTCTCCGCCAAGAAATTTCAGACTCGTCGGCCATTCCGTTTAGAAGTTACAAGCGCACAACGAAGTGCTTCGGGTCCAAATGGACCCAATAAGCGTGGCCGGGTTAGTAAAATTGAATACACCTATTAATCCTCGTAAATAGTTGTATCGAAATCCTTGGACACGTGTTTTACACTTTTTTAATATCTTTCATATTTTTCGAGATATTCGGCTGGAAAGTTTTCAAATGAACAACCTGTATACCGCGCCGCGACGGGCCGCATCGGGCCGCATCGGGCCACGGCATTTTTCGCGAGAGTGTGCCGCTCTTAGACCATATATACCTATAGACCCGGTGCAGATAAGTCTGCCATGTTCCAAGATTAAACCGGCTAGCAGACGATTTATGTGGGCAAAGTGCTATAGTATGTTAAGAAATCGCAGTACGACGAAGCTGAAGTTGGAGAGGGGAAAGGGGAATCGTCATCGCATCTCATTCTGTATAAATATTTATGGAAACTGTAACTGTAATATACATATATACATGTATTTTATTTTATTACTCGTTCATTTTTACTTTACTCTTATTATTTTAAATATGGCTAACTCGTTTTGTCGATTATAATTTGGAAAAAGTTAAATTTTAATTAAAAATATAAAAGTAGAAGTTGATAATATAAAATCTGTATTTACTTCTTCACAACTTATTTTATTTAAAAAAAAGAATAGTAAGAACAATATACATATACCGCAACAGCCAGGTGCTTCGTCTCATACACTATCCTCCATTTTGAATTATCTCGTTCCGTGACATGTGAGCACCAGATATTTTTTAATCTCGGAACACGGCATTGTATGCACATACTATACCTATGCCGGGTCTATAAGTATATATGGTCTAAGGTGCCGCTTCTGAAATTTTCCCGGAACCTCACTCGTGGAAATTCGCCGCAAATTATCGAGTTTCTTTTACATCTATTGCCGATGTTGTTTCAGCTCGATTCTATTCGCAAAGTCGACCCCGGATTTCGGAAACCTTACCGAGCGGTCTTGCATCGAGAATTTTCAATCGCGGCCAGGATACGAGCTTCTCGAACTAGTTTCGAGTTGTTTGAGAAGCTTTCGCCGGCTGCGTTTCCTTTGACAAGGGTTTTTCTCATTTTAAAGGGTGCCGCATAGTTGCGTGCGAGGAAAGTCTTCCTTAATTAAAACTTTCGTGCGTTGCATTCTTTAATTTGCGTCGAGTCATTTTTCCAGGTAGCGTGTGTTCCCTTTCATTGCGGACCTTCATGCATTTACAACAATAGGAAATCTAATACTACCCTATTTAAATATGTCTCTTCTATCGATCGTATTATTGTTAATAATAAATATTAGATGTTATCGGCGGTACGGTTCGATCATTTAATACTAAGAATTTAGAAAGCAATTTTGCTGATTATGAAATAATCATCGATGTTTCGATTCTGGTTTGAATCCTTTTCAAGATTAATTTGCATCGCGTCTGTAAGAATAAATGTGTAATACCATTTTCAAAGTATAATGATAAACTCATCGAAAGTAAGAACAAAAATTGTTTATAAATAATGTTCGTAAAACCTACTTACTTGCTTTTGGTGTGATTCGATGAGTTATATGATTAAACACCATAACGTAAATTTTAGGTACGAAACACCTAAGATACATGAATACTACGCAACATTACTGAATCAGTAACGTTATATGATGAATTTCTTTCCAATTAAAATAATTATTGGAACAAATTATTAAACAATTATTTGTATAAAATTAGTTCCAATGAAAGTTGAATGTCAAAAATTAACTTACCACCCATGGTACATGCATAAAAGTGGACTAAAAGACATATTGTGCTTTCAAATTTACCGCCTTATATCGATTGATATAATCTAGATCGTTTCAAATACGTTCAGTGTCTTGACAACAAGCATTGACGACACACGGAACACACGTGTATCACAATGTCCATATTAACTTATTGAATCACACCAAAAGCAAGTAAGTAGGTTTTATGAACATTATTTATAAACAATTTTTGTTCTTACTTTCAATCAGTTTATCATTATACTTTGAAAATGGTATTACACATTTATTCTTACAGACGCGATGCAAATTAATCTTGAAAAGGATTCAAACCATAATCGAAACGTCGATGATTATTTGATAATCAGCAAAATTGCTTTCTAAATTCTTAGTATTAAATGATCTAACCGTAGCGCCGATAACATCTAATATTTATTACTACCCTATTTTTTCGTCTCGCATTAAATGGATGAAAAATCAGCCCTTGAAAAGATTTCAATATTTTCGTGAAATATCTCAAGAACAACGAACGATAACGAAAAGCTTCAACGAAAGTTGGTATTATTGTGTCTACCAAACTGTGTAATAAAAATAAAATGCGTTTTTTAAAAAATTGAATTTTTTTTCTATCTGCCCAACAGCGTCAATAAATTCTTGGTTTATTTGCACTCGACGAGTGTAACAAAGGAACAATTGTGTTATTACGATACAAGAAGAACTGTACACATTACCGTATACACACACGGGACATATAAAAGCATAGACAAAAATTGGATCTGTCGGATTCTACGCGTATTTGCACTACTGGCAATGCTTTTCGCCCGTACACCGGAGGATTAAAAAAATTCTGTTACCGTAGTAGTCGTCTGTTCTAGCAACGGTGAAACACGAAACTATTTGAAAATCATACTTTCTCTGTCAGGGTTAAAATTCTGAAAAAGTAATCCGGAGAGTTCGGAGATATACGACAGCCGCCAGGACACAATCGGAATGCTTTACGATTCTTTCGTAAGAAGCATTCTTTCCGAATGAATACGGAATCGACGTTATTAAATCACCGGGTATAAAGAGCAAAGCATTATTAAAGCGAAAAGGAATAAAGAAGCATTAGGTGGGCCTACGGTTTCTCTCGTGTCGCAAGTTTATCGCTCTACGGTTAATCCCTTCGCGTTTCTTCTGCCACGTGAAACACCACGAAACACCGAAAGCGCTCGTAAACTATAGGACACCCGGGCGTACATTATTTTGATAAATTCCATCCGCTTTCAGGAGCTCTTTCATTCTCCCGGAGAAGTGTCGTAAATATGTCTCCCCGTTTTGCGTTTAACGAGAAGTAGACGGGTCGGACCCGTTCAATGTCCCGAAATGCTCGAGGGCCTTTCCAAACCAGTCAAGGACATTCTATAATTCTTTTTTTTTATTTTTGTCGATCGTACAGTGTTTAAATAAACTTGGAATAATAATATTGGCGCGCTGGTTCGATCAAATTCTACCCTATATATAGCTAATTTGTTGTAAACTCGAACGTTTCGATTCGGATATATGAATCTGTGCGTCATAAGTCCACGTTTGCTATAGAATTGTTTTCTATTCGAGGAAAAGAAAGGTGGTGTTTCGTCCTGGACCTGCTAGAGGACTCGTCAGTAAGTCTATCTAGCGGGCCCTATCTTTCGAACCAGCGCGCCAATATTATTATTCCAAGTTTATTTAAACATTGTACGATCGACAAAAATAACAAAAAAATTATCATTAAAAGGCGAAAAAATTTACACAAGTGTCGGGAGGAACGTTATTAATATACTAATTGGTGACAATTTAGTAACTATCGAGAAAGTTATTTATTCGACGATTTGTCCATCTTGTGGACGGGGTCGAAACTAAGCCTTCTCGAACTCTGTAAATTTTTTCGCCTTTTAATGATAATTTTTTTTTTATTTTTGTCGATCGTACAGTGTTTAAATAAACTTGGAATAATAATATTGGCGCGCTGGTTCGAAAGATAGGGCCCGCTAGATAGCCTTACTGATGAGTCCTCTAGCGGGTCCAGGACGAAACACCACCTTTCTTATCCTCGAATAGAAAACAATTCTACATATAGCAAACGTGGTCTTATGACGCACAGATTCATATCTGAATCGAAACGTTTGAGTTTACAACAAATTAGCTATATGTATGTAGGGTAGAATTTGATCGAACCAGCGCGCCAATATTATTATTCCAAGTTTATTTAAGGACATTCTATGTTGGCACAAGAAGAAGGTACTCTGCTAAAAATCATCGGGAAAACCGATTTCTTTGCAGAATTTCCTTTCCCGAATGCAAGATCCTCCGAACAAAGATCCGAACAGTTTATCGAAAAGTCCCCCCACTCGAAAATCGCTACTCCCGCGCGCAGAACCCGTGTCGAGCTTTCCTAAATCTAGTTTGCAAGTTTCTCGATATTAGAACGAAGTTTTTTTTTTCGGAAATTATCTGATTTCGATTTTAAATCCTCCGAGACTCTGCGAACTGACGCGGCATTAAACGAAACGTCCGTTTGCATCGTCCGGGGAAGAAAGTTCGACCATAACGTTGAAATCTCTTCTCGGAGTCTTTTATGTCTTCGAACTTCATCGTACTTCCCCAAGTATAACGAAGTTAAAAATTATCCTGGAATAAATCGTGCTGGTCGGAAAATTGATAATGTAGTTGCATTGTTTGATGAACATGCTCATTATTTAAAAAGTTGTATTTACTTCTGTGTAAATGCAATTATTTTTAAAATTATTTCGATATTTGGTCGTCTCTTATATTTTTGGAATTACTTGATAATAATTAAAATATGTTTACAAATGATTCGCCAGCATTGTAATTGTTATTTCTGAATATTTTAATACCAGCTCAACGTGGGTGTATTCATACTGAATTATTCTGTACGAAAGTATTATTTATATTATTCCATTATTTGTCCCGTATTATTTATTCTGTAGTAACTCATCTGTGTGGAGGGTTAAAAAAGAACTAAATAATAGGAACTTAATATTAGGGTGTTCAGGTATTCTAAAATGAACAAATGGTATTGTTCATTTCGAGGGTTGTATCAAAAGAATAATTAAAATTTTTCGAGAGTTCAAAATCAATCTTAACAAATAACAGCACGTGATACAATACTAAAAACGTCATATAACTTACAATTACGATACACTTTACACTATTAATATCCCGAAATTGAATTATTATCTCCATATATATATTCATTTCGTTGATTGTATTGTCACAGTGTAAACTGTGCGAATTTAAAAATTGGCCAATAAATATTTATAGAACTGTCGGCGTTATACACTCTCCATAAAGATTCACGCGTAAAATATCCGATCGAAAAACAAATTAGACAATTCGCGACAACGTGTGACACTAGATTAAATAATAAAAATTGTTCCCGACAATGATTGTTACTCGGACACGTCCGATATCCATTTTTCAATAGACTCAGCCGTATACAGGGTGATTCAGCTAAGTGTGCCACCTAAATTACTTGTGAACTATTTGGTGTATGAGAAATTGGTTGAAACAAAAGTTGCATGGCTTCGAGAGTAGTATAAAACGTACTAGTTGGTTTTCCCCAAGAGTCAACTTTACCATAAAGAAACTAAAGGATAAATGTTAAGCTTGTGGTTGAAGAGAGAACCGAACTCCGAATAAAAAACTATAAGGCTATATTTTTACTTGCATTAAAAATCATTTATACAGAACATCTCCAGTAACTATTAATTTTTCACCCCATACACCCACGAAGTTTTTAATTTAGAGTTAATTTTAAAATTTACCCTTCACAACAAAAAAACTAATTATCACATTGTACTCTTGAAGCCATATAACATTTGCGTCAACCATTTTTTCACAAACCGAATATTTAACAAGTAATTTAGGTGGAGCACTTTTGTTAGGTGAATGACCCGGTGTACGCGGCGCAGTTAGGCGAAGGAAATGGCGATAAAGATTTTTCAATAAATCGAAGTATGCAACGGGGGAGGAAGAAAAAAAGTGTGCAGCCGACAATACGGCATTAGTAAAAGTCGCGCAGGTTCGTAAATCCTCGAATGTAAACGAAAGGTTTTGATAGCGCAGTCGTAAGAAGTAACGTTCGCGATGGATTGGACATAGCACGGTTATCATTGCAGTTCTCTGGTCGCGGTCGTTATTTTTCATTTTATTATTTACTAAGGAGCAGTAAACCGCGGCAGAGTTTACGAGCGATCCGCGCCCTTTGATTCGACGGGCGCAATGATTTCATTTCTCCGTTCCTGCCGATCCAGCTACGACCATTACGATTCGATTCGGTTTAAGTCGAGAAACAAGAACTGGAACCGTTCGACGGCTCGTCGAGCAGTTGTCGGGTACGTTTCCTGTACTAAAAGCGGACAAGGATTTCCGTCGTCGCGTCGGGGCGAAAAGCCGATATGTTCCCGGATTACCGTCGCCGATCGGAATTTTCGGGGGATTACCAGGGAGCTATCCTGTGTCTCGGTCGAGATTACCACGCTAAGAACCGCAAAGCGGCTGCCTTCGTAAAAATTATAATCACCCCGGCCCTGGCCACCTGTTGTGGCAATTATCTCAACACCTGTAAACGCGCACTTCCTATCGAATACCGCTAAAATTGAAACATTCGGTTCAACCGACCCGCGTCGCGTCGTCGATTAATCAATATTACAGTAAACGCTTGATTCTTGTCCAACAGCCGTGTTTTTCATGGACAAGAATCGTGCCGAGAAGTGCTTTTTGATTTATGACTGCGTCTAGATATCGCGCCGACCGCGCCGAGCGAGACTTCAATAGAGAGCCGAACATAGAGAAGGACAGAATGAAATACGGTTCCCGTGACTGTCCGCGTCTCTTTCTTTCCGATGCGCGCTGTCCTTCCTTGCGACCGAAACTTTCACCGTTGATTAAACCACTAAATACAATTGAAACTATATCGTGTTTGGTGTCATTTTAATCAGAAGAATGCCAGAAATAAGGTAGTGAAAGTCCCATAAACAAATAATGAAAATTGAGAGATTTGTAAAATCGATTCCTCGAGACAATGTCGTGGTGTTCACACCGATATACCCGAAAGTTGTAAAATGCAACTTTTAGTATTTTCTCTACAATTCCGACCAATTGCAATTTTTGAAAAAATTTCTTTTCGCGTCATGTAGTAAACTAATTGCTCTCACGTTTCAAAAAAAGTTCAAATGGTATGATCCAATATAAAAAAAGTTATCGTTCTTTTAAGAGCGTCCGTACATTAACGGGAGTCACTGTATGTCTTGGATTATTCAGGTGAGTCATAAGTGCGTTGTTTTAACACATTATGTTCGTATCGACTTTTACAGTGAACAAAATTATTCGATTTATTTGTGTGATATGTCATTTTGTAAACCTTTTTTGAAATTTTGCTGCTGCCCGACCTGAGGCGACAGTTTCCCCTTCAATTTCACAGATCTACCTTGTCGCTTCTATCGCTTTGAAAGTACTGCTTCTGATAATGAGCTAAAAGTATGTACATTCATTTTTCCATAATTTTTCCATAATCTACAATAACTCGTTATATACTGATTGTATCAAAAAACTTTTTAATGAATGTAGCATTTTATATCACATTTTGTCTGAGACATCAAGGTGACCTTGAATATTTTCATTGACTTTTTCAAGGTCAACTTAAGCTGATCATATTGTAGGTGATTCAATTCGTCCCTCGATCGCATTCTAAAATTCGTAATAAAAAAAAGGTGCATTGACTTTGAAAAAGCTTAAGATGACCTAGTACCTACTAATAGAATGCTATCATTTGTTAATGTTTATATTAAATCTTGTTTAGTATAAATTAAAGTTTTGCAAATGTTGGTGTAATGTTCATCGTATGGATAATATAGCTTTAGATCGGATGTCTAAGTCACTCTTGATCGACTTATAAATTATTATAATAATTAAAAATATTTTGGAGTTCCATATTCATCAGACAAAACTTATTCAACAATATAATCTTAAACTAAATGATTCGCAAGGGAAAGAATGTTTAAGTAACAGAACCATAAAATGTAACGTATTTTGTAATTAAAACAGAATTTTGTATAACAATTAGATTGAATTAACTTTAACTTAATAAATAATCTGACAGGGAAAGTCAAACATAAATGGCAATCACAGAATACGATGTGTATTGCGTATATGACACGCGAACAAACATTCGACTCGTATTGTTTCATATTTGTAATCGTTCGTTTCAAAAAAAGGGAAAATAGCTTTTGAAATTGTCGACGAAAAATATGTTCGATCAAATATCACGAATACTACTGATCGTAGCAAGAAATACTGATGTACACATTGTGTAGCTCTGAATTGAGATTGACATTTACAAAATATGATGAAATTAATACATTTTTGGGAATTATTTTCATCAAACATTTTCACGAACCTTTATGTAGGTTTATTACTAAAAATACGGATAAATCGAAAATATTAAAGCCCTTGAAATATATACATATTGTAATATGTAAAATAAAGTTTTTATTCGTAAACATATTTTGTACTTGAAAGAGTATTTCATTCTTTAGGATACAAAGAACTAAAGGAAAACTGATAAACAAATTAGAAATGATCCCGTTCCGCCGTTTATTGCATTTTTCATTTGACAATTCTTCATCCGATGGATAAATTCTTTATATTATTGTTGCTATTATTACGTCGTGATTGCAGTAGAATAATACTCATACAAAATAACGGCGCGAGTTTTAATGAAGCATCTCTTCATTTTAATATAAATCCAAATAACGAAACAATTTTTTTGTTTTCATAACAATAGCGTTCATTACGTATCCTTTCGTTATACACCATTTTAATTATTATATCAAATTTTTCAACATAGACTTTCTCGAAAACAAAGTTCTGCATAGAATAATATTATTCCGTCTTTCCCATTTATTTTCGCTGAACCAGTTAATTTATACGGTTTTATATTACGAATATAAACCGCTTCTTTATGAAATCAAAATAAGAAGAGAACTGATATCAAAATCAACATGAGAATTAAATATTCCGTTGTGCGAAAAACCGGCTACGCGGTTACATGCTGATATTAACGTCACGTATTAAAAAGTATAAAATTGGATTGAGAATCGCGAAACCACATTTTCCCGTGCAGAACCTCGTTTTAAACAAAATAATGTAATGTTACCGCACAAAAGCATGCCTCTTTAAATGAATGTAAATTGTACGGATACGTATACTTATTTCACTTTGAATATTAATAAATTATATACGAAACTATCTTTGTAGCGAAAATAAATTAAATAAATTCAAAAAACAAATGAAACTGCCCGCGTGCGAATGTGTGCAATTTTGTGTATATCTTCCGTTAATTATTCCTACGTGTGTGAATAGCTGGAAATACTGTGATGGTTGTTTCGTATCACCTATTTATCTAGAATATGCTAACGCGAATTGACAACGCAGATATGACGAGACCTACGAACATCTGATAATAACGTATCACCATCGATATTCTCATCCATTAGAAATAGTAAAAAATTTCAGACGCATCAGTGTAGTCATTGTTACTAACAAAGATCGATTTTCCTGAAGTAATTCGAACGGGATTGTTTTGTGAAATTTCATTTTTCGATCAAACTTTTCTAAAAAAATGTTTGTTTCATTTTATATCAAAAGCTCACAACTGATCTGCAAATTTGTATTTTTTGAACAATTTCAAGATAATTGGTAGACAATTAAAAGCAATTCAATTTGTATTCTTTATTTTATGTATTCATGACACAACACTGAATAAACAATACTAAAGAATTAATGAAAGTAGGTGCAATTTAGAATATTGAGAAGATCAAAAGACTTGAGAGTATTAATATATTATTTTCTAACTATATCAAAATTATTCGTGAGAGATATAAAATTTCCATTTAGCTTCTGTGTCTCACAATTGATGCACGAACTTTTCATTTTGCATAAAGATCTGGAGTTTAGTCATGATAAATATTATAAAAGTGAGCTATGCTATTCCTCTCAAAGTTTTTGTTTCTAGTATCAAAAAAGTGTTTACCGAGTACAGGTATTAAGACAGGCAATTTTGTATAATAAAAAACAGATAATATGGTATAAAAATTACAAGGAAGAAAAATAAAAACAATTCTCTGCTCTACTGTCAAATTGTTAGAGCCACTAGCATAGATTGGCGATTTTAATATTAAAACAATAAATTTTGTTAGTGAAAACAGTTCACCTGCACTGAATTCTCGCAGTTCTTTTATGGAATATCAAACTTTGGCAATTTCGCATATGCATTTAACAATACCGCGGGTAATATTATTCATCGCGCAGATAAGAGACACGGTTACCGGTGCTAGCTTTAAAAATTTCATCACCCACCGTGCCACACTGAAATATATTTTTATTTACCGCTCGAACTTTAATTCCGATCGGAGACAATAAACTGGCAATGGTTTTTCTTATTTCACTTGTCGGAATAGGTTCGCGAAACTGCGATTAATAACGATAAAAAGTTCTCGAGGCATGATCGTCCGAGACAGGAACATCGCATCGGACCACGAGAAGCTGAACCGTTCAATATCTGAAGGTGCAGTTCTCGAGTGCCCTTTCGGGGCTCTACGTGTACTCAAGGACATTCGTGGTCGAACAGAATGCCGATGCATTCGAGGATTACCTTGCCGGTCAGACTTTTCATGGAAATTCTGAAGGGTTCGCCGTAGCCATGCGACCCCGAACAGAAGTTTGTTCAGTATTATTCTCGGAACTACGTTGACAAATACGGTCGGACAAGACAATTTCGATCCCCCGGATATCCCATCGCCATCGATTTCCCTGAATTTTAAACGCGAACGCCTGGCTGTTATTCAAAGGAAAAATTGCGCGATATTCGACCGACTTGATTTTCGATTGCTCGTCCGTGAAAGCGATACGTGAACGATGAAGCCAATTCGTGCCGCGCATTAATAGAATTATGTATACATATGTACACCAATTGCCGAGTATCATGCTACGGCATCAAACAGGTATTGAAATAACGCCGTTGTTGGTATTGGTAAAATCCGTAGGTACTCGCGGAGATATTAACAAGGTGGAAGGCTGCATACATCAGTGGCGAGGTACGATATATGTACGAGAGGTATTCGGCAACAGGTGGGAGAAAATTTAAAGGGGCAGTTCTTCATGATCGTGTAAGACGAAAATCAAAAGATCGAGGTTCCTCAGGGGGTTCCGAATGATTTCGAGACTCTTTAACCACTTATTATTTATTGTATGGTTATAGTGATTAGTATGATTTTATGCATTTATGACGAAAACGTGTTGGTGCAATTTCAAATAGTAGGAAGATTAAATAGATATTATTTCCAGCTTAGAAATATTACGAAAGATAGTATTTTCTATATGGTTTCTGTTTCTTGCTAATGACACAGACAATTTTTATTTTGCGTAATGATAGAAATTATGTGAGATAGAAAAAAAAAGAAAGTTTATGTTTATTTAATGCCTATGTTTTTCCAAAGGTTATCGACTACAACAAAATAGAAGGAAATTAATAACATATTTATTAGACTCGGTTCAGAATCTTCAGCACGAGTCTGACTTCGTCACGTGACTTAATTCGCCAATATCAACGCACATTATTTAGGTCCGCTGGTAATGATCTTTAATTCTAATTAATTTGCAAACGAAACCAACACTAAAGTTTTTTACTGTCGATTTTTGTTTCACGGTGCCATGTTGATGTAATTGTTATACTTTCTCCCACCAGTTTTGCAAATACACATTTGCACAAAAAGAACTAATTTATTATATATAATTAATTCTGAAATATCACATTGAAATTGAGCAATTGTACTTAACATTTATTATAAACGAATACGTCTACATTAATTCAACAAACAATTCACTTTATTGTGACATAATATCTAGTATACAATACTACATCGTATTTACGTTAATTGTGGTAAAATTTTTGTCACGTCAATTTTATTTATTTTATGTTACGTGTCCCTAAATGTTCATGATTGAAAAGGCGCTCAAATTAAAAGGTTAAATCGTTTTAAGATGGAAAAAAGATTAATGTTTAAATAGCAGTTTTTACATTCACTAACTGATCTAAGGCATTACTTTCTGCAAAATGTGAGCAAATATTGATGTTTTAAAATTGTTAGCTTAAAAATAACCTTTCTAACGATACTCGTCCTGGAGAGACGACTTTAAATTTTGTATATGTATAGAGTCACTTGAATATTTCATGCTTGAGCTTAAACTAAGAATTCTTTAGTCCAACTTGCAATGTTTGGTGTATTTTGTAAAGGAAAAGTAATGAAAGTAAATTTGCATGGTTTAAAGTGGACAGAAGGTAGGAGGGGCGTAAAAATGGGTCAACTGAAATTTTTGTAATTAGAGAACCTTCGAAGATTTCAGGTATTCGAATAATGAATGTTCGGATGCACGGGCGCAAGCGGTTCTACTGTAATTTATTTAACAGAAATTTCCATGCGAACGAGCACGAAGAACGGAGTCCTACGAACCACGGGATAAGAAAAGAACAGCACTCTTTCACTGGTGACGACCGGTTTCGCGGTAATTACACCTAGAAGGAACCGGATCGACTAGGTCTGGGAATTGCTACCTTACCACGAATTTGCACTTCTCATCGGTCGTAAATGGATATCGGTTGAAACTGAAAATTCATTCGCTTGAAACGGTCGTTGTTACATCTGTTAATTCGTAAAAATATCACTCGTCCATTTACATATCGGACACTTGTGACGAAAGCTCGAGAAAATATGTTTTCCAAAAGAAGCGAGTCAATTGTTGTCGAATATTCAGACATTGTTTTGTTTCTAAAAATTTACCTTTAAAACTTGTGTGAAAGTGAATTCTTCGAAAAAACAGTAGACAAGCTTGTACTGACATACGTATACACGCATACGTTCTCCTGAGAACATGAATATGTAAAGGAAAAAGTTGTTATAAATGTTGAGTGCTATGACATATCCAAAAATCATGAAAATCGGTGAGGGCGTCACACATCGAAAGGTTCACCAAAACTTTAACAATTTTCTTTAGTATAAACAATTTTGCGACACGTTTTTTTTACAAATGTCCGCCGATCCAGAGGTGTAGATTCACCCCTGAGACGGATGACCATTACTTTTTATACACCCTGTACATGAACACAGTTCAACGACGAAGTTTTCCAAGAAATATGCAGTACATTTTGTCTCAGACGATTATTTTAAATGTTAATATTAAATTTAATAATAATTTTATTAATAATTTAAGTTAATATTAAAATTTAGAAACAATGTAAACCTATTTAATTTAAGCCAAATGTAATAATACTGTACTTGCTATATAAACCACTTGGTTTAAAGCAATAAATAAATAAATAAATAAAATAAATGTATTAATTAAAAAAGTGTGACTTACTAAATTAACAAATATTGGAATGGAACGAAAGTTCGTAACGTTTTTAAATTAAAATTAAGATATGTATTCAATAACATAATAACTTACCTCAAAAATAGCAAAAACTAATAGAGCAGTATGGAAAATATATTATTGTATAAATCTATGAACAAATATCTTAATGTTATGTTTGAATTTGAATTTAAAAGCTACGAACTTTCGTTCCAACCCAATTATTTTCGAGTTTTGTGAAAATGGTGTAGATATCCGTAATTGCTCGAGGTATTTGACATTCCAATGAAGCAGGAATGGCGCTTAGAACGGCGATACGAGCGAATAAGAAAGAGGAAGCAAAGGAAAAGGTATTTTCTCATGCTGCTCGTTTGCCTTTAAGCTCACGTTTGTAGCGCGGCAAGTAATTTCATGGTCGGCGATTTTATGCGTTAACGTCATCCCGAATGCACAGTAACGATGAAGATGCAGGTGTTCTCGTCAGCTCTTGTCAATTGGGAAATAACGATGGCGAGAAAGATGGCCGCAACGTGTTCTGAAAATGCGCCGTTCGCACGAAATTCATGTGTCGGGATTTCCTGCAGGACACTTCTCTCGCAATTCACACGAAATCCTTCAAGTCCTTTCCACCTATCCATGAAACGTACACGTATATACACGTGGCCACGTTGTCATTACGTTTCCATTCGGAATTCTTTTCGAACTTGTATTGTTGAACAGCATGCGGAACACGAACTTTGGGAAAAATTCCGAATGACTTTGACACAGTCAGTGTGGAAAAAACTTGGTAATAATGTGGAATGTGGAAAAAGAGAAACTGTTTACAACTCTTTGTTGGGAAGGTGTGTTTATTGTTTCACCCGGTGCAGTTGTGCAAATGTAAAGCTTGTGGATAAACAAATTTTGTTGTTGGACCTGTCGATTACAAGTTTGCAGTTTAAGATAGTTCTGTTTCACGAAACACTATTTCAACTTCAAGCTGATTATATAGAATTGTTTATTTCATTTCAAATTGTGCATACTTTGAAAACTAAGTATAAAAGATTTTAAAATATTTGAGATTATTCATCAAAATATTTTATTTTTGTCACCAAATCATATTTCCCTTCAAAAATACTATTTTATTTTAACTGTACATGATCTACTATATCAAATAGTATTTGAAGTGTTTTTTCTTTAAATAAATATTAGCTGCGTGTGTCGGTAAATAAAATGACAAGAGATAATTTAAAAATTTGAATAAACATACATGTCTCCTGATCGTTGAAAATTGTATTATTTTTCAACGTTACTTTAAATGTTGTAGTATAGTTTAAATCTTGATAAGTATTTTGGTAACTAAAAGTAATGTTTAAACTACGGTGGTTTCAGTAAATCCGTAGTTTCAGTTTCAACAACTTATTTCTAAAAATGAAAATTGGGCAGAATTTCATCTTCCGTGCTGAGGCTTTTATTTCATTTAAAATAATATGCATATAAGGGTAAACTTCGTTAAAACTTTAATTTTGCTGTGTTTTTCAGGTTAGCAAACGTTATAAATGCATAAGGACCCGCAATCCAGTAATGGCTAGTTTTGAAAACGTAACGTGAAATAATTTAGAACCATTTTCACGAATTTAATAAATATTAATAGTAAAAACCATAAATCCTTATGAAATATTTCCTGCTCTTATTGCTGAGAAGACAAATTTTATCTATTCCGAGTTGTCTAAACCTTTGCTACTGAAAAATTTAATGTCATTTATTATGTCAGAATCGTGATTGAACAAACAAAATCCACTGAATACAAATGTTATGCATTTTATAAGACGAAATAAAATTCTATTCTTTATAACTAGACTACGGATCTCCAATATTGTTCATATGACTTGCAAGACCTAGAAGTCAATTGAAAACGTATTTCCTTTTTTAATAATTTTAATAAGTCGTTTACTGCTTCTAACATCTTTACAGTTTTGTATTTGACGAATCGATTTTTGTCACAAATGCATTGTCGGGTTTCTTTATACAAACAAACCCTGTAGGTATACAATAAATATAAATTTTCGTTGTCCTTGCATGAAATTATTAAAGACGAAGAAATTATTAATAGCCACGAAGACTATACGTTAATGAATAAAGATTTGATCTGCATAAAAATATTTGATCTGTTTACAAGACACGCTAGCATATTATTGATCGATAATACATATACTAAATTAGTTTTTTAACCCATTTTCAAATATACATAGAATTTGAATCAACTCATGCGTTGATTCTACAGCTATATCAAATTCTATATTAGATTCTTTAGCTATATTAAAATGATTAAATTTTTGGAATGTTTCGATAAAATTCTTTTTCGCAATGTGCACATTCAGTTGCTGTCAAAAACACAGGGAATTTATAGTTGAACTTGGAGCGTATAATCGTCTTTGTGAAATTCAGAAGGTCGATTAAAAGGAATTAGGAGGGGTTCATTAACCACGGTGTGAACAGGTTAGAAATTTTAGCCGATGTCTAATGAAGATTTATATCTGGGAGTTAAAACCCGGTCAATTAATCGAGGCACGGGGATTCGGAACAGTTCCGAGATAAACGTCCGGGTTTATTCGGTCGCCGCGCCATGTGCTGGAGAGTCGACTCCGACCCGCCTCGGAACGGAATGGAACGCGCGATGATTACAGGGATCAACGGGGGAAACTGGAAACTCGCATTCTTCTCGGCGAAGTTTATTTAATTCAACGCAGCACCGGGGAAAACTTCCACCGTTTCCCCGGGCGTTCGAATCAAAAGCCGCAACACATCAACGATTTCGACTCATCCAGATTTCCGGGATTCGCTGCACCATGGCAAGCACGGACCCCCGAGCCCCTCTCTGCACTCTTCCCCGCAGAGAAAATTAACGGCGGGAATGCTTTTGATTTTCCTCGAGAGCCGCGACGATGTTTCCCATTTGTTTTCCCGGCAGATCTCCAACGTTACAAGTGACCCGGTCAAAGCGGACCACAGTCGCCGCGCCGCGCCGCGTGTCCGATCGACGCGTTTGTTGAAAAACAAACAAATTTTGTGAAGCTTTCCTCTCAACTACCGCACACATGTATTGTACATGTACAGGGTGTTCGACTACAGGTGGGAGAAAATTTAAGGGGTGGTTCTCCATCACAATATAAGTCGAAAATGGAGAATAAAAAAATTGCGATTTCGGCTTCGTTGTTTAGTTATTGGTTGTCTTATTTTAGGCGGATTTTAAATTTGTTAAACCTTTGCACTCGGAGCTATTTTAACTCGGATGTTAAACATTTCTTCCGAACTAGAATATTTCCATTCTCTCTGATTTTTTCAATTTGGTGTAGTAGTTGATTAGATGCCAATATACAGGGTGGGGCAATAACTATGTCCACCTTGAATATCTCCGTTATTTGTAATAATATGAAAAATTGTTATATACGAAACTTGCACGATATTAAGAAAGTCTATTTTACTACCACATTTGACTTTGTATGACCTTCAAGGATAGCTCGACGAAGTCGTCCCAACACCCGCTATCACATCGCAATAAAAAAAATATAGCATTCCATTTAAAAAAATGAAGATGACCTTCAAATCTCCTCTATGCTTCAATCCACACAAAAAATGTTTGTATCACAATATGTCCCCCTCTGTCTGTGCAAGTTTCGTATACAACATTTTTTCATATCATTACAAATAACGGAGATATTCAAGGTGCCACTCGAGTGCTAACGGTTAATAACTAATTAACGAAGCGGATATCAAAATTTTTTTATTCTTCATTTTCGACTTATATTGTCATGGAGAACCACACCTTAAATTTTCTCCCACCAGTAGTCGAACACCCTGTATGTACATCCGTTGGTCCGGACAATCCGATTTCCAGGGTCCTCGGCTTGTGGGACAATGTATCCTCGAATTGCAATTTATCCTTTATCAATATTCCTCTCTGTATAAGAAGGACTCTTTGTGTAACGAAGCGAGTCGGTCTGTCAAAGGGACCGATTAACTTGCGTCTGCGATACGCTCGCGACTGAAAAATATTAAGCGATATCCTTTCGAGAGTTTTAACCGGCTCTTTTTATGCCTCCTCAGGCCAGACGACTGTCGATTCCTGTATCGGATCGAAACGAATCGAACCGGTCAAAAGGGGAAGCTACGAGAGGCTAACGGAGGACTTCATTATGTACAATGTACAGGGTGCTCAAATTTAACTCTTTCCGAATACTTTTATAGCTGTCCCGGTTATTCCTACATATTGTATCGACGCGTCAGGAAACATTTACGTATACAGCACGTGAACCGTGCATTTGCAAAATTGAGGAGGAAGTCACCTAACACTGGACGTCACTCAATGCCGGACACTATTGAATATTTCAAATACAGAAAACTTTACTATAGCTATATAACTATAAT
Source organism: Lasioglossum lativentre (assembly GCA_916610255.1). Lineage (NCBI taxonomy): Eukaryota > Metazoa > Arthropoda > Insecta > Hymenoptera > Halictidae > Lasioglossum > Lasioglossum lativentre. The sequence continues at coordinate 40,913,627 of OU744355.1, read as the reverse complement.
AGCTATATATAGCTATATATAATATGTATATATATAATAATAATATATATATAATATATAGCTATATAACTATATAACAGAAAACATTAATAGGAACAAAGGATAAAACTAGTCCGACAAAATAAAAAATATGAAAATAATAAAATGAGTGTACTCGGACGTGGACATTTCTGAAATAAAATTATTTGGAATATTATTTCAAGTATCGCATTATTTTATTTTGTAATTACTTGAAATAATTATTTCAGGTAATTGTGAAATTATTCGTCAAAGGTATATCAGCTGACCCGATTATCAGGTTTTACTTGTACACCCTTTGTTGCATATTATTTTGAACATTATTTCTTTCGACAAACTTCAAATAAAGAAATATTTAAATAATATAATATTTCAAATGGATCAATATTATCTTTATTTTCAAATAACAGTATTGAAAATACGGGTGCCAAATAAATTCTTTCAAATAAGTATCGAGTAGATATAGTTTGCTTATTATGATAAAAACTGTTCATTTGTTAATGAGGGTAGTTAATAAGAACGTATTTTTCTTTACATCGTTTGTTTAGTATCTGTTAATACGATTCCAACAATTTCTAAAGTATACACTTGATATTTAATGATTGCCAAGATATTTCTCCTACAAATACACGAGAGAGAGAAAGAGACAGTTTGGTTTGTACATTTCATTATTGGATTCCTATTAAACCGTACTGACAGATATTGCAGTAAAAACTAGCAGTTCCACGTGAAAAAGAACGAAATCTGACCGTCTTGTCTCTCTGGGGGTAATATTCTAAAAAATAGTACACCATCATCAATAACTCTGCTCTCCCGTGCCATGTAATTTCCATGTAAACGTTTCTCCGTGTCTGCAGTACTTCACGGACGAGTTGAAGAAAACTGCAGTCTCGCGAACAAAACGTGTCCGAGAAAACGAATCGGACATTGCACGTAGACTCGAAGGAAAAATTTAGCAGACAACGCGTTCGCGTTCGGTCTTTTAACTTCTCTGCGCTTTGTTCCGGTTTCTGTTCTACGGCGCGCCCGTATTTATTGGAAGTCTCGACAGCAGCCGCGTGTAAAGAGAGCCCAGGCTTCAAAATGAGTTGGTCCGTGTACTTAAAAGCGGGGGAGCCGAGCGAATGCGAGAAAGAATCGCGAAAGTGATAGCCACTTTTCCTCCGTTTTCCGTTTGGGAAGTTCTAAGGTTGCAAATAGTGGGGATAATTAAAGGTGAACGATTGGAATTGTGAACCCGCAGCCGAACTTTCCCTGATGAGATTCATTCGAGATCTTATGTTTGAGTATCGCCTCGTTGATATACTTCCGACCGAAACTATCGGCCGAAGATTCCCTTTGCTAATGAAACAGTGTACAGTGCTCCCTCGAACGACGCGGAGGTTAAGGGGCTAGATCCCGCACTAGAATTCCCCTAGAAATCTGGCCGAAACATGGGTTACGCGGTACCACTTTTCGCCCTTATACGAGCATATTTCTTGCTGGACAAGGGCTCATTCGATAGAGGTAGGTTAAATGAAGGGGTCTCTGCCCACGATAGCATCCAGAAAAATTCATCCAATGGCATAAAAATGGCTTGGATTACATGGCTGAACATCATCAATTTTGGCTTACTTCTAACACTTATATTACAAAATATATGCATAATTTCATATAACAGAGGGGCAGAGACCCGTTCATTTAACTTTCCTCTATCGAATGAGCCCTTGTCCAGCAAGAAATATGCTCGTATAAGGGCGAAAAGTGGTACCGCGTAACCTATGTTTCGGCCAGATTTCTAGGGGAATTCTAGGGGAATTCTAGTGCGGGATCTAGCCTCTTAAGGGTGCAGTTTGGAACAACCCTCGTTTTCGCAAAAATCTCTAGATTACTGATCGTCCATCGGGAGATGGCAGCGAGAAACTTGTGGGGACCACGTGATACCCCTACACCGCGCTACACGTCTTCCGCTATTGGTCGAATCGCTTGACGAAGCGCCTGGCGACAGGAGTGGGGGCTCGGAAATCCCCCTGCGGCCTACTGTTGAAATCACTGCCATCTCCCGATGGACGATCAGTAAAGTGTCCTTCCCATACAAACAATATCGAGATGGATTGATCGTGAAAGTTTTAATTGTTACTTACTTTTATTTACTGCATCATTTTATTAGGTGGTCAATTTAGATATAAGATACGGTCTTCAGTTCAGATATCCGTTCTGCTACGAAAGACACTTTCTACAGGTTCACAGGTGTCATTCTCTTTACAAACGAAATTTAAGTTTGACCTTCATGTTCGGAGCTCAAGGTTATTTAAAGTCAAATACATGTCACAGTACATTTCAAAATTACACGTAAAAAATTGTTTACTTTGTCAAAATTAAGCAAGATATTCTGAGGGTCACACTTAAGTCACCCTGTACACAGAATTAGTTTTTATATGAGTGTACACATATCTACATACAGAACATTTTTATAATAAATTTAATTTAGTGCAATTTTAAAGTAATTATTTTTTTTAATTAATTGAGAGGAATTTTTGTATATACATGAATAGAAATATTCTTCATCAACAGCAATAAACGAATATTACATAGATATTTCTTTTAATTCTTCTTCTGTAATTCTAGTAAATAACCAGCAACATTCTTAAAGTATTGCTGCATATTAACAAAACAGAGACTTGTAAAATATTGTACGGCAAGGGGTCAATCATGCTGCATAAGGGATTAAGCATGTATTGTTAAGGGATTTGAGGCTTCCATATCTCGGATTCGTATTATTGTTTGAAGTCTTGGGGTGTAATCCGTGTCCAAAAGGAATCTTTATTCCAACGTTTTGCTAGTACTTTAGTTAGCTTTACTGGAGGGGCTGAAAATGCACCGATACTGTATCAGTGTATTAGTGCAGTATCAGCGTGTTCATCAGTTGGGATAAAATTCTCTTCAGACACAGCTTACAGCTGAAAGCTTCAAATAATGTGAAGTGTTCGGTTCGATACTGAGCCATCTGAATTTTCAGAATGTTGCTTATAATCGAAGCTACCTCTTACTTAAATAATAACAAAACATTTCATTATCTGATTCTTAGGGCAGTATTGACCAATTCAGTTTTTGAAACAGTTTGTAAAACAGAAAATAAGTACCTACAAAGAAATAATGAACAAAAAATAATGAGAAAGTAATTATTTTTTGCGTTAATTTTGTATAACACTGATGGAAGTATTAATCGAGTAAAGTAGTAAAATGAATCCGAAGTGTTACTTTATAGTAATCGCAACATAAAAGTTCTTTAGATTTAGTACAATTTTTATGCATGAATAAGGAAATTCATTCCAAATTGCAAAATTCATTTTTAGAAAAAATCGAAGTCAATTATATTTATTTTTAACAAACTATATTTGTGAGAGAATGCTACTGGAAATCTGTCAAGGGAAAATCCAGTAGCAATATCACGCATCAGATTTGGCCAAGCCAAGATAACCCATTCATATCTCCTAAGCAAGACAGACGTCTCAATTTGTAACACCTGCAACACTAAATTAACCATCTATCATCTTGTTCTTCCTCGCGTTGAATTCTCTACCGGGAAAATAGACTGCCAGATCGACCTATGCATGCGGGATAGGAAAATACATCAACAACTACGATTTTGAAAAAATACCAATCTCCTCGAAAAATAAGAAAATTGTAAATGCTTTCACCCATCTGACTGATAGTGCTTTCAAGCATCAAATTTTCATTGAATTTCTTAACAATTTTCAGCCTTGAAATAGTCAAATATATTATGGCCGTATGTATTATGTTAAACTGATGGCAGACACTTTGCATCTTATGTACCTACAGAGAGTTGTAATTCTAGCAAGTACTTTGTAGGCATATAAATTGTTAGGATGCGCCATAAATAACTTTCATTTTACAAAATTTATGTCGATCCATAACACTTTACGACGATTATCGTTACACTTCTTCTCATTCTCTCAACCAGAATAATTGTTATTCGATTTTAGTGCTTGCAATTATTGTCTTATCGGTAGTCACTATTTATTCATCACCTGTGGTTATTTACGACTCAACCCAACAAGTTAAATCTTCCAAGGCATATACGAGGCGTTCCAGTAACTGGAATATCATCGTTACTCTAACAAGTGATCGTACTATTAGTAGTATCGCAATAAATTATTTTTGTTTTTAATTTGTGCTGCTCACAAAATTCGTACATCTGGGATTTAACCATAGACGTTGACGAGATGTAACATTATTTGTGGAAAAACTTCATACTTCAGATATGAATGTACGTAATTAATAGACTGGGAATTTTGTGCATTTATGATAAAATTGGGCATGTGCAATTTAAAATAGAAGAACGATTAACAGAATTTAAAGATATCGATACAGTATTTTCAACTCCCTAAAATGATTAAAGAAAGAAAGGACCTTCCATTTGGCTCCTGCATCTTAAAATTGATATAGAACATTTCTATTTTCCGTAAAGATCTAGTAATTAAGGTTACTACGCAATTTAAAATAGAAGAACGATTAACAGAATTTAAAGATATCTATACATTATTTTCAACTCCCTAACATGATTAAAAAAGGAAAAGACCTTCCATTTGGCTCCTGCATCTTACAATTGATATAGAACATTTCTATGTTCCATAAAGATCTGGTAATTAAGGTTACTACGCAATTTAAAATAGAAGAACGATTAACAGAATTTAAAGATATCGATACATTATTTTCAACTCCCTAAAATTATTAAAGAAAGAAAGGACCTTCCATTTGGCTCCTGCATGTAACAATTGATATAGAACATTTCTATGTTCCATAAAGATCTGGTAATTAAGGTTACTACGCAATTTAAAATAGAAGAACGATTAACAGAATTTAAAGATATCTATACATTATTTTCAACTCCCTAAAATGATTAAAGAAAGAAAGGACTTTCCATTTGGCTCCTGCATCTTACAATTGCCATAGAACATTTCTATTTTCCGGAAAGATCTAGCAATTAAGGTTACTACGCAATTTAAAATAGAAGAACGATTAACAGAATTTAAAGATATCAATGCATTGTTTTCAACTCCCTAACATGATTAAAAAAGGAAAGGACCTTCCATTTGGCTCCTGCATCTTACAATTGATATAGAACATTTCTATGTTCCATAAAGATCTGGTAATTAAGGTCACTACGCAATTTAAAATAGAAGAACGATTAACAGAATTTAAAGATATCGATACATTATTTTCAACTCCCTAAAATGATTAAAGAAAGAAAGGACCTTCCATTTGGCTCCTGCATTTAACAATTGATATAGAAAATTTCTATTTTCCATAAAGATCCAAAGTCTAGTAATTAAAGTTAAGCTCGAAGGATCATTTAAGAATCGCAAAGTACATTGTGAATCATTGGTATCAAATAACGATCAAGGCAAAAACGACTGAGAAATGACGAGTCATGCGATGGCTAATCAAGATACACATGAGTATGCACGTGCGCACGTGTCATAGTCAATAACGCATCGTTCGGAAGATCAAGCGATACTTTAACGAGACTACTTTCGTGATAAACTATTTAGCATGGTCCATAGGTTGTGGGCGATAGACCGTTTAACTGGGTATATCTAAATGCAATGTCTGCACATGCTTGCTTATGTATATCTAGCCACGGGTATAGACGCCGATGTATATACGGGGTGGCATGATCGGTAATAGCTTATTTTTAGAAGCAGGATATTTATAATACATCATGGTATGGCTATGCAATTTGCGTAGATTGCAAATCTCAAAAGGTTTTACGTTTCCTATTTGCCTGTGGATTTTAGATAGATAATTTAGGAAAATATCTATTTACAGAAATAGAAATTGATCCTAGAAATAGAATTTGTTCATCGCGTGAAAGGTTCTAAATCAAATAACAGTTCGATTAGAATTTATGGAATTTGTTTATAAATACTATCAGAATGTTCTTTACTCTTTTCGGATAATTTTACACAACATTTTTTCATGTAATTCGGACAGTTTAATTATTTTTAGATTTCATAAATCTCAACATAATTATTATATTAGCCTCCAAACTGAATCTTTGCTTTTCTGTTTAAAATTTATTGATTAAGTGTTAATATTTTCTATAAAGAAATTACAAGCTTCATAAAAATATAGATAAGAACAGAGATAATATAATTGACCAGAAAATGTTTTATCATATAATTTTCTATACTATAGACAATTCTCTTCTGGAATCTTTTGGCTAATTTCCGAATCATCTAGTAATTTATTAGGATAAAAACTTTAACGATGTACACTTATGCCCTTCCAATTTTATTTGTATTGTAAAAAACATTGTTCACGTTGAAATTAAATGAAACAATAAATCTGTTTTAGTTATTAAAACAATTCCATTTCTACATTTCAAAGGTTAGATATAGTAGTATTCCAACTTCTTTGAACTTTGAAAATGACACACTGTAACACAAGGTAATAGTGCACACAATCAATGGAGAACGTGTGAACGATAAGTAAAAGTACGAAAGCCAGCGTGAGGCAATCGCACGCGGAATTATTCTTTTGCTTAAAATCATGAGTGGTACGTTGCTCATTTCAAATGTCAATTCTATCAAACGTTACATTAACACAATAAAGTTAAGCAGTTTATTTGCTTACGTCTCGACCGAAAGGTGTTCGGAACGACGTAAAAGAGCAGTAATCTCGTTAAAAACATTCCGATTTAAATTACGATCATTAGAACGACCTAAGAACAATTTCATATTTCAAATAGATAATCAAATAAATCTAATAAAATTATATTCAACATAACATTGCAGAATTAGCAACCATAAAAATTCCAATCAATCGAATTATTTCACGAAACAAAAATTTAAAAAGTTAGTTTGATTATAACAATTCTTTTTCCAACATATTCTTCGGGTCATAACCAAATTTGACAAACTCAAAATCAGAATTTTAACGATTTTTATTGTACAAGATAGGCCCACAGAGATAAACCCATTGAATAATTCCTCATGCAGCTTTAGAACCTCGATATTCTGAACGTTTTCACTGGGAGAGGAGGATTCGTCATTCGAATTCGATATCACCTTTTTGAAACATTTCATTTTATCATTAATTCAACGAATATGTATTTCGCGTGATTGTGACCTAGTAGCCATATTTGTATAAAACATGTTGTATTTCCGTCGGTTATAGTAAAATTTTTGCCATCTCCATTTTACTAGTCTTTCACGTCTCCGTAATAGTTACTGTTATATTAATATTATTTAATAGTAGATAAATTGCCTAACGGAAGCCTGTGATAGTCTATTTAATTACTAACAAGCAGTATGTAAAAGGAGCTCCATAATTATTTCAGAAGAAGTTGTTGCATTATATTGGGTTGGAGCGAAAGTTCGTGGCGTTTTAAAATAAAAATTTAAAATTAAGATATTTATTTTATATATCATATAGAACATCGAAAAAATATTGAAATAAAATAAATAGAACAGAATGGAAAATATTTCATTAAATAAATCTATGAACAAATGTCTTAATTTTATTTTAGAAGCTACGAACTCTCGTCCCGTCCCAATATTAATTCTAAATATTTGTTAAATATTATCAACGAAACAGTCGCTTTTGAACAATCGATCAAGAGATTCTCAGCCGTTGGTCTTCAGTTTGAAAATTTAAAATTATGATATTTATTTTATACGTCATATATAACAAAGAAAAAATATAGAAATAATAAATACAACAGAAAATATTTCATTAAATAAATCTATGAACAAATATCTTAATTTTATTTTAGAAGCTACGAACTCTCGTCCTATCCCAATATTAATTCTAAATATTTGTTAAATATTATCAACGAAACAGTCGCTTTTGAACAATCGATCAAGAGATTCTCAGCCGTTGGTCTTCAGTTTGAAGAGGTTTATCAGTAAAATTGCCGGCGATGTGAAAAGCGTTAAAAAATTTACAGCGTAAATCTCCTTGAATCTTGATGTACTTGTCCGTTGATGAACGGCGGAATTTAGCTGGAATAAACTTTGAACGTAACGAGTAGGGATTGCGAACGGTTGAAATAATTTCAAGGAAATTATGCGCGGGTCTGCTATCGAGTCTGGGGTCGGAGCAATTTCGTCGTCATCGAAATGTAATGGTAAGCGGGCCACCCTGTATGCGGACAGACGGGCGGGCGTACATACACGGGAAAGAGACACACAGTACATAGCTGAGGGAAGCGCGAAGAGGGTAGCGGTAAGCGGGGTAAGAGAGGGATGCGGAAGGGTTGGTTCGGGTCTGCGACCCCTTACGGAGGTAGGTACGATAGCCAGGTTAGCTGGCTACGCTCCAAAACACCGTGCCGTACGCCCCCTATCTGGCATCTCGTAGCAGCTTGGCTCGCGGAGAAGCGCGCGATATTGCTTCGTGCCGCTTACCCCCGGCAATGTAACCAGTATTATCTACCCTTACATCCGGCCTGTCGTTCCCGTCGAAATTTAGGGACCGTTGGAGTCGATCGTCATTAGGGAACACGGGATGCTCTTTCGCCTCACCTCGTTCCGATCCCGTGGTCGCTAACTAACAGCCGGTTAATTAAGAAGGGAGCTACACGATTGCGTATTAAGGCCGGTCGAGCCAGCGGGGGTAATAACCGAACGTCAGCAAGCTACGGCGAGTGGCAATAGCGAGACACTGGCCCGCTAACGATAGTTCGTTAAACTTAACCGTGAACTAGTTATCGCCGCATTATTTATTCGGAACGAGGGCCAACGGCATCGGTATTATTGGCCATGCGGCAGCCTCCTCTATTGCGTTACAGTCGCGTCGCGTCGCGTCGCGTGCTACCTCTGCCCTACCCCCCTCCCTACGTACCGCCAAGCCGTGCCGATCCGATCCTAACGAACACAGGAATCTATGATTAGCTACTTTCACCCGATTTCACGTTTCACCCGATCGATATGCAAAATAGCGTAATCATTATTTGACTTAACACTTTGCAATTGACAACCGGCTCACTGTCATCGCGGATTCACGACCGATACCTTTCTTGTTTACATTTTAGATTTCCGACAGGCTGGCTTGTATTAGCGGCTGGAATTAATATTTCGATATTCTTTGCGATAGGATTAGTTTTTTTCAGATTGAACCGAACCACTGTGTGGCGAGCAATGGATAAAAGTAAAGAAAGTGATGTCTGAGATTGATGAAGTCTAGATTTTAATACTAGTCACAAAACTGAATTTTAAAAATTTTTTCGCAAAAATGGTGCTTGAGATTTTTTCCCAATTTTCAGTGCATCTGTCAAAGGTTTATCCACAGTGTGGCGAGCAATGGATAAAAGTAAAGAAAATGAAGTCTAAAATTCATAAGTTGTTGTACTGAAAAATTCTAATAAAGAAACGTAGATTTTAATACTAGTCACTTTCACTGACTGTTAAAATTTTTTGGCAAAAATGGTGCTTCATGTTTTTTCCCAATTTTCAGTGCATCTGTCAAAGGTTTATCCACAGTGTAGCGAGCAACGAATAAAAGTAAAGAAAGTGAAGTCTACAATTGGTATGTAGTTGTACTGGAAAATTCTAATAAAGAAACGTAGATTTTAATACCAGTCACAAAACTGAATTTTAAAATTTTTTGGCAAAAGTGGTGCTAGAATTTTTTTTCCCAATTTTCAGTGCATTTGTCAAAGGTTTATCCGATTAATTTGATTTTTATAAGTTGTGTTCAGTAATGGCTTTCCAAGCTGCAGAATAATTTTTTTGTAATGTTAACAATTCATCCCATCTTTTTGTGTTAGATGATTGTCAATTTCGATTTGAGTTTTAAAAAATGTACCAAAAAGTACCGCTATGATTTCTATCTTAACGTTTACTTTCACGTAAATTTTAGTTGCTCAAGTTTGCTCAAAACGGAAAAGATAGTTGATATTAAGATGCTCAGTGAAAGTATATTATTAAATTTGCACAAGTAATTTCGTCCATTTCCGGAAGATGTGACACCAAAGTGTTAGGTCAGTGCAAAAGTTCGTGCCCGATTTCCTTGTTATATTAATACCTAATATATTAATAGTATTATGAATGTCAATCATAACTAGACTGCAGATTTTGATGCAAAATAAAAGTTGTCTGCACCTATTGCAAGAGACAGGAGCCAGATGGACATTTGATTGAAAATAATACATTGGTGTTTTAAAATCATTTTAATCTTTCTACTGTTTTGAAATGCTCCTACTGATTTTTTCTATAAATGCATAAAATCCGCAGTGCAGTCATAACATTCACTTACGATTGATATAAAGTCCATTTACCGGTTGACAAATTATTAATAATAAACTGAATTTCAGAAAGAGTAAGTATCAAAAATTCAAGGCATGCATTTGAAAGAATATTTCTTAAACTTTACACAAGAACTACTAAAATTTAGATTTTGCATAATATAAAAATAGCTTAAATATTGTAATAAATAGTGAAATATTGATCATAAAACCTTAGTCTTCTTATTCTCATCAATGAAGAAAATATCTTCCGAAAATTGTTGATTGTAAAAGTTTAGATACTAATAAAACATTGAAAAATTTCTCATCTCCGTAAATGTTTTCAAATTATACACGCTCTTAACATTATTGAACGTGTCCATAAAAAACAGCCAAAATAAAACCAACTAGTTTAATAATACAGAAAAAGAATAGGCAAAGTTTATCATAATAATGATTTTTCAAATATTGTTAAATAACCCAAGCATACACAAACAATGTGATTTTACATAGCTATGCAATTTGCTTTCTTAAACAACTAGATTGAATTTGCATTACCGTAGTAAAAATTAATATTTAAGTCCGGCAAAAAAAAATGGCGTCGGCCATATAAGACGAACGCGGCACTGAAAATGTTAAACGACATTTCCCGGAGTGCTTCGAAATTCTTTGCAATTGCAAAACCAGTTTGAACAAGCATGCATTTACGCCGGGGTGATAAGTGATTACGACCGCGACCTAACATAAAGTAGAGAATTACATGGGAATGGAAAAGTCTCGTTTCCCATGGAACACTCCCCCGTAGAGTTAATGCAATCTAACCAGAAATCGCGGATGGCAGCCAACTGTTATGCCAATAATTAATATGCGCGTAGGTAAGCGTTTAGGCATTGTGCCTGGCAAGGGAGGCCACTATCTCCGTATATTGCCCGGCACTCAAGTCGATAGATACAATACCGCCATTTCGCGAAGATACGATGCCGTATGTTACGTACGGGCAACGAACATCCGGCGGGGGTTATAATATAAATATCCTTTATCGGCGTCGGAGAAAGAGGATATCGAAAAGATTTTAGCTGGAACACGTTATTCCGCGTCATTTAGAAATTTCGAGGGGTGGAAACGGAACAGGTCGACTGGTGAAGTGGCGAAGGAATCGAGATATTGCTATCGATCCCCGTTTACTCGCTGTTACGCACCGGAGCTATTTATTCAGCAAAAGTTATCCGACTTAACATCCGGCTTTGTCACTTTCGAAATTATTCAGAGAACGCGCGGACTCACCGCCGCGCCGCCGATGTAATAAATAACCAGCTATCGTTGAATGGATCATAGCAGACCGTTTAATTAAATTACAATTAAGTAATTATGATAGTCATAAGCTGACGCTTACAATGCCTAGCTTCGACATAATAATCAACATGCCCGTGATTAACAATTCGGAACACAGACGCTCCTGACCTCCGACGACCCGGCTTAAATGGAACTGCGGCGAGAATTGGTGATCACCGGTGATGGCTATTCGATACTCCGCGTTGCCAGTTTCAAACCAATTCAATCGTAATCGAATTTTTAATTACTTCCATAATTATTAGGGACTCGAATATTCTTGAAGATCTCGGCAGTTCGGAGAGATTAATTATCTTTGCAAATGCATTGATATATCGGAAATCCCAAAGGTCTTCAGAGTCTTTATGAATACTTATGTGATTTTATAAATTTATGACAAAAATGAATACATCAAATTTAAAGAATTTTAAAACACTGTTGTATTATTTCCAACTTGTTAAAATGATAAAGACAAGAAATAAATATCTATGGAGCTCCTGTGTTTTGTAATGAATGCAGACATCTCGCAAACTTGTAATAATTTATAGCAGTGCCTTTGTAAATAAACGTCTTAATCATTCAAATATTCGAATAATATATCCATTTCGTAACAGGTTTCTCAAGATATTTTAAGACTATTAATTTTTACGAGACTTTTAGGTTCATTATGAGTGTTACTATACTGTAGTCTTACTATACTCTAGTTCTATAGTATAGTCTTCGAATGAAAAGAGAAGCAAAACAGTTTTATATACTTTTATTAAAATCGGAAATAGGAAAAACTGTTTAAAACAAAAGTTGTTCGCCAGAATATAAATGGCTTCATAGGAAATTTTGATTAAATTACTATGAAATACTAGAAGTAATTTGAAAATTTTACGAGAAAGGTGGATAAAATAACCTATACTATTATCATCATTTTTCTTTGAACAATTTTAAACTACATAAAAAATATTTCATTAACAACAGAACAATTGAAAGTGATAATTAGCCAGAATTAGCAATATCTAAACATTATAATTAACTCAAACGTTCGTACAGATATAAAAATAAATTTTTCTGTTGATATATGAAGTGTATCAAAAGTTAAAATCTGCGAAATGCAAGACAGTTGAAAAACCAGGAACTGTGATACATCTGAAATACTCAATTGTTTCGATAATCGATTTTGAAGAATCTGTACGATATTAATTACAGATTTGCAGTAGCCAACCTGTTAACGGAGAGTCGTCGAATTTCTATACCGAAAAAAGTAACATAATTTCTAAGAAAACAAGCTCATCAGTGCCATGAATATATTCACCTTCATTGCATTATTTTGATGGGTTTAAAAGCAAGGTACCCCGATGAATAGTGAAAGTAGGACTGAAACATAACCGTCGTGTATGATAAAACGTATCTGCCTTTGCACTATAAACTATTTAGCTTATGATATCGGCACGAATCAGTTTCTCATTTTTTCATTTCGGACTCGGCGACCGCGCGGAAACACGAATCCGTGTTTCTCGCACTTCCGTGTCCTGTGAGAGGGGAGAAAAATTCGCAGGCCGTGTGCAATTTTATAAATGTCGATTGCATCGGGACACAGGTTCCAATTCCCAACGACGAAATTATCGACATCCATCCAGCGGGGAAAGTGTGCAACTTCGACTTGTATTAATTTGCTGGCGCCTGCTCTTTCAGAATATACATATATCTCGCCTTTCTTTTTTGTCTCTCTTGTTCAACCTCCGTCCGGGCGATAACTAACGCAGCGGTGTAATAACATAAATTTCCCTGTTAAATACTTGCGTCAATTAAGTGCTCCCTCCGCGAAACGAGATCTTTGAAAGCCAGGCCATTTCGAACCGCTTATTACAGTAGGCGACTATTACAAAATTGATTATTTCTCTCGGTATGGCTTCAATTAACGTGCCCATTGACAAGTTTATTGTTCTGATTGTTAGTGGCAAATATTGATATTGGAAGTAACTACTACTTTGATCCTTTGAAGCTTCAATCAAGATATCAGGTGTCCAAATTAATACTTAATTATTTATAAATAACCAAAATACATACGTAAATAATTTCCACCACACTTCCTATGCATACATTCAATTTTATAAATCCAATACGCCGAGTAAAAGTTATAATTTGCGAGGACCATGAATTCATTTGTACACCTAATATGCAGGGTGGCCAGTGACCGGTGGCATAATCGAAAATTGGATGATTATTACATAAAAACATAAGACGTAAATGTAGAATAAAATTTTTTCGTAGGAGACTTTATTTTCGAAAAAAATCGAGTTTGAAAATAGAGAGGAAACGTCTGACTTGTCTGTCCGTGACCGACCGATTCTACTTCCTACAAATGCTGAGCAGACGAACTTGACGAATTTTCAAAGTCGATATTCTGGAAAAAATTTTTTTTATATTCTTTACCTATTTTTTTCACATAGAATCACGCCCTTTACAGTTGCACCACGGGTTACTGGCCACCCTGTGTAATTAAAGAGTTTCGTTCTTCGTGAAGACTGTTTACAATGTTAAATAGAAATAAATATATTTCAGCTTATTAATAGCAACAAAATAGAATTTGCAAAAAAGTGTACAGATTAAAAGTAGTAGGTTTAACAACAACGTTTTAAAATTATTTCGAACACCTCTATCCGTCAACATGACTAAAATTATGTGTCTTAAATAAAAGACTCTACTTTCTTCAAACCGAAATGAGTTAAAATAATTCACGAAGATTACCGGAAGATAAAATCACAATTTATTAGAAAATATACGAAAGTACAGAAAGTTGAACAAAGAAAAAATGCCGGTTGAGAGTGTTAAAAAAGGTTATCTCTTTCTAAAAATGAAATTCCATTGCGTGGAATATTAGAATGTTGTTATTATTGTAATTATCGAGGGAGTACTATATTAAAAAGTCGGGAACCGGGCAAATGAGGGGAATTGACTCGAATTGAGGGGAAACAGATACCCCCTCTCTGTCAGTACCGAATTAGTCACGTGACAATGTGTCGCATGCACGACGGATAGGGAACGCGTCACGTGACCGGGTGGAAGCGTGGGGGGATAGCGTCGTAGAAGGGGAAGGTAGAGTGTGGACAGAAATAAGTTTTCTCTTCTAATCTGACAATGGGAAACGTATAATCCGGTATTTGAAAATGCATCAACTATGCGAATTCCGGCAAGCGATTGGAATGAAAGTTTCAGTTAGAAGCAGCACGGTGGAAAATTCGTTGCTGAACGTATTGATTATATTTTTCAAACGGGACGAGCGTTTCCGCATGACTGATACATTAACGTACGCCGATGAACTAAAACACGGTGTGGCATGCCGTGGCGTGGCGCGGCGCAGTGGTGTTTGCATGCACACGGAGAAAATCAAGATAATGCGTGCACCGCGGCAGGTCATCAAACACAATCAGATATAAAACGCGAGCTTTGAAAGAGGATGGGCGTTAATACGATCATTACAACGAACTGGCCAGATACCGTATGTAAGCTTCGGTATTATGTATTTCGAACGGTGATCGACTCCCAATTAATTTTTCCCAATCGGATTTTCTTCATTAACCACCGATCGATCATGAACGGTTATAAACAAACGAAACGCGTGAGAATCCCTCGGCCGTTCGGTCGGAACGCGGCCGGACCATATCGGCCGAAATAAATTGCGACTGTAAATCCACGATTATGGCCGGTCTATCTGCGACAATGAAAAACCGATTGTGTTTGCCGGACGATTAATGCGCATCCGACCTCTTAGTTCGTGTTTTCGATGGCCCGTCCTGTGGCCGATGCGATAAAGCACGACGATCCATAGATCTAATTAAAACGGACTAATGTTATTCGCTCACCCAGATCTCAGTTCCCGCAGAGGACTGCGATAACAATTTCGCACCGCAGAGTGAACGAAGCCATTACTGTTGAGCTCGTGTTTTATACGTACCTGTAACAGAAGCAGAAAATTTGTTTGTCAGAATATATCATTTCCGGGAGAATAATAAATTGTGTATATTAATAAGTTTTTATTAAAAAAAATCTGTATTAACATGTATAGGGTTTTTTTTTACGAAGCACTAGCAATGACTATTTTACATTACTTTCTAAAAATAACAAGAATCTATCCAAATTAGTTTTATTTAATTTGTTGAATAATTCCTCGTGGGTGCATCTTTACAATCTAAATAATGGTCAATTATAAATATTTCAACCTGTAATTTTGACGGGTCCTGTAATCCTAGTGTTAATAAATATTACGTAGTAATAATAATAAGTTTATTTTCAGCATCTCGGCCATGAAAAGGGCTGACAATAATTTATCCCTAAAGTGAATGAAGTAGTATTTGTATCAACAAATTGCGACACATTGTTTATTTAGAGCTATGTTTCTCATTCTGTTTTCATAAAGTACTAATAACACTGATGACAGGATTGTCAAATTTCATTTACGATTTCATCGGAACATTTCAACATATCAATTTGTTCAAATTATATGTGTTCCTTGAGCATATCGTTTTTAGAACATTCTTGTTTTTTTTTAAATACAGTTACTTATTATTAGTTGTAAATATTGGTAGCTATTTCTAACAATTCTATTGTATTAGAAAGATATCAAATGGCTATAATACATTTGTTTAATAATATTAATTGTAAAAATACGTACGATTATACGATTCGCTGCTAATATGTAACAATTTCGTTGTTATCAATTTTTATATTACAGAACATTTTCCAAATCGCATTTTCACTACCTATAATTATTATTTCGACAATTTTGTTATTTTCCCTAAAAAAATGCTTTGCAACTGGATAAAGTATATGTGATTAATGAAAAATGTTGTTCTAACTATCTACTATTTTAGTGATATTATTTATAAGTAATATTAGCTATACATATATGTATAATTTATAATTTATAAGTGAAACGGTGAACCCTAATGCTTATAATGAGTCACAAGACGGCAATTTGTGAAGATTTCAAACAGAGTTTAGTATTGTCGTTCATTTTGCGTGCGTTGAAGTAAAACGCTGTTGTGATACCATCAATATTGAATCCACAGAGAGAATGCACGTATACAGGCGGTCAGAACAGCAATTTAACTCTGACAAGTGCAGTTGCATGGAAAAAAGATTAACATTCGAAGCACCGTGCAGTCAAAGTGTATCGATTTTATTTTCTGGTAGAACGTATTGTAATCTGTATCGCGATATAACATCTCTCGAGTGCACTTTACAATTTCAACTACTCCAAGAAGAGAATACACAAGTTTCCTTGCACTGTAGTAATAAAATATATTTTTAATTATAATATACTTTTAATATTATCCATCTCGTGTACAATATTCCAAAAAAATTATTTACTGCCGTTTATGGCTTCAAGATTTATATTAAAGATTCATTTGTAGTTGGATAAAAATATTATTTAAATAAATTAGACTTACAACAGTATAAACCATTAAATAAACTATTTATATGTAAAATGAACGACGTGGAACCTCACTCTTTATGATAAGAATTATATAATCTACGTTTCTATTTATTATTTTGATACAGATGAATATTAAATGTGAAGATAATATTTAATATAATTTCCAGACTGCGGATCTTTATGCAAAATAAAAACTTTCTTCATGAATTGTAGGTGACAGAAGTCGGATATAAGTTGAATATAATTTATCGATATTCTGAAATTCGTTTAATATTTCTACTATATTTTAAATAGCACCTACCCAATTTTTGTCATAAATGCATAAAATTCGTCTAATAATTTCATTGAATCGTTGCATTTTTAAAGTACATTTCTAAGGTTCATTAGATTAGACTAGTGTCAAATAAAAATAGATAAGTATAGAGAAAGGCTACAAATAAAACTGGTGCTAATTGTTAATCGTAGAAACAAATGGCCGCGTCGCCATAAAGTTTTGGAACGGGGTCGTCGATTTTCGTCACCGCGTAATATTTGAGGCAGTATATTGTGCGGATCCGGGCTGGTGACGGTGCACATAAGTTAACGAAGTTCGAAGTTTGTAACCGAGCCAACTGTGCCGGCCGATTTGCCGAATAAATTGGGATTATTCTATCATTCTGTCGGGCGATAACTCTCCCATAAAAAAGAAGGATCCATCCACCGGCACCGCGACACATTTAATAAACGCGTTGTCCCAGATTAAAAGGAACCATTCAATTTATTCGACGCTATATTTCATTCACCAATAGAATATAAATAAAATAAATCCCTCGGTGCCGTGAACAATTACATCGGCGAATAATAATAATAATAATGATCGCGTTTGAACTAACGACGTAATTTATGACAAACATATGGCCAACTGTCTCCTGCATATAATTGACATTTATCAGGTTCAATAGTAATCTCGGGCAAAATTTTGAAACTCTTGTCGTTGTGCAAAGTACACTAATTTTGATAGAAAAGTAATCATTATTTGAATGAAAAATAAAGGTATGATCATCAATTGTTACATAAATAGTAGAAGGGAAAAGTTTATTTTATTTTACTCAATTTGTGGAACATCCTGTGTTACTATTGACAATAATAATAAGTAGATTGCGGATTTTTATGCAAAATAAAAATTGTCTGTATCAGTAGTGAGAAACAGGAGCGAAATAAAATTGTTATTTTATTAATTTTTAATTATTTCGACAGGATGGATATAATACGTGGATATTCTTTTTAATCCCTTCACTCACTGATTTTTGCCATAAATACATAAAATTCGCTGTATAATAATAACTATAAAAATTATTTTAATTTTGAGGGTGGAGTTTAAATTCAATTGCAAAGAACAATTTGCAACTGAATTCGCAGATTGAAAGCTACGAAGCGAAAACGTGGCATGACACGCTATTATACTGGTAAAGTTATCCAACAAATTATTGCCGGCGCCTATGGTTGAATAAGGCGGGTGTAAAGATAATAGACGATTAATATTGCAACAGTGTTTTAACGGGTCAGGTAAAAAAATCCCTTAAAATCCAGCCGTTGAACGATGCACGGTACATAAATTAGCCAGGCGCACAGGTGTTGCCGCGCGAAATGCGTTCGCCGATTCGCGGAAATAAATCATTATGACTCGTTCCCCGCATCCCGCGATACTATCACGATACAGAATCTAACCCCGTGTATCACGGTATTTTTCAAACCATTTTTCCCCGATTTACAGTCCCGGTGGATAACGGAATTTAATCCAGAAATTCAATACTTTTCGCCGGGCAGAGCCGTTGCTCCGCTCATATTAATTAAACTTGCAATTTTATATAAATCATTGATTCGTTTAAATTTAAATCGATTGAAACGAACTTAGTCTGTTCACCTTTTGGGTGTTTCAGTCTAAACTTATGAGAGACCAATGCATTTTTTAACAATCGTTATAAATAGTCTCTTCGTAAAACACAAGGTCATCTTACTCATATCGAAATAGCATTCAGGTTAATTACCTCTATGGTACTCGCTATCCTCAACTACGAGTGACATAATCATTTTTCATTAGGCAGTGACACATTCTCTTATCGTCATGTTCTATCAGAATGTCCATAATTTTCAAATCATACACCTTTTTCAATAATTAACCAATCTTAATGTCCCAAGTTTACAGAAAGCATAGACGTAGTATTAAAAAATTCTTCAAATGTTGATTCAACAGTTTTTTCGTTTTAAAACAATTCTTATTCGTAGATAAGAACTTCTCGTTGAAAAAATGCTGTTAAAAAATGATGTAAGGCTTAAGAAAACATAAATCTATAATCTAGTAATAAATACAATATGCACTAGTATTGGGAAAATAGGAGAGATACAGAATTCGTGTTGTGATCCTCTCTCTCTCTCCTAGAACACATGTGCTAAGCAGAGTCGCCAGACGAGGGGAGGGTGCACGAATTGAGGGGAATGCAGTTACCCCCTCTCTGCCAGTACCGGATTAGTCACGACCCAGGCGCAGACGCAACGCGAATTGGGTGCGCGCATCACGTGACCGGTCCGTGGCGGAAGCGTGGGGTGCTCGCCGTCAGAAGAGGGGGAGTAGCGTCGTAGAGGGGGAAGGTAGAGTGGGGACACAAGTCTTGATCTGACGACACTGCCAGTGTCGCTTTATTTCGGACGATATTTAATGTCATATTTTGTGAGTGCCAAATAATGTAATAATAGTCAATTGTTGAGAAATATCTGGGGAATCGTGTGTATTTGATGGAGTGACTCACCGGTCAATTAAACGATCGTCAAAACCAGCATAGTTGTGCTACCGGTTGCAAGTGGCGCGTGTAGAAAGGTAACGCATTTGTTAACAGATCTCATCAATTTCGCTAGGTTACGTATGATACGTGGTGCATCATTGTATCGCGAGTGCAATCAGCTCGCATCACACAAAGTTACCGAAGCGCGTGGTAGCAGAGCCATGTCAAATGTATTGGTTAATTTACGCAAATAAATCGCAATTATCCGATCGCGGACTCACGCGATTCCGTCGTTAACGGCAAACTACATGTTCCGTCTTATTCGCTGACACGTGCGTTCTTAAATTAATAGACCGCCTGCCACGGCAAGATATATTGCCGAAGATGATGCAGGATGCGCGCTCGTGTATATACAATGTTCGTATTAATTGTTGTTAATCGATGCATCTCTCAGATGCAGTAGCTGATCGCGTGCGCGATGGCCAACTGGTCTGTTACTGCGTGGGGAACGTTTTATCGAATGTTAGTCACAGTTCTATACTGGTTTGCGACAAAATGTGTGCATGAAGGGGGACTGATTTCAGAAGATAGGAGTAATAAAATGAAATATAAATATGCTTTATCAATAATGCATTCTACATCCCAACAATAGTAGTCTATCGCGCATTACCCCCTTTTAACATTCAGATAACATACGAGGAATAAAATACATCTTGTTTTATTTTTAATTTGATAAAAATACCGTTACTGATAAGAGAGAAATGGAAATGATACCGAAATAGCATAATTGGGTATGCGATTGTTAAAAATATGAATTACACAATATTTATAAGTAGACTCTATGTATTGTAAAGAACGAATAAGTGACATACAAAACTGTGAAGATATTTGAAAAATTTAATTTTTACGCTATTTTCGATATTGTATTAATTTAAAATTATTGAAAGAAGTAATACATTTTTGTTGAATTTCTATTTCTGACAATTCACTTGGAAAATTTGTACTCTGCATAAAGATCAATTTATAAAATATAATTTTGTTGGGACCTAGAAGAAGCAGAGTCGCCAGAGCAGAGGTACTGACTCGAATTGAGGGGAATATGCTTACCCTCTCTCTGCCAGGACCGAATTAGTTACGTGACATTGTGACCGGTCGTAGGGGAGTAGCGTCGTAGAAGGGGAAAGTAGCGTGGGGACACAAGTGTGACTCTAGCGACTCTAGTAAGAAGATTCAAAAGATCATTGCCATGATAGATGTAATTTTTCAGTTCTTATTCTATAAAATCAATTGTTTTCATGCTAACTAGCATCCCATGAAATTGATGATGTTATATGAAATAATTTATTATATGAATGATTTATTCGCTGGAATATTTGCACATCATTTATACGAATTAAATAATTTAATCCACTAAATCTTTATGAAAGAGAAGATAAAATATAATACTAATAAAAATTTGGAAAACATCTACACATAAAATATGTAGAGATCTTTCTAAGGGAATGTTGATTACCGAATAATTTTTTTATGCTGCGTGATTAAACAATGTTATTTTGCTTTCAGTGACAGTTTACGAAAAAATTGTATTGTTTGATGATGGGATTTCAAATACAGCCGAACAATGGAATGGCATAGACCATAACACACTTGGAAATGTTCATAGGTGCGGTCATTAATTATAACATTGATATTAGCGGAGTAATTAATTCAAAGGTAGACGGTTCGCAGTATATTCAAGGAAACAAGAGTGTAGAGCCACTTCGCCAAAATGTATTGGTCATTTTCCATGAATACGAGCGACGCGACGGCTGGAATTATACGCACGTGATTATACGATAGCAATGTTGTTATAGAATAACTTGGAACTGTTCGCAAACTTCTGATAAATTAATTTGTAGAATCGAGACAGTTCCCCGTACAAACGAAGTTTGTAACTGAACACCGTTTCCACTTGAATAATGGGTTCGCCTACGTTTCAATAGTTACAGGATCAGCAATCGTCCTACTCGTTCTTAGAATAACTTTTGGCTGATGGAAAATCCACCGACTCGTTACTCATCATTATTTCATTTGTTCTTCGTTTAATCTAGACCGGAATAATACGCCCGAAGAATCACCGATGATCATGGAGAGTATTAATTCGATCAAAGCTCCGGATTAAATCAAATTTAGTGAATTAATGGGTAATAATGAATACGTAATACCGTTTACTAATCAAATTTAATTTCCACACTACTGATTTCGCAAAAGTATATCAATTGCTGTCTGACAAACAATTGTATACTATGGCGAGCAATATTATTAACACTCTGCTGACGATGCATTAACAAAGCCGGGATCGAGGGAACAAAATGCTGAATTATAATAACGTTGAATTTGGATCTAATCAATATTTCATCATGAAATGAACCTGATAGAATGACATTAAAGACTAGCTGAGGAGAATACGTCGTATTAATCCAACATTACACGAGAACTGTAGATAAACGAACATTGAAATTCAATTAAAATTAACCTTCTGCAAACAGCAATTAATTAATCAGTAGAAACACGATAAAATTGTCTATTTTGCTCTCTTATATGATTCTACGGTCACGCAGTGTATTTCATTTAATTGAAAACGCTGGGATATCTCAAAACCGCTGATAATATGAAAACTAGGTTTTTTGTATTTAATATTATTTTATATATATTTCGTGCATGTGGAGAAAATTTCGAGGTTGATTTAATTTGTTTCCGTATTAAACTGAGTAACTTTTGCTTGAGACATTTTCCAAAATTGTATATACATATGTCGCATCGAATAATAATATCGCATGTATGGTGAGTTGATAAAAAATGACAGTTTAAAATATGGAATAATGTAAATAAATTATTTGAAGTAGTACATATTTAGGAACCTTTGCTTTCTAAAGTACCTAATTTAATCTCAAAATAAATACCAATACACTATGCTAGGAATGCATAAGTGTCAGTACAGATATAATTGTGGTTTTCGGCGCTTTAACGCTTAGCGCCCATTTTAAAATAAACTGTTATTTCAACATGTTCGCGTGTCATACTTTCGCAGGGGCGCACAGTTCACTCTATTGATCTGTGCAAATGGTTTTTGCGTTTATTGTTCCGTGAAGTCCATTTGACATTGTTGGTGTAAAGATGTATAAAAATTCAAGTTCGAGTGATTTTATTGAATGCGTTCAAAATGGGAACACGAAACCACAAAAATTGCTTCCAGCTGTGATCAAAGTACTTTTACACACTCGTATGAAGGACGATTTTAACCAAGAAGCGTGTAAAAATATTTGTGAAAATTTTAGTTTATTTTAATATCTGAAATTCTATGCCAACAGAATAAATAGACTTGTTTTTTATGGAAATATTATGTAAATTCAAATGGTTCTTATTTATACATATAACACATATTATACGGTGAAACGTAACAATATTATTATTATTCCGTGCCGGAATCCATCTGCTTTATCCGCGTTCTGATTGGTCCGTATTTTTGGAGAACATTTTCGCAAAGGAAAAAGTTACTTGAAATGACTACAAGAATCATACCTTTCAAGGAAGCACAACAGTTTTGGGACACCCTGTATATGTATACTTTTCAGTGATTTAAATATAAGAGAAACTAATAAACAAATTGTTTATATATAAAATTGTGTTAGTTTAAAAAATAAATAAATTTTATTATATAACAGTGAAGTCTGCTGAAAAATTGAGCTAAATATCTTTAACTAGAAGGACGTGGCAGCCATTTTCCCAAAAGTCATTTAAAGCATCATTTGCGCAGCAGATTTACGAATTTCCATGTTTGGAAGATTATTTCAGAAGGATTGTAGTAACAAAATATACCATTTTTGGAAAACCAATTTTTTAATTTCACCACAGTTATGCAACCGCTTAAGTAGGTGAACGAGAATGAAAAATTTGATTAGCAGGTCGCAAGTTTTTCCCGTTCGGCCCCTTTAAAAGTATAAAACTAGAAAAACGGAGATTACCGAATGCCCGAAGATAACGAACGATTGTTTTGTGGAAATCTGGCAGCGGTAAACAACGCGTTGAATGTAACGACGGATCCGCAGGGATTCGAGGGATAGGGGTGGGCTGAGATCGCGATTATCTCGAACGCGATTACACGCGATAGCGGGACGCCGACAGCGGAATCGGCCTGGAACCCTGGAGCCCTGGAACCAGAGCAAATGACGGAAAAATACGAGTCACCGGGCTTTCCAGTAAACAGCCAATCGATCGATCAGCCGCGGTTACCACGCGGTGAACACGTACACTGCCCTCCACAGATATTTGGGCACTTGGTGGGATCTGATCAAGAGCTACCGTCCTTGTTATAATTTGAACGCTTCTACTACATATAGTTAACAATCGATAGCACTGCCATATAGACTGCGGATGTTTATGCATATGTACAGGGTGTTCGATTACAGGTGGGAGAAAATTTAAGGGCTGGTTCTCCATGACAATATAAGTCGAAAATGAAGAATAAAAAAATTACGATTTCGACTTCGTTATTTAGTTATAGGTTGACGCTTGACACTTTGTCTACTGAAAATTTTTTAATTATTTAGAAATCGATGATCAGCAGTTGAGAATTTCTTGATGAATTCTCCAAAAGTGTCAGCAATTTCGTTCATAAACCAGAAAATTATTTGCATGAACATATGTATCAACTTTTTCTGAAAATGATATTTGAAAGAAAATTAACTAATAGAGAGGTACAACTTCGTCAGAAAATGTTATTTCAATGAAAATTAACTAGCTTCGTTTAGATCGGTACAATTCACTAATTATGAAATCTGTTCTTTTGGTGAATAAACATGAGTTATTATTAAATATTATTTTTATAAAATTTATTGAACAACATATTGAAAGAAGTGTAGCATATTTTCAATAACAGTATGTTTAAGATGAATAAAATTTTACAGCCAATGATGGGCATAAATAAAAATGTATATCATAGGGAATCGAATAAACTAGTATGCTTCAATGACTGTGGTATAACTGAAAAGTGACATCAAATTTTGCCACAATGTAGGTAATATGGAATAGCGAAATTTCAATTTACCTTTAATTTAAAAATGAACAAAATAAACAGATAAGTATTAGAATAATCGTTATTAGTATGAGAATAATAGTTTTAGACATTCTAAGTCTCAACATTTATTTACTGCAGTCGCAAGCTTAACTTCCGGATTCATGACACATTCATAGGATTTACATGTGTAACTAATCGTGATTGCAGGATCAAACTGATTGATATCCGGTATTTGAATTATGGGATAAGGTGTCACGCGTCATTCAACTGGACAAACCATTATGTTTACGTTTTTCGACTCTAAATTAGATCCCCGAGAATCAATAATGCATTCAATATTTATTATAACAAAGAATATCGAATTGGATTTTATTTAAACAATTATACATAATTCTATAATACATAAAAATTCTTTACAAATTCTTTACTCGTCAATATGTATGCCAACATATTGCCAACACGCGTCTAGGTCGCGTTCTGATTGGTCCATATTTTTCGTTAATAACTCCTAAACAATGTCATGAAAATGTCGCTTCAAAGCATCTCAGGAACCGCCCATTTCAGGGAATTGAAGGAATTTTGGGACACCCTGTATACATAAGTTCACTTTCGTATAAACCTTCCCGTACATGTACATATATGTAACTATATGTGTATAAACAATAACATATTGATCTATAATTTTCTATACACAATGCCTCCTGAAATTGATCAATTTTTATTCAAAACAAAATAACTTTTTAAAACTTGGACCAAACCACTTTTTAAAAAGCCGAATAGATTCGTTTATAAAATAACGTTGCAACAATTGCAATTGTACGGTGTCGTGAAAAACTAGCAAAAATTGTTCGTATACATTTTTTATTGTAGCCTGGAATGAGAATTTTAAAAATACATTTCACATGTGAAACTTGATGAATACATATCGACCATTTCATCGAAATTGATTAACGTTGCTATGTCCTGGAAACGATTGAAAATGTCAATCTCATGACTTTCGGCCTACAGTTTAAATCGTTTGTAGGTTTCAATATATTTAATAATAATCGAGCAAAAATAAAAAACATCGTGGAACGCGAGACAAATTTTTCTTTTTTACAGAAGATTCGATGGCTTGGTTTTTCAGCCACGAAAGATGTAATTAGAAAACAGAAGTTTTGGGGAACTCTTCGCCTTTATACATTAATTCATTATCACTCTAAATAAATGATACTTATTTTTACTTAAGTATTCTGTGAGAGAATCTGGAATTCTATATGAAACAATTCTTTCATTAGCTAAAATCCGTGGCTGTCAACAAGTGTTGAAAATAATTTGACGTTTATCATTATTCTATAGAAATTTGTTCTATCAAATGAGCTCCCTCAAAAAATATGTGCAAAGAAAATACTGATCGTTTACTTATAATATTAGCACTTTCTTTTCGCAATTTTACTTTTAGGAGTTTTGTCCTGGTAGCACTGTTTGCACTGCTGTGTGTTTTCTAGCTGGTTCTCAATTGGAAACTTTGCAACTTGTAGTTTCCTCAAGGTTCCTGCTTGTACAGTGTTGGAAGTGTTAAAATGCTGAGCCAAGGGGTGAAATGACGAGGCATTGGGAATGGCTTATCACGTTGGTTCTCTCTTTTCGAATCAGAAGGTTCTTTGATTCGCTTTTTCCCTTGATCAATGTTCACTGTACACTAAACTGAAAATCAGTGGAAACTTAATTTCGCCATTTTTATTTATACCATAGTCTATCCTTACAATTTTAGAAAAAAATCTAGTTCTAACCTTAAAGTATTAACATAATATTCGGTTTTAAGGAGCAATACTTTTATTAGTGTAGTATTTCCAATACTAATTTGTAATAGCAACTGCTTGTTATGTCACTGTTAACACTCATTTATAAAGGATTTATTTCGTGTAATACTACGTGGTCGCTAATAATATCGATGTTAATGCAAACGTTATGAAGAAACAAAAATAAGGAAACTATTTGTTTCTTATAATGTAGGCTTGGACATTATGGAAATAAATTCTTTGAAAAATAATTGTTAGGATAATATATTACCCTATTTGGCTACATGTCACTTAAAATAATCATATGTAAGTTTAAGCGAACAGCCAAATTATTTTTTAAAAATTACATCATTATTTCAATTTTTCATTTCATTTGAACTGCGTCAAGTTTTAATAACAATTTTAAAAGCGTGTGCAGTTAAACTTTAATCGTTAACTACAAAAATTAGCATATCAAAATATATACTAATTAATTTAGTTACTTCAATAACCTCTATTCTTTAAGTGAAATTATTTATTATTTTATTTGAACCATGTAATTCAAATAAAATACTATTTGATTTAAACCGCCAAATGAAAATTATTTGTAAATTAAAAGTAATAAAGTATTCAAAACAGTTCATTATTTGAAATGATTATCTATGATGTTATTTAAGTCTATAAAATGACGAATGTAAAACTGAAGATCACAGCGATGAAAAAAAGTTACCGGAAAGTGAGATTTAGAGACGAGTAACAAGTGAAAAGAAGTCAGTTTTAGAACCACGGGTACAATTTACGGCACCGCAGTATATGATATAAGGAGTGTAAAACCGAAGTCAGTAATAACGATATAACTGCAGTTGCTAGAAAGTGAGATTCGAAGGGGAGTAGTAGCGAAGTGAAAAGAAAATACTTCTAAAACTACGGTATAATGTATGGTTCTCCCGTAGCGTAGTCACATTATAATAATGATAAATAGCTGTTGGCCAGGTTCCAGCAAGTGTTGGAATACTTATGGTCGGCAGTGTGCGTACACGTGTCCGTGTGCGAGCTAGTCTCGCCAGCCTCGAAACGCACTTTGCGTTCGATTTGATCGCGATGTTCGACACCCGCAATCCAGACTGGTTTGTTATCGGTGCATCCGCCGGAATTGCGTAGATATAAATCCGGTCACGAGAAAATTTAGAAGTGATATCGATTTTGCAATTACTGTCGGCGCAGACCGCTAATTGCGACTGGCAAGTATAGGTTTGATTTTCGAGCTATGAGAGGGATTTCGGACCGGAAACGCGAATCACTTGCAACTGTTTTAAATACCTGGACACGTCTGCTGTTGACGTCACATGTATTTATGACGACCACCGTTCCGTATATTACGCGAAGGAGGCTAAACTCGTTTTATGTTAGTACGCCTTTCTTTGAAGTCATAACGCACGCTAGGACATCCAGGGTGTATGAAATTTCTTCGTTACAGCTTCCTTGTGATTCATAAAGAGGTTATACTATATTTCATTAAGTATTGTAACTGTATTGTTACAAATGGCGATAGCGAAACTATTGGGTTGAAACGAGAGTTCGTAGCGATTTTAAATTAAAGACTGCAGAATAACCTCTTATTGGAGGTTACAAATGTACAAAAAAAAAATTCAAAGATAAAATTCAAATGTTTATTCACTGGTTTATTTAATAACATGATAAGTGGACTTTATGCACTAATGATAAAAATGAATAAAACATTTAAAGATTTTTTAATATTATTGTACTGTTTCCAACTCTATAAAGTCATCAAGAAATGAATGTCTACATAGTTCCTGTACCTTGCAATTTATACAGACAACTTTTATTTTGCATAAAAATCTGCAGTCTAATGATAAGTTAACTCGGAAATGGCAAAAAGTAATAGAATGGGAAATATGTTATTGAATAAATCTGTGAACTAGTACCTTAAATTTATCTTTGAATTTTCACTTAAAAACGCTACGAACTTTCGTTCCAACCAAATAGTCACACATATAATGTTTATAATAAATGCAAATCTCTGTAATAAGTGAAATCTCTGAATATTGCACTGTATACTGACTTTAGACAACAAAATGTATAAAATTAGTTTAGAGTTAATAGACTATGAATTTATAGTGATAGCAAACGTGCCAAGGGAATACTTTCGTAAAAAAATTTGAAAAATACATTTCGTGTCTGCTTACAAATAGGACTTGACAATATACATGTATAGTTGACAACGTATAGTTTACACATAAAATTGAGTTCAAAAACATGATATACAAGTTCTGCTGCGTTGCTCTAACAACTTGTTTCTTTGCATTTCATAGTACTCGAAACAGTATTAGGCATCAATCATTTGATGTTTTTAATGGAAAATCAATACCTATATTGCAGCAGATATTAATCGTTATAATTTCTATCAAACTAATCATTTTATGAAATTCATCATCAATAGTTAATCATAAATGGTAATCATTAATCATCAATTAGTAATTCAACAATTTAAATCAAATTCTATTTGTTCTTTCTATAATTAACACACGACACAATGATTTTCACCATGATTGCAATTTTAACAAATGCTCACTGTAATAAAGGAACGAGAATATTTCATAGTTTAATAATCAACTGTCACATCCATTTGACGATTAAACAATTAATATAATTGATAATCCAATCGACATATACGATATTCGAATGCTTCAATCGTTAATTGCATTAAATATTATGCAACACTGATCGCAGAACTATTTTCGACCCAACGAATGCCTCACAATAACTTGAGATGTTTAATATTAAAATGTATTCATCTTGTACATTGTTTTGTCTGGTAAGGTTCGATGCTTGGAAGTTTATTAATGATATACTTCGAGAGAAGCTCCAAGTGGTTTGGAAGTATTTAGACTTTTAAATAAAACATCAATTAAACGACGAATACATTTCATCTATTACTTTTCTTACTGGATTAAAACTATAGAAGCTTTAGTTTAATACAGCTGGCTATAATGCAAACTTTTCACCCTATTACTATTAAGAAATAACTTGTTTTTATGTAAGGGTGGGGTCTTAAGTGGACTCTACTTTCTGTGCTGTTAAATATTTACACTGTCCCTTCTGCATGTCTGATAAACGTAAGCGTCTGACAAGCATATCTAACTATAGCAAGTTTTAAGACTGTAGCGCCTCACATTCTCTTCAGAGAGAAATCTATGAACACTATGTACTCAATCTAAATGTAAACATTACACTAATTTAAGTTCCGCTGGAGAAATGATATATTTCTAACACTTTGATGGCCGGTATATGCGTGACTTGCCGCGGCCAGTGGTTATCGACCAATGTCACGCACATGTGATTTCGCTGTTCAAATTCTAAAATTAACCTGTAAACGAAAAATGCATTTCGTTTAGTGTTTGAAACATCGATTTAAAAAAAGTACAGTACGACCTCGATTATCTGGATCAGTGACGTCTGAAGACTCTAGCACAGTCGATTATGAATTGTGCCCCCACTCTACCTTCCCGGTCACGTGACGCGTTCCGTCTCTTGAGTGAATTTTGTGACCAATACGAAGTTTGCTGAACGCCTTTATTATAATTTTAATTAACTATTATTTCAATAGTTTTGATTGAAAGCTGTAGCGAACAGTGAACGAAAAGATAGAATAATCCCAGCCATAAATTGTCTCTTTTGAATAGTCAATAGAATTATTTGGTTTTCAACTGAATTTTTATGTATCCTAACACTAGCATATAGTTCCAAATTGAATGTATTGCAACCATATTCGTTTCTGTTTGCGCGTGAGGGTTTAGTAAACAATAACGGAAGTGACAAAATAAATATGACAGATCTGCACCCGATACCGGAATGCTCTTTAAAAACAATATGACAAACAAACACAACGCATACGAAATAAATGCACGATGTAAATCGTGTAAACATGGACCGATTTTTATCGGATGGTCGTTTTTCTACCCATGTTCCATAAGAATGTGCTATGAACATTTGCAGTTTAGTAGCAACCATAAAATGGTTTTAATCATTTTCTGGAAATGAGAAGAGGAATGCGATGAAAGACCGTAACACCAATTCTCTGGAAAACCTCTAAACGAAGGATTCAAGTACGGTGTAAAAATTGTAATAATGCGTGGATCAGCGTTCGAGATGAGAAAGAAATCCGGCGCGCAATAATATCATTTATCTTGTTTCAACAATACATGGCTGACGAGTAATATTCACATTGTGAAAAACATTTGTAATGATCTCGAGGTCCCGGCTCATTCAACCAGAATATTTAAGATATTTTTAAGAGGGCCTGGCGGCGGAGGATTTCCTCGGAGCAAGATAATGTCCACAAGACAGTGAATTCTGCGGAATTCAATTGGGAACGGCGGACGTCCCCGTGGTATATTACGAGCCCGCATGTTCCCGTAAAATGAGGGAGAGATAGAGGAGAAAATGGACAATGAAACGACCCTATTAATTATTCCAATTAACCGCGAGTGTCCCTTCCGTGATTCTTAATTTAACAGAGACAGGGTGTTCTCCGGTAACCTAAGTACGCGCTGAACACCGTCGGAAAACCCGATATCTGTGAAACTGTCGTCGCGGTGCCTAAATGATTTTCATCGTATCAACCATATCACATCTTGTTACAACAATCACTTATTGTTACAAAATAAATAGTTCGCTTGTAAATGCAATTAGATCGTCTCGAAAGTTTCTCTCGCTGTGTGTGCACGTTTCTTATTGTTAGATAGAGCATACACAAATGACGTCATTATTAACCCTTTGCACTCGGAGCTATTTTGACTCGAAAATTAAACATTTCTTCGGACCTAGAATAATTCCATTCTATATGATTAGTTTTTCATTTTATGGATAATACCTCGTACAATACTTAAATATTTAATAATTGATTAGAGAGCACCATGTTTAATAAACTAAACAATATTGTGGATAATGGTAGAGCAAGTTTTAGAGTGCTAAGGGTTACCATTTAGAGTACTAAGGCTACCTTATTTAAGACTAGATCTAATATTATAAATTGACGATTATTGAGATTGTAAAGATGCATGAGGAATTATTCACAAATGCATTTCTGTCGGTATATATTATCAAAAAATTGGCTGAAAATTTAGATAAATACATTCTCGTTATTTTTATAGAATAATGCGAAATAGCCACTTTCATTGCTCTGTAATTTTATGAACGAAGTTTTTCGGGAAACCTAATAGGAAAGATAATCGTAAAAGTTTTAATACGCTGATTTAAATAGTATGATTATTATAGTGAAATAAATCGTACTTTTACTGATCATACCTATCATTTATTAAATTGGTAACATAATCTTTTCCGAGTATGTGATTGCATTTAGAAGTTTTTGTTATATGTAGAATAAGTTCGTAGATATTTATGCTTTATTTGAACTTTATCTGCATGATCTCCCATCAGCAAGTGTAATCTAAAACTTTTATATCAATTGAAAATATATGAGAATATTGCTGTCAGCCAACAATACATGAATTAAAGAGAGACTGTAACATTAAATATGTATTAACAGTTTTTAATAACGTGAAAAAATTGATCGATAACAAGAGCGTTATCGTGAATAGGGGCAATCATGCAATGCATGTTGGAGAAACTCGCGTTTTCCGCGCTAATTTATAGCACCGAGAATGAAAAATAAGCTAATTACCGGCATGAATGCTTTTTATAGTGAAGGAAGACGTCGGATTTTATGCAGGTATTTCACTATGTTTCACGCATCATTAAATATGTGTCATTCGTGCAGAAGCATGTATCACCTAGTAATTATAATAGGTGCAGCAATGACTCGTTCACTGCATGAAATTGTTTACAACTGATGAATAAACATGAAAGTTAGTAAACATGAATCGTTTAGTAATGTAAGTCCCCCACAGTGTAAATTAGGAACTATAAAATCAAATCATTAATAATTAGACATTTTGAAAGGACAACAAACTTTCATACTATTTAATAGAGTTTTTTATATGCAAAAACTATCAGTGAGAAAAATAAAATTTTATTGAACTTCTTGAAAGGGTGTAACCGGACAAGATGGTCAAAAGTGCCCCCACACCAAATTGATTTGTTCAAATCGCTACCCCTACTACAGGGTAGTTATAAATATAAAACGTAAAAAATATATTCTTATATGCTTAACAAATAATTACGTCAAAATGCATGATCATTCTACCTAATAGCACGCACGACAATGAATTAATTCAGAATATTTGGTCGCAAAAACGAATTTTTAAAAAATCCGGAAGCATAAAATTGCCGATTTAATATTGAAGTTTTCAGAGTACCACGTTTACATTATTATGTTAGTTCTGTCTCATCGTGACTGTTCATTTTTTCAGATTTTTCGGATTATGCGAACATGTTTTAAAAATGGGTTTTCAGCCTCGGGAACGTATGAGGCTTATGAACATTTATTTTGTGAAATTCAATGTTTTTCAGCAAAGCAAAATGCTCCCCTAAATCGTAATGGATATTTATCTGTCGGACTATCTACGTGCTCTATCACGGGCCAGGTGAAAAAAAAACAGGTGCAAATGAGCCCCTCGTCAGTGCAAATGTCGTGTCTTATTTCCACGCAGCCCCAGCTGATTATCATGATCCTAACGTGGTTGGAAACATGACTGTAATGATGGCTTTCCGTGCATCTCATGGCATTAGAGTCGACAGTCGGGGCCCTCGGTAATTTTAAGAGGAAGGAATCACGTGATTCGAATTAATAACTTCATTTTTGTGCCGGTCCATGAGAGAGTGCACGGTTGCGGTTCCACGCAAAACGTCGATACAGCTCGCGATCGTTTCGCGTTCCGAATTAATGACGTCACATTACATTAGCCAATTTTGCATCAATTGTAACAGTCATTTCAAATTATACTCTGATGTAATCTGTGACCCATAATGCGATCGTACCCATACATATTATGAAACACGGTTGGAACGATTTTAATGTGCAGTGCGGAACCAAGTTTTCGTCTGCAAAACAGTTTTTAATCACACGGTGACCATGATAATCGTATCTAATTAACAACTACTTTATGGTACAAATTATCGTGTCCGACGCATCACAGAGATGCGATAACGTAATGTAATTTGTTAATACAATTTGCAATTACCGTACTGCAGACGTTAATATAAATTATCATTGTTACACGTTAATCTACGTGATTTTAAATAAACCTGGCATTCCTATGGGCTATTAGAAATTTAATTCTACCGAATTGACAAACGCTATTATTTTGTTAAATTCATGGGTGTTGTTGTTGAAGGAGCAACTCACAATCGTCGTTTTTCAAGAACAGTATTGGCTACGATTCATGTAGCCTGATTTTTTTATTAATGATTTCCCGTTGCTCTTGTGGAAATAGCATTTGCAATTATAATATTGTTGCAGAAACTTTCTTCTCTAACATAATTATTTGCATATTTTTATTTTATCGAATATCGAATCGAATATAAATTAGATTTTAGTACGATCGAAACAAGGAAAAAACTGGATATAACTATATTTAATTATCGATCAGACTCGAAATTAAATTATAGAGACTGCCGTATATGCTCAAAATAGGCATTGTATTAATTATAAATACCGACCGATGCGTCCCGGATAAAATTTTTGACAAATTCAATCTTTCTTTTCCATTTTTTACTCATTTTTTCGCATAGTATTTCCGTTTCCTGTTTGTACCACCAAATCTATGTAACGCTTTGTACACGGGATGAGTTATTTGTATAAAAAAAGAGTTTTTGTTTTATAATATGTAATATTTAATCGCGCAATTCGTAAGAATATTGTATGCAAAGTAACTTTTACCATCGTATTCGTCTCAATTTTCTAATTAAAATTACATCAAACACGATATAGATACGATCATAATTACTTGTGTAATAAACGATTAATCTTTTGGGGGTGAAGGAGATCAGCGAACGAAAAAGAAAGAGAAGCAGAGACTCGAAGCGCCGAACTTCAGTTCCTCTTCCTTTTTGAATCGTTCTCCTTCTCTACATTCAACACACTACAAAGAATGTAGCAGCTCTGCTAAAACTGTCGCTCGACAGACCGGACGATGCGACAGTTACGGAGATATTGTAACGTACAAAAGGTGGCACAGTTAAGCGATCCAGCCCGTGCAATCCGAAACATTCCCGTTACTTCGGCAATTTCGAAAAATGTACATATAAAAACAAGATGCGACAGTTACGGAGATATTGTAATCTACAAAAGGTAGCACAGTTAAGCGATGCAGACCGTGCAATCCGATACATTCCCCTTACTTCGGTAATTTCGAAAAATGTATAAAAAACAAGATGCGACAGTTACGGAGATATTCTAATGTACAAAAGGTAGCACAGTTAAGTGATCCTGCCCGATAAATGCGAAACATTTCCCTTACTTCGGTTATTTCGAAAAATGTATAAAAAACAAGATGCGACAGTTACGGAGATATCGTAACGTACAAAAGGTAGCACAGTTAAGTGATCCTGCCCGAGACATCCGAAACATTCCCCTTACTTCGGTTATTTTCAAAAATGTATAAAAAACAAGATGCGACAGTTACGGAGATATTGTAACGTACAAAAGGTAGCACAGTTAAGCGATGCAGCCCATGCAATCCGATACATTCCCTTTACTTCGGTAATTTCGAAAAATGTATAAAAAACAAGATGCGACAGTTACGGAGATATTGTAATGTACAAAAGGTAGCACAGTTAAGTGATCCTGCCCGATAAATGCGAAACATTTCCCTTACTTCGGTTATTTCGAAAAATGTATAAAAGACAAGATGCGACAGTTACGGAGATATTGTAACGTACAAAAGGTAGCACAGTTAAGTGATCCAGTCCGTGAAATCCGAAACATTCCCGTTACTTCGGAAGTTTCGCAAAATGTTATAAAAA
Source organism: Lasioglossum lativentre (assembly GCA_916610255.1). Classification (NCBI taxonomy): domain Eukaryota; kingdom Metazoa; phylum Arthropoda; class Insecta; order Hymenoptera; family Halictidae; genus Lasioglossum; species Lasioglossum lativentre. Next base: position 40,878,100 of record OU744355.1, on the reverse strand, counting down.
TACAAGATGCGCGATCGTCTTGTAAGCCATTGTATTCTCCAGCAGTGGTACGATCTCAAATAGAAAGCAGCTATAGACCGGCCATTGAATGGGATATTCGCGTCTTCCGCCGTAGCTATTTGCTTCCCGTAGACACCTAATAATAGTATCGATACGCGGCCATGAAATCGCATAGGGGTGGCGCGACAGTAGCAGAAGCAGACGCATAAGAAGAAAACATAAAAGGCGATGGCGAAGAAAAAGAAAGAAGGCGAAGAAGGTGTCGTACTGAATACGCATTCGCTATGGGGCGGTAGCAAAAACGTACCTGGCGAGATCGGAGGAACCAGTATCAGAGAACGTTAATTAACGTACTGAAACGTAATTAACTTGCCTCGGCGAAAAGTACTTAGCAAACAGGCTTTAATGGAAACTGCGAAAGCATTTAACAAATAAACAGAGGCTAGACTAGCCGCTGCGATACGTCAGGCCACCGTAGCTGCTTTACGTTTACCCTGAATCCTCTTTAGCCTGTAAGCGAATAAAGAACGAGCGTGCGCGAGCGTGCACGCTATCCGCGCGCTGAGGTTCCCTGGAAAAGCTCCAGGCCGAGGCGAACCTGTCTAAGCATCCCTACGCTCTCCACACTCTCCACACACTCTCTCTTGGCACACACGTATACACGTACATAAGCGGCGCGGCGCGGCGCGACGCGGCATCGCGAGGAAACTTCCTCAGCCGTTAATGAATTCACCGTAATTACATACTCGCCATTTTATAGCCGGTATTACCGTGCACTCGCATTGTTCATCGCAGTCGGTGGCACGATGAATGCGTGTTTGTCATTCGCACAATGCGCCCGTCTCTGCTCGGCGCGCCGTGCGAAAACTATAAATCGCCATTGTCAGCGCGAAGACGATTATTTATCAAATTATGCGCCCTCCGGTTTAACGGGAACGCGCGAGGCAGGTCAGTGTTTCGTTTTTCGGCGAGAACTTTTATCACAACGGCTCCGGGGACGTTGCCAAAGTGCTAGAATTTCGAAGTGATGCGTTCATAAAATTTCTCCCCGCGGAACAACGTTGAAAAGAGCCGTTTTGTATTTTGCTTTAACCACGGCGCATCTCGCCAAAGAAAAAAAAAAAATCGTGAACCATACTTTTACCTATACACCGATACCGTAAAAATACAAATGATACAAGACAAGCAGACTGTTGCATATTTAGATTGAGAATTTTCAGTGCGAACAACCTGTGCAGAAATTTTCAGTGAAGGAGTAAAATGGGAATTTCCACCGAACCCCGATCTTTTGTGTAATATTTTAATTTCATTCAAAGCAGTACCATGGAACGAAGAATTGTATTCAATTTTATATTCTCGACACGCGTACTGCTGGTACAATGGTAATTTTTCATTAATTTTTTCATACATTATCTGGTAAATTAATTCTTCTAACATCTCAATAAAAGAACTGACTGCATACAGAAAGGCAGATATCGTATCAATGAAGAAATTCCACGGTGTGCCCTAATCTACTGGAGATAGAAACTGTATTTGCGAGCAGACCAAATTGAAAAAATGTATACAATTTATTAAAACTATGATAACAAGTACGGAGTTACACTTTTCCATTTAGAAGAAATGCAATAATTATTTTTCACAAACGAAATGTCTAAACTATTATATTAAAAACAGCTAAAAAATCATGGCGATCCATTCGTGAACTACCCAGCACATAAATCTGCAATTGTAAGGAAGAACGCCGCATGTCACATACTTTCACTTTCGAGATATAACCGTTTAAAGTTTTCATCACTAATTGACGTCGGTTAAATTGCATTATTTTTTTGAGCCTTTCGAATTTGTTTCCATGACTTTTTTTCTGGTAAACACGTAAAGCTCAACCACATAAACATCTTTGACATAGACGTTTCGACTAAAAAAGTTAGAAATGCAAAATAAGCCATTATATTTCTTCAGGGGTGCAAAAGCAATAATTTTCGAGCTATCGAGCGATCCATTAGAGTTGGCAAAGAAACAGTATCTATCAAACCAGCGGAAGTTAGCTGGCGTAATGAAACGCATCGTTCGCGAGCGGATACGAGCAGCCTCCGTTGAATAAGAAGAAGAAATCGTAGAGTGTATCCTCGCGAGCCGGATCCTGCGTGGTCGATTAGCGTAGTCGCTGCTCTCAGTGCATCGCGTCAGCCATAATGCATCCGGGAAGCCAGGCATTTGCCGGCATAAAAATTCCGAAATATTCATCCGAAAGCGTAGAAACTGATCCTTAATGCTACTTTGATATCGCGAGCATCCCGGTTTCTTGCTGGATACGAACGTCATAAATCTCGGCCGTGTTCTCGGTATTAAGCCCGCAGACGAAACGAACGAGCAGGTGATTACCGAGGAGAAAATAGATCGTTCGTTGGAATAAAACCACCAGAGTCGAGAACAAGGAGCCGAATTGTTCCGCTGCAACGGAATGCATATACGTGCCACGCATCAACATACATGCGCACAGCCCTCCCCCCTTAGCTTTGTGTGTGCATACGTATATATACCGGCGCGTGTACATATACGTGTAATTTCACAAATGGCTGCCTTTTGTGCACGGTCCCGTAAATATGCAAAATTACGCGAACGATTGGAGGGCATCCGCGACTCTCCGGGCAATTTTCATGGCCGTGGAAAATCATCGTCGGGCTAAGTATTCCGATTTGCCGACGGCTCCGCTGAAAAGGTCTTTTTCGATGATGACCCGGCGATCGGCTCTCTCTCTCTCTCTCTCTGTCTCTCGAGGCGCCCGGCTACCCAGCGAACTTCAAAGACGCTTTTCCATTGGAAAGCTGGTTAAATAGAGGATTTTATCACGTAGAAAATTATAATAACTACTTCGGGAAACCGTTTCAATCAAGAACTACCCCCTCCGGCTCTCGTTGGTTGTCAGCTTCTGTTACCGCTTTGTCCTACCTACGACCAAGAGATTCTCTAATAATAAATCTGGAAAGACAATTGATCATTTTATACTGAAATACCTTTTATTGGATATAGGAACGTATTCTGGCACATTTTAAAGCGTGGGCTGCTATCGACAAGTGACGTCAGAATTTTTAATTTTATATTTTGCTGAAAATTTACTACTTCTTTCTCAAGTAGGAACACAGGTGATAATAAATGCAATGTACATTTAGATTGCAATTCGTTATTTTTAATAATTATCTTTTCACTTTGTTCTTTTCTATGGAATGAATGTAACGTAAGTTGAAACTTACACGATAGGTAATAATACAAATTTAATTAGTACCAATTAAATATATGATAGGTTACTGCTGTTTATTCAGCTAAAACATTACACAGTAACTCAAGTGGAGTGATAAGCATTATTCTCCATAAAAAATTAAATTTTATAAAATTTTTTGCTTAATTTATTATAAGATTGTAATCATTGTTATAAATTCGTTATAAAATTTGTTGTATATTACAAAGAAATCACTAATAATCCGACTGAACTGAGAAAAGTGAAAAGACCAACGATATTTGTAATTAATGGATTGCGGATTTTTGTGCAAAATGAAAATGTTGAGCGTCAATTGTAAGAGACAGGAACCAAGTAAAAAATTCTTACCTCCTTTAACGATCTGAACGCTTTACCTAGCGGAAGCCTATTAATAACTTTTTAATAACTGAACTCTATGTAAAAAAGCTGAATAATTTTCTATTAAATAATAACTTCAGAAGAAGACGTTACACTAATATTGCTCCTAAATATTTGTCAAATGATAAACAATATTGCTGCCGCTTTTAAACAATTTATTGAGGAATTCTCAACTGTCGATCTTTCATTTTCAAAATATTATTAAAAAATTCTCTTAACCTCTATACTATTTTAAATTGCTACCTATTTTTGTCCGCAATTACTTTTATATCTCCATAAACGATGTTTATTGCAAACGAATCAGATTCTCGCAGGATCGGCAAACGGACCATTTGATCTTAACGGAACTGCATAATCTAAGTAAAAAACCTTTGCATTTAAAACAGTCAAAATTGTATCAATTCCGCTATTAAATACTGTAGATTACTGTAGAAGATACTGACGAAGTTTTATCCCGCATCTTGTTTCTTATCTTGATTCATTATCAAACCGAGAGTCGACAACGCGTAGTCTCTTTGCCCTCCGTGCTCCTCGATCCCGGTCGAACGAAAGAACAGTAGAGAGCTGCACGCTAGATTTCGCGAGTCTGTTTAGGATTTCATTTGCCGACAAAGTTGTCGCAAATTCTTGGCAGCGTGACAGGCTCGAATGTGTCGAGTATTGGATAAGAAAACACAGACGTACGCGCGGGGCAGACGCGACTGCGCCACCACGCGTAGCATCCGACAATGCACTTACAGTTGAAATGTTTGATCTTCCCTTGACTGTCGGCCAATTCTGGCAACTTCGCGGAAGAGAATGAAATTCTAGCTACCAATAAACGTGGAATATTACAAGAAAACTTTTGCTCCGTGTTAAAGCATCGCGAACCATATTGCGTTCGATCGTCCCGAATTTTCATTGTGCACGGTCATCCGGAAAACGTATCTACATATGTTCCTTTTTAATAAAACTCTGCAACCTTTCCAAGCAGCTTTTGTATTGAAATCAATTATATCTGCGGTTAAAAAGAAGAACGCCGCATGTCACATATTTTCACTTTCCAGATCAGTAATTCTTTGTATAGGACATCGCATCGGTTAAATTGCATTATTTTTTTTTTGAGCCTTTCGAATTTGTTTTCGTGATTTTTTTCTGGTAAATACGTAAACCCTACATTCTGAAGATCAATTAGGGTAACTGCACCAGGGAATGAACATTTAAGAAATAGTTCAGGAAGATATTTTATTTAAAAAAAAATATGTGAATTAAAGGAATCTCATATATGCCAAATGGCTCCCTATACTTCATTTGTCAAAAATAAATGAACACAAATAAAATGAAATTATTAGTAATTGAACAATGATGGAAAAGCAAAAAATATAAAAGCGTTCATTTATTGGTGCCCGTTTATTCATTGGTGCAGTTACCCTAATGCATAAACTAAAATCGTCGACTGTTCAGAAAAAGATGTTATGAAGAATTACTGAATCTTCAATTTCACGATTAACAAATTTCAAATTAACATTAAATTACTAGCGATTAATTGTGAGGTGACGAATTATTATTTCTATGTAACCTAATATTACAATTCTAGATCGAAACTTGTGAGAAACTGTTTCAGCATTTGGGTTTTTAACAATATTTCACTATTTCTGGACAAGATCTAATAAACTAATTCTTTTAACTTCTCAAAAATCCCAGTCGGTCAATCCAATTTTAAAAAAGCTACTTTCTTCTGAAGTATTTACGTTGTACCTTATGTTTTCGAAGATATTCTTTCACTCTATAAGGCACGAACCTAGCAATTTGCATGAATTACCATGATTTAACTGGTTCAAAAAATACTAGCTCACGAAAAACTGGTTGTTACTAAAATTGAACCAACAAATATTAATAATTGCGTGCAAGAAGAATACATAAAAGTAAGCGTGTACTTTCTTTACTCGTAAGCTAATTGTTTTAATATCCTACAGGTAGAAAGCATATACAAACTTTCTTAAAACTGAAGAAACCAGTGGAAAACAGGATTTGATAAAATTATATGAAAAACGCAATATTATAAATTTATATTAAAAGGCAGTTTAAACAGTATAATTCGTACAGAGAAATTCAAGGCATTATCATAATTATTCATTATAGGAATGTGGAAGCTATTTCCAATATGCATTACCGTATGGTCCGTCAAAAAAATCCTCTCACGTGCACCCGCACGTGTCACCACGAGTACCCGCATGTAAACGCAGAACTTAACGCGTTAAACAATGAGAATTGTATAGGATTTGCGAACATGGAGCGACGTAAAAAGTTTTCGGAAAATTGATCGTTACGATATTGTTAATAATATGCTTTATCGTTCGTATTAATTAGTTGTACACTTAGCAGTTGTAATACTACAGTTGTACAATCGAACAATTTCGTTTTACATAAAATTATATTGTATCGAGTAATTATTCTCAGTTAGAAGTACATACACAGTTTGAACAGTATTTCCTGAAAATTTTATTGAAAAATTGCGGAGATGTCATGGATTGTGTTTGACAGGTTTTTGAAAACGTCGTTTGCGGTACCGGATATATCTCTGTCAATTTCCAATCGAATAAAACAAAAAGTATTCTTTTAAAATCGACAAGTAAAATTGGTGCATGTGACTGACTGGAAATTCAAAAATCGCTACATGAAATATCATCTACATCAGTCCGCTAGTTTCGGAGATGTCATAAAAATTTTAAGTAGGAAATGTCAAGAAAAATACAATATTTCTGAAAAATTCATTTTTTCTTTATCTAGTTGAATGTGAGTGATCCCTTAAAATAAAAACATGAAAAATCAGTTATTGTATACAATATGATTAATGTGGGGGTAGTGACCCTAAAAACTTATTTCCTGAGCCATAGTACTTTTATATCTAAACTGCATTATTAGTCCTTGCAAGAACAATGTGCACAATTATAAAAATTGTATATTTTAATAAAATAGATGCAATTCATAATAATTGAACGAAATGCGAATATTCCCTTCCAACAGAGTAGGTAAACATACGTTGTGAATGAAAAACAAACCAACCACTATACAAGTATCAAACAACAAGGAACAACTTTTTGTTGCATCTTGTTTGTGTATGTTCGAAAACATTGCCAACAACCACAAGCAACATAATTCGAGGAATATTTTTGCTTTGTTTTCAAGCTGGTAACTAGAGCATTTACATCCCGTGTATAATTAACCGGATACTTATTTACATACTTGTGGATTTTGCACAAATACATTTCTTCCTTGGTGTACAACAAACATTTATTACCAAATAATCGTAAAATAATATTATATACTATATTTATAAACCATTAACACTGAGTAATCAATTTTCGAAAGTCTGCGATCCATGATTAAGGATTTTTAACAGATCTTTCAAATTTTATCTAAGCGAATTGTAGGAAACAAAAATTAAATGAAAACGTATTTTTCAATAATTTTGATAAGCTGATAAAAATATAACATTATTTTTAAATTCTCGTTTTCACAGTTTTATATTCCACCTATCCATTTTTTGTCGCAAATTCATCAAATTCGCGGTCCTAAGTGCAAAGTCTAAAGAAAGTGCACGTTCGATTAAGGGTGGTCAGAAATTCGAGGGTATACAACTTGTGAATGCATTAAAGCCTCAAGACATAGTGACGACACTTTCAAAACTTTGCGCATACTCTTGCCAAAATGCGGACCTGGAAAGTCTACTTCAAGGAACCGATCCTATTATACTAAACATCAGTCAACTTTTAGAGAAAGTTCTCCAAGTGCCGAATACATAAAGCTTGTTTAAAATATATAAGATTATACATGACTTCTGACTTTGCATTAAATCGCATTATCCGATTTAATAAGCCAAATAATCAAAGGAACATATTTATTTATCATAATCTTCTTGAAACTTGCGATTTTAGAAGACTTTGAAATCGTTATAATTTAAAATCATTTTCAAACTTATGATTTTAATAAAAATAGACAAGTGGCGATATTATTCGTTAATTGCGGCAATTTTTCAACATCGACAAAAAGTTACTCGTTGCTGATATTAAAGATTTACTATTAACGTAGTCTTTTCATAACGTTTACAAATACATTTTTCAGGGCTTCCTAACGATTAGGCATATTTTAACCAAAAAGATCAGAGGTAAAGAGACGTTCTCAAGGTCACTTTTATCGAGGTTTCAAGGTCATCGAAGTTTTTTCAAACGTGACTGCATATTTTCATTACGACAGTCTCATAGCTAATAAAAAAACACAGATTCAACGATGTGCGACATGTTGACCTTCACGGTTTGAACGTGAAAATCATGTTTGCATGGGGAGAAGGTAAACTATAAATATCATAAAAAAATCAGCGAGATAGTTAAGATGGTCAAGTTAATACCTAGTGCATTAACTACATAATTTATCAGCTGTTGCTTGTTGTCAGGTTTACGACGTATCCGTTTATAAATATTTATAAGAAAATTTCGGATGTATCTACGCGGGCTTAGTCACTAAACGTTCGGAGAAATCTGAAATTAGATCCCCCTATCACTGTTACACACGAGTTTGGAATTCAGTCGGAGTGTCCTTTGAATGAATTCCAAAGTATCTGTTTATACGGGACCGTGGAAGATGCCATACATTAATAGGTATTCGAAGGATTATTTTACGTGATCGGTTTCCCAAGTTCGGGCACCTTGGCCGCGTACTAGAGAATCCCACCAGGCAATGAAAAACTGCTTGGTATTCTCGCGAACTGTCCGAGATGCCTGTTTAGAATCACGTATATGTATGTATGTATAGCCGGCCGCGAGCAATGGAGCATCATCTCCGGCCTCGGAACCATGAAACAACGTTAGAAAAACTGTTCCGTATGCATTCAGCGGGACCGATTCATCGATCATTACGAGCGCGTCACGGAGAAGTCAATTGATTTCATTACAGAGATACTGGACGTCACGCGTTCGTGGATTGACATAATGCTAGCTGAATGCCGAGGTATTTGCTTAATTTCAAATATGTCAGTGCCACATCATAAATTCAAATACGATGCTCCACGGATGAATGCACGGCGAATTGGTGCTACTCGTGAACAGCAATCCACCGGAGGGAGTCTGCACTAATCCGTGGAATCGTGTAAGTACAGTTTGCGACGGGAAAGCCTCGGTGCAATCTCCCTACGAAAATTCGTTTTACGATCAACTTTGCGAACGGTGTTACACGCAACTTGAACCGGTTGTCTATTTAGAATGGTCACACGTTAGAACTAGATTGCTGCGGATTTTATGCGAAAGGCGCAATTTTTAGTTTTAGAATAATTTGAAGACATCGGTGTATTATTTTCGATTTATTAAAGTTGGAAAGAGTGAAATTTCGATTTGCCTTCTGTTTCAATTAATACAGACATTTTATTATTTTGCTATTTCATTGTAACACGGAATAAGTTGAATATAAAAATAATTTTATGGATTTTACTTTGGTGACTCGAAAAACTGCGCTTTTGCTTTTAAATATAAATCTATACTTTTATGTACAGGATGTCTCAAAAATGTATTTCTTTGAAAAGGGTGATTCCTAAGGTCATTTGAAGTAATTTTTTTCTTTACGAAAATGTTCTCCGTGGCTTTGTTACGGAATTATTAACGAAAGACACGGGCCAATCAGAACACGGCTGCAGCGGGCGAATGCCCGCTCGGCCAATGCCAACGCCACGCTCAGCGGGGCCAATCGCTGGCAACCGTGCTCTAATTGGTCCGCGTTTTTCGTTAATAACTCGTTAACAAAGTCGCGGAGAACATTTTCGCAGAGAAAAAAATTGCTTCGAATGACCTTAGGAATTACCCTTTTCAAAGAAATACATGTTTCTCTCTCAATGAAGTAGAACATTTTTGGGACACCCTGTAGATTAACTGAAATATGTTTTTATTTTTGATGAAAACGTATTAAATTAATATTTTGAAGCTATTGGTATAAACGCAACCTTTATTTAAAATTTCCATTATTTCTGCATAACAGTACATGTCCGCAGATGTATTGTTATTGAGGATTATTTCTGATATACGTCAGAATCCGCATTACGCATCCTTCATTCCGTGTAATTGGATTTGGCATGGCATGGTTAACTTTTCTTCATGTTGTATTGGTTAATATCAGCATCTGGTTCATGTTTCAATTATAAATTGTGGCGCTGTAGTAAATTACAATTACGAAAATTACAATATGTCAGACATATTCGCAGGTGCACAGAAATAATTTAACAAATATGAAATTGACATCATTTCCAAATTACCAATTTCAAAACACAAATATTTTCATTAATATTTAATAGGATTCATATACTATCGCAGGAGCAAAAAACTGTATCGATTAATGTACGCAAAAATTTAAGGTTACATTTTACAAAGAAAAGGGCAGTTTTTTAGTGCATCCGTACACGAACGATACATAAAATTATTATAATTGCACCGTCAATTTTACGAAACTTCGCTAGGGATACTCATAATTTGTCAATATTAAAGAATTTATTTATTCTGCTGTTTAACTATAATTTATTTGGATACAATGTATCCAAAGAAAGAATAAATTTACAAATTCTAGTGTAAATAAAAATGATAACCAACGATAATGAAACAAATTTTTGGAAATGCCATAAATATTTCTAAAACGCAAAATAATTGAAAAAAAATGGAAATGTTTTAAAATACAGAATTCTGTAATTTTTAATAGTCTGCAGATTTACTTATCGAGACAAGAGTTCGTCGACCTAAATTGAAACTTCAGCAGTTGAACTCCCCATTTCCACTTGACATGTCCTAACGAAATCAATCAAATTTGTATAAAAAAAGAAATGCGATCCTAGCCGTAATCGTTCAAGATTCGATATCAGGGCAAACTTTGAAAAACAGCCGGGTCGTTTATGCATTCGAGTCATGCGTTCCCCGATGCAAATTATGTCATTTAAAATCAGGAATCCATACATACTAGTCGGGAACATGATAGTTGAACTCGGAAGGAAACTCGGATAAAGAGTCAATTTGCAGCCTCGCGTGTTTATTGCGATGTGGCCGTTCCCGTTCGGTGATAAAGGGGCAGAATTCAGGGTTCGGCAAGTTTGAGGTAATAGTGGCCTATATCTCGCACGACTGCCAAGGGAGGTCACCGTTTAGAATACCTTGTCCTGTACGTACACAGTGGAAACTATCGTGTGACTGGTCGGCCAACCGTTTTCGTCTGCTCAAACAGCAAACTTTTTGAGTTTACTGGACAATTACACAGGGTACATACACAAAGTACTAATGGTTACTTCATCTTTCTCAGCGTGGAAAGCACTGTCATTCCTACGACCAAGGGCCAGTTATGATTTATGACGATTCATTCGTGCACGAGATTAATGGACGTCGTGAATGGTAAATACAATGAATTAATGTTAGGACTCTTTTAAAAGAACGATAACTTTTTTAATACTCGATCATACGACTTGGATTTGTTTTGAGAACTGAGAACATTTACAGTGGAACTCTGTTGAACTAAATTTTAGCCTGGTTAACGGAACTCTAGCTGAGCTAAATCCTCTTATGTGAACTCCTATTAAATGAACGAACACTCGTAGTCAGTTTTGGTAGACAGATGGATTTATTATGATTTATAGATGTTCTGAAATTTCATCAAAATCAGTTGATGCGGAAAAATCAACAGGCATTCAAAGAATACTTAGATCTGTTAGTTATAGACCACTATGAATTATTTTAAGCGTAGACGAATATTTACATACCCAATATACAAGAGAACAAAGAAACTGGAATCATACCTGCAACAGAAAAAATAGAGCACATCAGTAAGTCATCGTGATTCAATTAATATTTAGTGATTCAAAATGTATGCATTAAAATCAATTTTAAAAGACTTGAGAAGGTTAGAAAACTGAATTAAGTATTTGTCACTTTTTGAATATATCAACTGTGATGACCTATGGCTAACACCTTTTAGGTATACTCAGTGGATCCAAAAATTTGAACAGTAAATTTCTGTTTCTCAAGAAATTAATATTTGAACCGTAATAATTCCATTAACAAAAATTAGTACAAGTTTGTAATTTCTTCATTGGATTTATATTTGTGCTTGATACAGCAGGTGAAAAACTGAAGACATGTGTTTGGTCGAAAATGCTGCAAACTGAATCGTCTGTAAAAGGATCAACAAAATTTTTTCTTAATGAATCTATTACAGGTTTGAAGATTGAACCTTCCCCTTTAATCTACGATTTGTGTTTATTGTTACATAGAACAAAACTGAAGAACAAGTTTGGTCGTTTAATAAAGATGGCAGTACACCTTCCATTCAAAGCTTGATAAATCGATTAGAAAAAATCGTACATCAAGATTTAAACATTCCTTGTAAAGGGAAAGATTCAATCTCTAAATCCACAGTAGTTTCACTCACGAGAAAAATTTTGCAATGTTTACACGTACGTTTGTATCATGCAAAAATATCTCAAACAAAAATGAGGGATGGATAGAGATGAGTCCAATTATATTGTTGTATTATTTTTTATAACTAAATTATCACACTTCAAGTATCGACAATTTAGTGTACAAATACTTTTTGGATCCACTGTACATTTAGCTTTTTGAATTGTAATCGGCGATACTTCGTTCTTCTAACAAATAAATATTTGATCTAAATTCTTTTGCAGTCGATACAATTATCTGAAAAATTATATTACAATATATGTTATCGATTTAACGGTTCGACATAAGTTCATATTTGTCAATTGACCGTTGCTTTCGAAACGTTTAGTTTCTATATCGTTCCTAGATCAATTTTATGCATTCCAAAGTTTTCATAAAAGTGCTTCAAAGCTCCTGGCTTCAAAGTCCCGATGGAAAACTACGATCGCGCGTGAAATTGATTTACCATATGGAGTAAATATAAGCACACAGGCGACGTTTCAATCAAAATTAAAACAGCGCTTTGATTAAAGATCTATGTATACGCGTTCCGATTGAACAGGGCACCACGCAATTATTATTTAAAACCAGGCCATTCGACAAACGCTGAAGAAATTAGTATCACGGATAGCCTGACTGTATGCGAATTATATCTGAAAGAGAATGTCAATCGATAAGTGCTATACAGGGTGTTCACGCTATTACTAGCCAGCGTTTTTCTTCTAAACAGTAAATATTAGAAAAAAATGAAAGAGGAAAGAGTAGTACTGTTTTTTATACGCAACACAATGGCGTATGTAATTTTTTTGTGTTCATACTATTTTGTTAGATATGAAGGTGACCTTCAATTTTTTAAATGGAATGATGTATATTTTTTTATATCACATAAAAGCGCGTGTCTAGACGAATTCATCCATATACTGCACAGTGACCTTCAAGGTCCTGCAAGGTCAGAAATGGAAGAAACATTTTGAATATTTCATACCAAAACATCATCTGATTCGTATAAGTAAGGAATACTTGTAAACACATTGGTATGAAAGCATAGGAACTGTTTCTTCCATTTCTGACCTTGCAGGACCTTGAAGGTCACTGTGCAGTATACGGATGAATTCGTCTAGACGCACACTTTCACATGATATAAAGAAATATACAGCATTCCATTTAAAAAATTGTAGGTCACCTTCATATCTAACAAAATAGTATAAACACAAAAAAATTACATACGCCATTGTGTTGCGTATAAAAAACAGTACTACTTTTTTCCTCTTTCCTTGTTTCTAATATTTATTATTTACAAAAAAAAAAAACGCTGGCTAGTAATAGCGTGAACACCCTGTATACACGGGCTCTATCGTAAGATACGCACAAAATAATAGTTTCATATTGGAAGCGCATCAGGCGACAACAGAGCCTCCACGCAGTCATTTGAAACACACGCATATTTTTCTAATATATAAAATATATCTAGTAAAGTGTAATAATAATACTTGTTAGTTTTATTATTCCAAATCTCCTGACAGTATCGCAACTTTCTGCATAATTACTCCGCTGTGAAAGTTCATGCTCGAAGTGGAACCATTAATTTTCTTGCTAATCATAAACAGTATTCCACTAAATTGTTAAATTATTCTCTGTTCAACGCCACGAACAGACAATAAACTAAACTTGAACTATACTGCTATCCCTAACTTCTAAATTCGTTTTTCCTGAGAAAATGCTTATGTCTCATACACACTACCGCGCAGTAACAGTTTCTACGAAACTCTAATTTTCTATCATCCTATACAGTTTCATAGAAGGTTGTTTCGTAGCTTTTAATGACCATTAGATGGGGAATTTTGATGAATTTATAACGCATGTTATTAAACAATAAATTATAATGTGAGCAATCAAATAAAGGTATATTCAATTTGCGCATCATTTCGTATCTATCGAAACTTCTCATTAGGAAAATAATTTTCTATTGAACGTCGACCAATGAAAATTTTTTAATTAAAACTGCAAATTGCTTATAACTCGTAGGCACAATTGGGTTTTTTATATACTGATACAATTAAAAACGATTTCTCTCGAACGAAGAACAGCACGATATTTAATACACCTAAACAACATACCATTATAGTATACCAACTAAATAAATAAATTCTGTCACATCAATTCGCAGAATAGAATTCAACAAACCATTGTCGTCCCTTAATAATATAATAATGTTATCGCTGCGAATAAAGAAAAGGATCATTGAATACTGATATAAATATTGATTATTCGGTTTTAATTATTTCGTTGTTTGTTTTTAGGTTCTTCTGTCGGATTCGTCTCGTCAAGAAAATCAATGGCTAGAAGTACAATTCAGGATCGTAAATAATTTTTCTGAATGGGTATATCAGCAATTACTTAAGTCAGTAAGAGAAATTCTTCTCATCTTGGATGCTAACAATTAATCATTCGTCGATTAATCAATCGATTCACCGTAACTCGATTAAAGCCCTGGACTTCCGATAAGTCTGTGTCACGGCGGAAATTTCATTTAATAGCGAATTCACTGGAATCTAGATAAATTAGTTTTCTTTATGCCGGTTGATCTCTAACCTATTTAGAGCCGCACTGGTGGCTTACGCTCGACTATGAAGAGGACGGTCTCCATTCGTGGTAATGATGATCGATATCCCGCAGAACCGTTGCGGTTAATGCCTATATGGGATCACACCGAATTGAATGTGTATTAGGATGTTCTAAATACATTCCTGTTGCTCTGTTGCCTTGGGTATTCACCTGAACTTAACATGAGATAACTGTAACGCTCATGTGGAAACTATGTACTTACGAGCATTCGGAAAATATTCGTGGAATATTCAATTTCTACAGAACATATCGAACCTCGGTTATTTGGTAATATTTTTGCAACATTCTTTATCAATTCATTGTGGACTTTATGCTTTCATAATAAAAATTAGTAGATCACGTACAAAGCAGTATAAACATTTAAAGAAAACTACGTATTATTTTCAACTCGTTCAAATTATTGAGGACAGCGATAAATGTTTACGTAGAAAAAAATTCACACTGTATATTCATTTTGCATGAAAATCTGCAGTCTATTCATTATCATAATGAAACTGCGCTAAATAAATTTCGTTTGAAAGCATTAATAAATGAAACAAAAATGGAAGTGAATTGTTACAAAGAAAGCAAGATTATTCTGTGCCAGTGGAGCAATAAATTTTATTTTTATCGGATCAAATATGTAAAATCACTTTTAAATTCATAGAAATGAAGATTTTATTGTCAAGAGAATGAGCAATGGCATTTATTTATAATAACAGTTTTTGTTAATAATGTATTAACAGTAAATGTATTGGCCTCCGAGTCAGGGGAAGAATTGAGATTACAAAGAAATATTAAAAACAGGAACGATCTTAACACGTTGCTAGATTTTCGTTTCGCTAAATAAATTCGATTTTGTTGAACTTCTACGGTTTGCTGTTTGAACGGTGACCGCGTTAAAATCGGCGCGACCTTTATTCGTCCTCTATTCAGCCGCCATCGGATTTATTTCTAATTGCAAGTTAGACTGCGGCCACAGTGGCGAACTTTTTATTTCAAATAAATTTTCAGGTTTCAGTTCACCGAGTCGGGATCGGGACCAAGGAAAGTTCGAAGGGGGAAAAAAAACGCGTAATCCGCTGAACAGAAAGGGAATTTGAAAAGCCTCGAGTTCTCGGAACTCCTCTATTTAACGGTAACGAACGCGGGCCGCAGCAAAATTAGGACAAAACAAATTCGCTAAGGCCGCACCGGAGCACACCTTATGTTAGATGCACTAGGGGCGTCTATTTATCGCTCGACCGCGCGCCGCTCCGGCGATTTAGATTTCGATGTTGAAAAGCCGGGGCACTGGTTATGTTGGTTCACGGACTGGTCGCCATAGGAAAACTGTGATCGATAATACGCGGATTCAGTCGGTGGAAATGCTTAAAATCGGGCCGGGCCGGGTTTCGGGGCGCACGCTAACCGAAAACTTTTGAAAGGGCTCGCCGCGATTGCGTTTCCTTGCGAATCACTTTCGGTACCGGCGCCAACATCGCCGCGCTGATTTACTATGTACAAATTGCTAGGTGTTCGCGGGATTAATTTGTGTACCTGGCACTCCGCCGGTGGTCATACATTTGTTGCGCAACCGACGCATAGTTTCGGCGACGATAGAGAATTTATCACGCTCCGGCTAATTGTAATTGATATTCCGCGGGAATCGCAGAGTAAATGTTGTTCGACATCAACCGCAGCCCGGTGATCTACAATAGCTTGTTCTAGGAGTGAACTACGCGGGGACCGCTCAACGCGTCTAAGGGTGGATTTCGAAGTGCAGTAATGTCTCGATAAATGTGAAAGAGATGTGCACGATATTTGAGGACAAATTATACCCACTACTTCGTCCCAGAAAAATATAACACTGTATACAGAATCAGATATATCGGCGATGCAATAGTAATCTAAACTTTTTTGTTTTTAATTAGATAGATAAATTTATTTTGAGCACCTCGGTTTACAACAATTGTTTTTACCAATCTCAAAGATTCGTATCATTTTACCCAATCATTCATACAATACTCCTTCATTCCTGACTACATTAACTATAATTACTACACTAACTTTTCCGTTTTTAATTAGATAGATAAATTTATTTTCAGCATCTCGGTTTGCAATAATTGTTTCTACCAATCTCAAGCATTCATATCACTTTATACACATCCTCCCATTCATACAATACTCCTTCATTCCTGACTATATTAACTATAATTACTACACTTAATTTTTCCGTTTTTAATTAGATAGATAAATTTATTTTCAGTATCTCGGTTTGCAATAATTGTTTCTACCAATCTCAAGCATTCATATCAGTTTATACACATCCTCTCATTCATACAATACTCCTTAATTCCTGACTACACCAACTGTAATTACCTACATCTAACTACTTCTAACTATACTTGTTCTTTTTAATTACTCTTTACAGAAACTTTTACCAACATGTCTGTGATATTTTCCTGATTAAAATGAGACTAAACAAGACATAATTCGGAACGTATTTGCTTGTTCAATTGACGATGCAGTGGACCCTCGATTATCCGAATCGATGATTTCTGAATTCTCCATTATCCAAATACATGTTTGGATTCGAACAATCTAAAGTGATGTATACATTGGATATAGCACGATTCGTTTTATAAATCACTAATGATTTAATCTAGCACTGTAATTATGTAACTGTTCTATCATCTGAACATATGCGTACTCTAATAAAACCACGTACGATAAAATTTTTACCCGAATGCCACTGCGCTAAAAAATTCAGAGGAACTCTCATACGTACATTGAGTTCCACTGAATTCGTGAAGATAAAATTGCCCGGAATAATTTTGGTCTCGTTAAACATTTTTAGAATTTCGAAATAACTTAACTTTCGACGAATTATTGTATAATTTATGACATTACGTTTTTTCGTGAATATTAACAAATCTGACAAATTATATTCTTTTATATACTTTCGTTCCAATATGCGTGGCTGCGAATGCGTATACGTTTATGTTGGGAGTAATGTCAAATGAGGACGATTAACCAAAAGCTAACAGGGCTGCTGGTGGGAAGACGTGAAGCGAGCAAAACAGTTAGACTATTTGCATAACTTCGTTTACTTATCGTTATTTTATTGTTACATTCTAATTTAACGTGCTCGAGTCAGTGGTTAATTTTAGAAACCTCTGGGGTTGCTTATGTACATTAACATATACATATGCATTTATACATTCTCTAACTTACATACGCGCATTATGCATATGTATGTACATGTAAATGTTATTAGCCCTTGTGTGGACTTGGGAGAAACGAGAAAATTAAATAACTGTTTATTATCAGACCACGTTTATAATGTTGCAAAGGAAAATTGATTTCCATTCACAAATTCGTCAAAAATAAATATTATTAATGCAGCAGATACTTTTAAAATTCAATTTGAAACACAATTTATGAAATAAGATCGGTAGGAACGATATTATTCTATTGATCTTTTAAATAGATTTCTTTCGTTTTGAAAGAACTTTGAAGCACAAAGTCACAGTTTCAAAGTTTCTACTGTTCATAGTAGCCATTAGTTCAGCAGTGGAAGTACCCAGATAGGTGTCTACTTTGCTTTTATTCCATGCTGGCGCGGCGCCAGTGAATTTTGTATTATTCATGATTGTTATCGAAGATGTACGGTATTTCCAAACATTGCTGGTCATAGATCGAATACTTTGTAATACTCTACGATTCGAGCTATTCAGTTTCTTCGTTCATTTTAATGAGCTTTCGAGATGCTTTTCAAATCGAATAGGAATTATTATTACGGCATATTTTTATCCAGTTCAATTGCCGTTTTTCATGTCATTATTTTCATATTGTTTTCACTATACATATACAGCGGCAATTGTTAAACTGTAAATTTTTATGGAAATTCGCATATTCGTTTTTTACAAAAATCACAGGAAGGGAAAAAGTTTTTCACGAACTCAAAAATTCTTTATGGTAAAAATATGGTAAAAGTTATATTAATTTTTGGTAATTTACACGTTTCCTTGTATTTTACGCATTTATCATAAGAGCATAGTGGTTTCCGGTCCAATAATTCTACATACCATAGTCGACCAGAGGCATAGCAATGCAACTAGTACAATCTGTTCTATTGAACGTTACCAATCAAGAAAATTGAATTTCAATGGAGTACATCCCCATATATATAAAAATCCCAATTATAAGATTAGGATTTTATTAAAATTTTTGATAAATCAGATGAAGAAATAAAAATTATATTTCTCACGAAGACAAAAGACGTATTACAGGTCAGACACAAAATGGAAATTTTCAAGCCTGCATTCTCCTTTTTAAGTTTGACCTTCATATTCCGAGTGCAAGGTCATTTGAAGGTCATGTCACATATTTAAATGTATTCTGTTATGAGCTTCGCGATACAACACGAAAATATATGTGGTTATTAAAAAAAAACATCGATGACCTTGAAAACTACCACTGACCACTTGATACCATTCAAATTACACATAAAAAATGTTTCACTTTGTCAAAATGATAGAAGATATTCTGGGGGTCACATTTAAGTGCGACACCCTGTATATGGTCCTACTTAACATTTTCCAACAAAAACTGAAAATTGCACAAACATCCACAACCTACTGATTATAATATGTGAAAATAGATGTCTTTATTGTACATGAAAATTTGTTGATAAACCACAATACCATCTACTCGTGTACTGATTTATTTATTTATTTATTTATTTATTTATTAATGCCCTAAACCGTATATGGTTTTCATGTATAGCATAGAATAGTATAACACTTTACAATTGACAATTGACAATGAGGTGTATATCGTTATACTAAGTTAAATTAACATAAACGATAAACGCTAAATGCGAATCTTACATTTTTTGAGAAAATTGAAAATAAAAATTAACGCTGTAATGTCTCGCACGCTTAGAAAGAAATTAATAATATAGGGAGGGTAGTATTTTCGTTTGAGGAGCAGTTCGATTAAATGCCCTTTATAAGCCTAACATTCTTTCGAAAGTTGGAAGTCGTTAACATAACAACTACGGGCGGTATTGTACGGGAGAGCACAGCATCGTAAAACAAGCGTAACAGACGGAAGACGGTATGTTCATGGTGGTCTCCGTTCATTACAAATGGAGTCCACGCTCCGATAACAATTCGAACGAATTTACGCAACCGAATTTACCAGTTCGATGTCTATTCAGCCCGGACGCTGATGAACTAGAACACCGAGTTAATTACTTCGAAGCACCGATATCTCGACGCGGACGCGGATACGCCACGGGAGCGGCCCCGGCCCGTTTGTCGCAGTAAATTATGTTTAAAATCGTGCAACGTCGAATACTAATCACAACACAGCCCAGAGACGGGTACCCGGAGGAACCCGGTGGCGCGGCGTTCCATTGATTTCCGCGAGCTACTTCGGAATCGAATCGAGAGCTACAAATCAGGCATTAACGAGGATAATTGTAACGAGGATGATAATTCGCTCGGGGAAGGATCGAAGATTGATCTCGGGCAACGATAAGGGAATGAAAGCAACTTTTAAGAAGAAGGGTGGGGAGGGGGGGGAGGGGGTGGATGAACGGAGGAGCAAAAGTTTGCGTCTCTGGTGGGCGAGTAGTTACTTTCTCAGCCGGGGTCGAGTTTGTAACGAATAAAAGCAGCTAACTTTTCAATGGATTCATTAAATTCGCAACCGATTCCGTCACATCCTGTTTTCCTTCTATATCATTACATAGCTTTAAAAGCGATTCCGCGTTAATAGTCGAACGTATACCCGGCAATTAACCGGGTCTGGTCTGGCGACTCATGCGGATTGCTCGCGATTAGACGAACTTCGCCGATTTGCTCAGCCCTATCAGCCGCGAATCGTATCATCGATTAGATACTCGATACCGAAATTATCGAGGACAGGACTTGCGGGGTGTAGTCGAAATGGTCCGGGTTACGTCTGGGACCAAGAGACTGCACCAGGGTAAGTACCTACATTGAAAGATATTGCTGAGTTACCAAATCAAATGAGCCATTACCAATTTAATACGTGCAGGATCAACAAACTAGTGCTTATCTTTGAGAAACTTTGTCGTATTTTACTCACTCATTTGCTCATGTTTACGTTGTTTCTATGAAAGCAGGCCCGAAATAAATAATTATTCCAAAATTGATTAATCTTGTAGGGGATGAGGTTAATAATTTGTGGAGGACACTAATCGGTTAACACTAGTTTAATAATAAAGAGTTAGTGATATGTAAATGCAGCACTCGATGCACGCTATTCTCTCTCCCATACGGGGTCGTCAGGTGAGGGGAGGGAGCACGAATTGAGGGGAAAAAGTTACCCTCTCTCTCAGTACCGGATTAGTCACGTGACCGGGCCACGGCGGAAGCGTGGGGAGTAGCGTCGTAGAAGGGGAAGATAGAGTGGGGACACAAATATTTAGAATATAAATATATACACATAATTATATACGTATAAAAATATTTAGAACTTCAACGAGTACAATTTCACTGAAAAAAATGGATTTGCCCGGATTTCGCATCAAGATCGCGATAAATAATTGTAAACAAAATTAATAAAACTGGAGAGTTAAGTGTCTTTTATATGATCATTTTGGCCTGTCTGATTACAGCATAATAATTGGATACCGGATATATTACCCTGTAAAGAATGGTGTTCAGAATGGTTACCTTGACTACATATTTCAAGGTCATTGAAATCGGAGAGGAGGTAACGCATCGACAAGTTTACCTTATTAACAGAATTTTTACAATTTGTTACTTAATACCATATAATTACTCAGGAAGAATTTTATAAGAAAATTTTAATGGAGAACGCTCGAGACTAAACGGGCTGCCGTCGGATGGTAGCAGATGAGCGCATTAGATAATCCAGCTATCAGTTTCCACAGGGATGTTTATGATAGCGAGATGAGGGAAAGTAGGGTATAGCAAGCAACCCGACGTTGTTTTGAGAATAAAGGTATTGTTCCTAGAAGATCCAGCTACGAAGCGCAGTGGTAGGAACTACGAGAGTGCCTCTCGATAAGAGAACTGCGTTAGATCGCCCGACACTTATCCGAAACCTTGGAAGAGTAAAATTTACTTTTAATTTTTAAATTTCCGGACGTATGCATTTACAGTGCTTCCGTCACGAATCACTTTGCGCTGATCGTATTCTGATTTCAAATGAACATACAGAGTCATACCATTATCAATCTCATCGTCTTGGATGTGTTCCTCCGAGTTGCCGCATGATGTATTACGCATGATGAATATACAGGGTGGGGCACTTAAGACAGGACACCTGAATAACTCGCTTGTTTTTGGAGATAGAAGAAAATGCCTCAGACCAAACTTATTTGGTATCGAGGGACTGATCATCTGATGTTACTAGTTTTTTTATAGATGGAGGCGTCAAGGAGATACGAAGGTCAACTCTGTTTTTTTTTTAATAGAACAGTATATTTTTTTACTTACATTCTCATAGAGTGTTTCAAGACGAATACAATGACCTATTATTAAGGTCATTCAAGGTCATTCAAGGTAAAAGCACACTTCGAACACTTTTGTATCTTCCGTAGTTGTTGGCATATCTCTCTTGTAATTACTAATAAGGGTCACATAACATAAACAAACATTCAATCACCATGTAAGCTTGTTTATATTATTCAGGTGTCCTGTCTTAAGTGCCCCACCCTGTATAAAATAATTCTATACATCTTTCCCTCGAGGATAAAAGAAAATTATTAGAAAATTGTTGTGCTTTCCCAGATCAGTTTGTTTAGACAAATATACGGAAAACATGATTTCGATCTATCGGAAAATAGCTCGCCGGTCGGATTATCCGGTTAGAATCTACGTATACTAATTGTAAGTTCGCTGCTTATAATAGAATCGTATCGCTGCACTGTTGGTAAACGTTCGATAGACAATTTGATATAGTTCGAATATGCCAGTTATCTATTTATCGGTGGGCAGAGTCTGTGTCCGTCGGTTAAGGTGTAACGGCTACGGGGTTCATTAAGTTCGTGGTAATGGCGATCAATATCTCGCATGACTGTTCGGGCAAATGTCTGTTTAGAATCATGCACGGTCTACTACCCGGCACAAAGTTTTCCCTCGCGTTCCGTCTAACATTCAAGAGCAAGCCGGAATTAACCCTTGCGCATTAGGGTTGCTCGACGGGAACGGCGCAACATTTTGCGCCGCGCCGCGTTGGCTCTTCTTCCGTGGAGACAACCGAGCTTCCGTTCCATCGTTTTCTCCGTCGCTGCACCAATCGATACGCGATCAAATCACTGTACGAACTACGTTCATTATTTTACCATTAATTGGAGGTACACCGTCGATGAACTCGCGGTACAAATCAATCAGTTTCTACGCCGTGATTGTTTCGAAAAGTCCTTTGAATTTTCTGTTTCCGTGCCGGGCCGTGAATGTTCTTTCAATTTTTCCCTTTTAGTTTTCAATATTATTTGTGTACTATAATAATCAGGCTCCGGGCTTTCATGGAAATTCGCGATTCCGAAGTTTACTTCGCGGCTACGTAAATGGTGTAGATATACGATAACGTTGAAACGTACACGATTTTGCTTATGGTAATCTCGATTTACAGAGAAAAGATGGCGAACGTTATCACGGTGTGTATTTTGTTTTGTGATTGTTAGCTTGTTGTTGTTATTCAGTTGCATGCATCGATTGTAGAAACGAAGAAACATCTCTATTTGAAAAAAGTAGATCATTATATGTACCAAACAAGTGCTTAAATAATTTTATATATTTATTATGACGCAAAATTAAAATGCAAAATAAAAATTGTCGATGACAGTTTCCTTGTTACCATTTCTTATATTTTCATTGTCTTACAAATAAACAAAATGAGCAATTTATTAACTGTATGTATAATATGTATACTGTATGTAATAATTGTTATTTGGAAATATTAAGTCATTAGATTAATTAAAAATATTCAATAGAATTTTGTTACCGATTAAATAAGTAAATTGTTTGATACTCATTACTTAATGGTTATATTATAATACAGGGTGTTCCAAGAAAATGTATTTCACTGTGTATAACAATATATAATTCATATAACAATGTCGTTCACTTTCAGGTTTAAAGCGTGTATTATATTTTTTGGAAGATCCTGTATATTAAATAGTAACTGTGAGCACGTTAGTATACGAAATAAACCATGTACACAAACAACATTAAAACATATTAAATGTGAAAATATTTTGTTATATTCAGTACAAACTGCGTAGGAAGCTTACGTCATAGTTGAACATATCATTAATTACTAGTATAAGAGTGATTACAGAAATGTAAAACAATTAATATAGTGAATTATTCTGCAAATGCTATAGGCTGTTACATAGAAATCAGAGTAAGTGAAAAATTTGTTTCACCAATTAAAATATTTCTCGCGATATAAATAATCTCGAAATGATAGTTAGTATCATGTTGCAATGTTCCAATTAAGTTTCAACGAAACGCGAAATGTCGGGTCAATTAACTTCCGGTGAAACAGATATTCACGGAAAAAGTGGTTGGAAATGAGGTTTAATATCAGATTGCAGCTAAATTCTATCCTCTATTTTGTTACCGAGTCGTAACACAACTGTCAAAATTCATTTCCGTCGTTAAAAGATTGAAAGGATGTGGGAAAAATAGAAAATTAAGAGACTATTACCTCTGAATTGATAGGGTATACTGCGCCGTATCGTCACGTCAACGCGAGCACCACACGTGGCGATAGCAACGCTATAAAAGAAAATATCGCAACTGCAATGGGAACTTTCCCCCGTGCTCCATATTTCTCGGATGTGGCACCGGCAGATTCTCCCCTCTTTCGATCACGACAAAAGAGTTTAGACAGGGGAAACTTCAATAATTCCGGAGGTGAAAAGTGCAGTAAGTTTTCTTTTTTAATGATAAACTCGGACATTCCAACGGAAGAATCGTAGCACAACTTCCACGTGGAGTGGAAGGCTGTCGTACGTATAGGAATTTAAGAAATTCGACTTTATACATTTCTGACAATAAATGGTTACGTACAATTTAAAGCAGTGGACATAATAAAAAGATTTAAGGACATCGATGTATTAGTTTCAATTTAATAAGAGAATTAAAAGAAGAAAAAAATATTTATTTGGCATAAAGATCCGCTGTCTAATAACCACATATAATCATACAATATTGTATTGAATACAAATAAATTATGTTAATCACACGTGGTCATGTTGAATCGCACAAATACATGCTAGATCTTTTTATAGAAATATGTGACTGAATAAATATTTCTTTTAACAATTCTTGGGTGTACCTGCTTTAATAAAGTTTTTAAAACATTTTTACATACACCCTTTGTTCCTTTTTACAATTAGTACTGTAGAGCAGAATTTAAATGGACTCTGTATACATATTG
Source organism: Lasioglossum lativentre (assembly GCA_916610255.1). NCBI lineage: Eukaryota > Metazoa > Arthropoda > Insecta > Hymenoptera > Halictidae > Lasioglossum > Lasioglossum lativentre. The sequence continues at coordinate 40,852,993 of OU744355.1, read as the reverse complement.
TATGTACACCTTTAAACCACATTTTCTGGTTTAGATTTAGAAATTATTTTTACAAAACTTTTGTTTAAGTTCAGTCTTTGTGAATTAACGCACGGGGGTAAAAGTTGACCGCCATTATTGACTCGCTTAAAAATGCTGGCTATAAATTTAGTGCCACTGAATATCAATTTATTGATACTGAAATTAACTAGATTAGCGTAAGGTGAAAAGTTCATTGTCAAGTAACTAATAATTGTTATGAATAGACTGCGCATTTTTATGCAAAATAACAATTGCCTAGATTAATTGCAAGATATAGGATCTACATAGACATTTATTTCTATTCTCAATAATTTTAATGAGTTGAAAACAATGTACCTTTAAATTCTTTAAATGTTTTCACTATTTTGTATTTGATTTACTCGTTTTAGTCACGTCACAAATGCATAAAATCCGCAATCTCGATATTAAAAACGCTAATCGTTTGTAAAATGCACAAAAATCGCAGAATTCACGTTACATTATTTTATACAAATGCGAATGAAATACATAATCATTTTCATTTGTCAAAGGTTTCGAGAAGTGGACGATAAAATAAGAGTATAATTGGAAAATTCGAGATGTCCGAATATAAAGTCCGCAAATAAACTATCCTATAATTGATTTTATAATACACTTTCGACTATTATAATTAGAGGTATGAGAACAACGCCCTAGATATAAGCGGCTATCAAATTTTCAGAAAACGTTCCCGAGCGGGTTGAACTTATGCAAGTATCTAATATTATAATGGTAATAAAATCCTTCCGGTGAAGAAATCATATCGGGCCAATTACGTGGCAGGTAATAAAATCATTTAAAAGCATCCGCGTGCGCGGGGTGAAATGTTAGTTCGCCGAGGGGTGGCGAGGGTGGGGGGGGGGGAGGTGAACGATGGGGTTGGAGGAGGGGGTTGGTCTGGCCCGGCTTGAATCTACTTATTACACGACAAAGGGTAACTTTATTCAACGATGAAAAGGAAGAGCCTCGGAGTTGATTAAGTTCCCGGTGCCGGCTGTGCACGACGGTCGATATTCCGCGCGGCCATTCGGCGAAACGTCCCGATTATAATGACGCTCGAGTACTCGCGAGAAAGTTTCGGCCGCCCGTGGTAACGAGACTGTAAAATGGTCTGTCAATCTCTGTCTTTCGGTTGTTCCCGGTTGTACCGCGCGCCACGAGTGTAATGTACCGAATTCTTATGTCAGCGCTGTCGGTGGTGGTGCTTGTCACGGGTTTTAGTTCGCCACTAGCGCGACCTCTTTAGAAAGGTTGACGGTGGTAGCAGTAAAAGACAGACACGGCTTCTAACAGATGTTATCTCACGCTTTATTAACAACTATCAGGCTAAGAATCGTTTTGCAACGGTTCTACGTGTGTCACAAACACCTTGTGCCTGGCAGTGTTTCAAAAGATCATGGCAACCAGGGGTTCCCAAAGTGCGGCCCGGGGCCCTAGAAATCAGGCCCCTCGAAGTCAGATCATCCGCAATCTTAAATTTATTATATAATAATTAAAAATTATTCAATCATGAAAATACTAAATTTTGTATGTAATATATCTTGTTATTATATAGATTGTATACTGTCCGGATTTTTTAAATGTGTTGATAAACAAATTTGTAATGAAAAGTAATTATTGTCATAAATAAAGAACGATTATGTAATAAAATTAGTATAAATCTTTCCCTTATGTTTAACTTTTTATAGATTTGAACGTTTTTTTCCATAACACATTTTTTTTTGGCCCGCCAAATATTTTGGAATCTATATAAAAACTTTGGGAATCCCTAATCTAAATATTCTGGGAATTTCTCGGCTGTTAGATGGTGACACTAATGATGAGGCACTAACAAATGCAACTAACAATAGTCAAACGTATTAAAGAGTTCGTGTTTGTAACAGGAAAGTTTCTTACAATTGATCATCAGGATGACAAGATTTCTCTTTGAAATACATCATCGAAAAATTTCGCGATTACAAATCAATCCCAAATGGAGTGTTCATAAAAAAGTATTTTGTGATAGTATGTAGTGGTACTCGGGTAGATATGTTCTTGAAATTCAGATTGAGAAAAGTACATCAACGTCTTGAAAATTGGACGATGTCTAGAAAGGAAATTAGCTCGCTGAAACTGTGATCCTCTTATCAAACGCCTTTTAGAGAAAAGTGCAATTAGGCGAGGAGTATGCAAAACCTGATAGAAAGGTGTCGACGTTTTCCTAGAGACAGCAACGCCTACGGATACTTAGTTCGAGGAAAAACAAACCGGTAAATCCTTCTGAAAGCCCTCGCGTTGCGTGAGGTCTCACGATACGTTAATTGCCGTTGAAAATGGGATGACGGAAAGTGTTCTCAGGAAATCCAGATAACTCTTTCGCCCGTTGAAGACTTGGAAAATATACCAGCAATAAAGGACTTTCCTATACTATTGTAATTTGTGCCCGAATAAATGGGTTTGTTGAACAAATTCCCAATTAGAGCGTCTTTATGCTATTAGTTATTGCAAAATAAAAAATCTTAGGAAGATGATTCTGCTACTTCTGATATTCCTAATGTCAACAAATGCGTATACAGTGGTACCAGATCAGGGGAATTGACTCAAATAGAGGGGAATACACTTACCCTCTCTCTGCCATAGAAACGCGTCACGTGACCGAGCGGAAGCGTGGGGGAATAGCATCGTAGAAGGGGAAAAGTAGAGTGGGAGACAATAAGTATTAATCTGGCGAGACTGTGCGTATACGAGGTGTCTCGTAGCTGGTAATAAACTGAATACATTGCGTAAAATTATTTAATATGACTGTATATGTATAAGAAGTAGAAACGGTGAGCAGTTAACCAATAATTCTATTCAATTGCACGAGTGTCAAATAGATTTGCAAAGTCTTCATTATCTCGGAAATAAATGTTTTCTTGTCTCTCTTACTTTACTTATCGGATGCCTATGACTGCAATCGATTTTATTGAAAATATTTGTTTTATTTAATAATCCAAAGAGGAAATATTAAATTACTTACGTTAACGAAATTTTTATATTGCATAGTTTGTAAAGCAATGAAATATTAATTTTGAAATATCCATATACTTTTGTTTGATAACCATTATTATTTTATTTGATTCTACCACTAATGAAAATGCATTCCACGTTCAATGCGCGAACAATTAGTATAATAGACCCAGGGGTCGTCAATCGAATACTACCTTTCGGGGACACTAACAAAGTTTCTAGAACTGCATTTGTTGCTTAGCAACTTGATACCTAAAAATTAATTGGACCGCTGTAAATCAGGATTAACCATCTTCGAGTCGTTCGCTGTGTTAGTTTTCAATGAAATTAACTCATCTCAAGGAAACTTATCCACTGTAGATGAGTCAGCGTAAACACACCGTGAATCGCTTCTGTTCCTTGCGAATGCGGGTCCCCGGGATTCTCAGGGAATTTTCGCAATATGCTAATGAACAGAGACCGGTTGTTTATTTCGAAGTCGGCGAGTTGCGACGGGAAAGTTTTCGAACGCGCGATTTAGTCGCAGCCACTCATTAAATCGTTTTTGGAGCGTTTATACAGCCGTGAAACGCGATTACGCGATTACGCGGTTGCGCGCCGAGTACGACAAGTTCTTGTCGTTCTGAACGTTTCCGTTCTCGAGGAAAATTGAAAGCAAGGATTACAAAATGCCGGAAATAAAAAGTTGTTTCGTCGATGAAGAAACAATCTACGTGAAATCTTATTTATCTTTGTTATATTAATTAAAGCACCCTTTATGAACGTGCAATTACTATGTTTTCTTTTGTTACTATAACTATACAGGGTGTCTCTCTTAAGTGTGATCCCCAGAATACCTTCTTTAATTTTGACAAAGAAAACATGTTTTATATGTAATTTGAATGGTGTCAAGTGATCAGTATCCCGCAGTTGTTTTTTTTTAAGTTGTTTTTTCTCGCAGTTTTCAAGGTCATCGATGTTTTTTCTAAATAACTACACAGATTTTCGTGTTGCATCGCGTAGCTCACAAAATATAAATTCAACTGTGTGACATAACCTTCGAATGACCTTGAACATCGAAGATGAAGGTCAAACTTTAAAAGGAGCATACACGCTTGAAACCTGAGAGGAAAACAACTTTTTAAAAAACAACTGCGGGATACTGACCACTTGATACCATTCAAATTGTACGTAAAAGATTGTTTACTTTGTCAAAATTAAAGAAGATATTCTGGGGGTCACATTTAAGTGAGACACCCTATACAGAATGCAGATATTTATGCAATTATATGAAATAAAAATATGAGGAGCACGATAAAATACAAAATACATACAATTATATTTATTATTCCTTTTACTTCGCTGTTCTCAAATACTTTGTTAACTTGATTAAATTCTATTTTAAATCTTTTAGTGTCGTACCAAGGAAATCTATTTTGCATAAAAATTCGTAGTTTATGTACACTTTCCGTCGCGGCGTATTATGATAAAACACTTTATTTAAACGTACATACAATTATTCAAAGTTATATACGATTATGTTCAGCATATCGATTATCTGTCTGGTTCGGTCCGCGGTCAGATATCGACTTCTCGACTATCAGTTGGCACAACAATTTCTTGATAACCCCTCTCTTCTACTATTTATTTAGGGGTTGTCCATCGCAGGGCAGTTTTGTGTTACGGTGACTTGATATTGAAGACGCTGCCGTAACAATATTAATCCAAATTTTTAACAATTTAAAAAATCGACTCGAAAAAATATTTATTTGCAATTGAATAATGATGATCATTCACGAGAGAATAATAGATTGTTTGAACGATTTACCAATTTATTAACTTAAACAAAATTAATTAAAGTAAAATAGAATTGAAAGATCTACTGAATGAGAAAAATATGGTTAATTTATGTGTGCATCTTTACTCTAAATACCTGTGTACTTTGAAACTGTTAAAACGACATGCATATCACATTTTTAACTTTTACGAAAGTTCATGTTCTTCGTTCTAAAGGAAATCAAAGCTGTTGAAACATTTGTTTTTATATGTTTTTTGTTTTCAAGAAAATTGAGATTGAATTTCAATCAGATCCACATGGTACCGCAAATTGCAAAAACGCGCGTGTGTGTGCATGCATGAAACAAATTTGCAACATCCATTTTCTCGAAAATGGAGTTCAGTGTAAAAGAAGGTCATTCTATTATAGGTTTCCGATTAATTTTTATCCGGAGAAGTTAAATCATACCTGTTCGTGTCATTGGCACATCAAGTATTTAAGCCAATTCTAATAATGGCTGTATTAATTTTTTAAAACGTTCAAGTTATTCGGAGAGAACTGAATAAATTCAATAAATAGATTCGATGAAATGAATGCTCCTGTAAATAGAAATTAGTTAAAGCATCATAGAGTGAAATCAAATTTTAAAATAATCGACAGGATTTCAACAATTCGGTAGAAATCATTGTCACTCTTCATAACGCAATTACCTATAACCAATGGCATTCGTAAATGTGTGTGTAGAATGTATGCAATTGTATGTGTGGACCTAAGTACAAAAATACATGTATATTACACAATTCAACACTAAATCTAGTATAAGGCATTGCACATGTGAATTTGTCAGAATATTCGAGTTGCTATAGTAGTTAACGATATCAGTAATAATACTGTTCTTTTTTCCTAAGAATGATTAAGATTGTAGTTAAAGTCAATGTATAATATTCACAGAAATGAAGAGAAACATCAACAAATGTGTATTATGTAGTTTTCAATATTATCGCAACACGAAAGGCTTTTTTACTTTTCTCCACTGCACTTGTCGAGCAAGATTGTTAACGCATTATGTGAAAACAGACCAATAAACAAAAGAAGTTTGGTGTGGCATACTGTGGCGAGGATTAGATGATTGTTATCAACATTTGAAAAGCCATCTGGTGCTAAAGTTATTAATAGTCGTATACAGAAATTCCAACATTCTTTTGTCCCCCACTGTATTATAAAAAATTGTGGAAAATGCAAATATTATATTCGATCTTGCCACTTTTATACATTTTTACAGTTAGTGATTGATACGTGTTAGCTTTTGATTTGGGAAGATCCAGTATAATGTGGGAACGCGTGCTGTAAATGGAAGAGTCGAATAAGGTTGATCAGTTATTCGGAATGATAAAAGTTATCAACATTTGAAAAGCCATCTGGTGCTACAGTTATTAATAGTCGTATACAGAAATTCCAACATTCTTTTGTCCCCCACTGTATTATAAAATTTGTGGAAAATGCAAATATTATATTCCATCTTGCCACTTTTATACATTTTTACAGTTAGTGATTGATACGTGTTAGCTGTTGATTTGGGAAGATCCAGTATAATGTGGGAACGCGTGCTGTAAATGGAAGAGTCGAATAATGTTGATCAGTTATTCGGAATGATAAAAGTTATCAACATTTGAAAAGCCATCTGGTGCAAAAGTTATTAATAGTCGTATACAGAAATTCCAACATTCTTTTGTCCCCCACTGTATTATAAAAATTGTGGAAAATGTAAATATTATATTCGATCTTGCCACTTTTATACATTTTTACAGTTAATGATTGATACGTGTTAGCTTTTGATTTGGGAAGATCCAGTATAATGTGGGAACGCGTGCTGTAAATGGAAGAGTCGAATAATGTTGATCAGTTATTCGGAATGATAAAAGTTAAGTCCGATTTAGATCAATAATTCCCAGCCGCGCGGCCGCCTGCCGCATGATTATAATTACGAGTGAGCGCCCATGGCGTAGTTTCGGCGCACGCCTGCCACTTGCCATTTCGCATTAGCCGTATAACCTGCATGGAATTGCATTGGGAGGTCACTAGCAGTTTCACCTATGCACCTATGCAGTGTGTACCGTTGAAACTTGACACTAGCTGCGAGCAAACTGACCCAACCGTAACGTGCGATTCTATACAAGAGGTATCCTCCCTTCTTCATGTATCCGTAGAGGGAATCTGGTTCGACGCAACTTCAAACACAATTGACTCGGCAGTAAATGAATCTCCGAACCACTTCGAATAGAAACGCACCATCGCTGCCACTATTTTTTAATATTTTATATGTCTGAACTCTGCTCAAAAAGGTAATAAAATGTCACGGAAGAATAACATTTTGCGCTTTATGAAAGTGCTCTTTCAAAGCAAACTTGAACTTCATTTTCTACCCCAATTTCCCAAGAAATCTAATCAATTTTTTTTATCGAACCCGTTACTGAGTTTAGGACTTGTTATAGTCATTGCTAATTGAACTTTCTAAATTTAGGTTTGCTCTACCAGTTACCATAGAAACTCACGTTGAAATCTAGCCAATACATCGCGATACTAGTTATACTGACTAATCTGGCATTTCGTTATTAACATGTGGGGGTAATATTCCAAAATGCGTGCAATTTACCATGAACAATTTCCGAAACCGCATTGCTGCGTAAATTAATCGATAATTTCGACAACCTTAAAATAAATCCAAAAAGTATAACACGCGTAAACTACGTACATTATCAAAATTTATATTATATAATAATAATAATCTCGTAATAATGTCAAAATTTTGTGAAACGTCTAATCGATTAATCATATTATTAATAAATGTGATAAATACACTCAATCACTTTCTATTTAGATTCAATTGTTTAAAACTAAATGCTGAGCACAACAACAATTTTGAACGATTAATATTAATTAGAGTATTAATAAAACTTGTGGCCTACGTTAGGTATTGTTCTATTTATAGTTGTTAATATAAAATATTCGCTAAAGAAATGATTGTTTCGAACGACAAGTTAGTAAATCACGCATTAAAAGGATTACAAATTGTTTAAAAGAGTAAGAGAAAATTATAAATTCAACACGATCAACGGTACACCAGGTTTTTGACTTTCGCGTTTCTTTATTTGTCGGTGAGATTTGAAACAGCATGCTAATTCATTCTTTGAGGAAAAATTTCCGGCACACGGTTCGGTTAACCGAGTTATGTGTGAAAGGTTGACTCGCAAGCAAATACAAACGGCTAGATGGCAGCTGGAAATGCAGTTATACTTCTACACCACTAAGTTTTTACGTACATCTATGTTGGTTTTAAGCGTAAGCCCAATATTTGTATGTGCTACACTTGCGCCCCTTCCCATCCGCAGCCGCGAATATAATCTGTCTTCTGTAAATTAACCATCTAGCCGTGCCACATGCATACATATCCACCAACCAAATTTTCAAAGATACTTTAGTAAATTGTGAACGCGCATGCCTGTACCCAAAGGCTAATGCGCTTCGCTCATAAAAATGCTAAATTATATCGGATTCCTACGAAAATAAACAAGACAAAGTTTCCCTTAAGATAGCCAGCCATGTACACTATTTTTTATCGAAAATGTAAGACCCGCTTTATACCTTCAAAATATTCCATCATTTTGGATTAGAATTCTAACAATTAAACTGCGAATCTTAATGAAAAATAAAAATTTTCCACAAGAATTACAACCAACTGGAGTGAAATAGAAATTGATTTTCTTATATACGTATGTTTAATAGGTGGAAGTAATATAATATTATTTTTAAATTCTTCATGTATTTTTACCCATTTTTGTCGTACGCGAAAATTCTGAAAAACTTTTAAACAGATGTGAAATTCCCACACGCGTATACTGTAATTAATTCAGATTTTTAAGTAGAACATCTTGGTTGCAGGAAATCAAAAACCTCAAATGTACATTCTGCATTGAAGTTTAAGAGCGACGTCATTTACATTTTTACAGTATGAATGTATACGTATAAACAGAGATTACAGAAGCTGACGGTTAGTTAAAATATTTCAAGGATTCTTTTTAGCGATTAAATAAAATTAATTTTTCAATATACGCAATTCTATATGTACCCTCGCTAATTAATTCGCAAGTGTAATTTATATTAAATTGTTATGATTGAAATTTATTAGGCGGAACTACCTGATACTAAGAGATACTCTATCTCAGAGTCGCCAGATCAGAGGAATTGACTGCAATCGAGGGGACAAGATTACCCTCTCTCTGCCAGTAGAGGACTAGTCACGTGACACTCTAACGCAGGCACGACAGCGACGAAACGCGTCACGTGACCGGGCCATGGTGGAAGCGTGGGGGAATAGCGTCATAGAAGGGGCAGCTAAAGTGAGAAGACAAGTCTTAATCTGGCGATTCTGCCAGTAACACACCTCCGAATATTAAATCATTTACAGTAAATTTGCTAATATTACAATGTACATACCACTTCTCAATAATATTAAATTTTACTGTAAAATTAATTTCTTCATATAAATTTAATATGCACAGAACATCTATGTGGCGAAGAATATATTCGAAATTCAAACGAACGCGAAACAAGTAGTTCCTGTTTCATTCGCGAAAGCATAAACCCAGTATATTGGGTTGCGAAATTCGCCTCTTCGTATGTAACAACGAACTGTCCATCGAAATATAACAACGAGAACATTCGAGTGGAGAGGTCTGGAAAAAATTATACGTACACAGTCCGCAGCGAAAGCATTAAAAAAAAGAAAGTCGTAAAAGAAAATCTTGGCTGGCAGCGTTTCTTCGTTGAAAGTAGAGCGAAAGCTATCAACCGCTGTAAGAACGTCGCGAGGGATATCAAAAGGAAATATGGGCTTCGTAAAACCCGAGAAAAACAAATCAAGAGTGCTGGGGAGAAATCAAGATACAATTACCAGCCGATGGAAAGGGTTCAATGGGAATCCCGGGGTCGTCGATGTAAAATTGAGAACGCGCAACGCAACAATGGGCTGTATAAAGCCTACGATAACAGGAGCGCTTCTCTTTATATGTGTTTTATGAAGGTAGTAAGGGCAGCTGCCGCGCAACATCCCCGGGGAATATACGAACGAGAGATCTGGTAGAGAAGCGATGACAAGGAAATGCGAATATCTTTTTTTTCTGTTTTTTTTTTGTAAGTTTAATATCTCGTCAAATACTCATGGTTATTAGCATGGTTATTAGGTTATTAACTTTGGTTTTCCAAATCTCATTTATTAGACTTGTTTGAGAAACTCTATTACGTCTTTCGAAGAAGGCTAACATTTCTTTTGTCGTAATTTTGTCTCTAATGATTTTTGTATTTTGTATTGTATTAATCTTGTAACATTCGATATTTCTTTTTATTGCAATATTATTAATTATGTACTACATAATTAAACATATAAAATAAAATAAGAGTTTTTATATTGGCATTGTGATAAACTAAACTTGAGTTGTTTTTGTTTACTGATTCATAAAATTTTTTACTTACATGAAAGTCGGTAGGCAACTTGTTAATATTGTGTTCTCGCAATGTTAATATAGTAGAAATATTTTATTATATGATTTTTTAAATACTTCCAATAATTTGATAAACAAATATAATTAGTCATTTCATGTTTCTTTTATTTATGCACGAGATATGAAGTATGTTAGGGACATAGATGAAGTATGATACATCAATAGTAAACAATTGCATTAAAAAAGGCGAAAGATTATAATCATCGTAACTACAAGTCATTGTACAATGAATGATTGAAAAAAACTAAAATTTTTGCAATATATTCTATGCTTTACTTTAATATAGTTATATTTACTATCTGGAATGTATAATATTGAGGATTTTTATATAACTGTAATAATAATATATTAACTGTGTGCACAGGATGACCTAATTCTACTATCTAAAATTATATTTAAATTGTTTGTTACATGAAAAAGATTTTATGGAATATATTCATACCAAAGGGCTTCGCAGTATAATAATGAATTTTTATTATTATGTTTTCTCATCTCCGATATTTGACTTTAATTTAAAAGCACAAACTTTCAGTTGTTATTATTTGTTTGATTATATTTCTAAAGTGAAGCATTACAATATTGTGTACAAAGCAAAGATTGAAAAGGTTCCGAGAGTAACTGTTCTACATCATAAACATATTTAAAAATCATTTTACGATTTCATAATTTTCTAAGATATACAATAAAAGTCAGTTTGCAATGTAAATCAACACGTAATGGACATGGAACGAAAATGGAACTGAAATGAATTTCTAAATGAACCTAACCGTTCTTTGAAATATTTCAGGATCAGAAACCGATATACAGGGTGTCCCAGCTAACTTGACCACCTTGAATATCTCGCTTCGTGTTACATAATAGAAAAAAACTTTATAGGACAATATTAACCTAACCGAAGGGCCAATATAATGATTCTGATATTAACAATGAAACTATTAGAAGAGCCACAGAATCATTTATTTTCCGCATACAACAATGTATTGCAAACAATGGTCACCATTTCGAACATTTATTGAAATAAAGTAGTTCAATCAAACCAATTAGTGTAGTAAATTAATCACTGATAATACATGTAATGCTTTTTGGGATTTTTCATACCCAAGGTCACACGAAGGTCATTGTATAATATGTCATTGAAGAGGTCTTCATCCCTACTATTACATCGCGATAAAAAAAATATATAGTTCCATTAAAAAAACAATTGATCACCTTGATATCTAGAAAAAACTGACCTTGAAAAAAGTTTTTTCCGAATCATTATATTGCCCCTTCGGTTAGGTTAATATTGTCCTATAACGTTTTTTTCTATTACTAACACTAAGCGAGATAATCAAGGTGGTCAAGTTAGCTGGGACACCCTGTATATTGTTCCACCTCTGATATAAAACAATAGGACAAGCCTAAAATGTTAAATAAAATCTAGCTCTGCACAAGTTTACAAAACGTGATTGCACCTTACAATCCGACTGGTTGTCAAGATTCAAACAAAAGGCGAAGTATCCTTCGTTTCTAAATTGCCGGCATAATTTGGAAAACAAAAGGGTCCGCGCAGTGCTAAAGGACAATAGCAATCGTAGAAAAACGAGCAGGATGAGACACGTGTTATCTTGTACCATTCAGCGATTCCGTGTCTGGCGCGGCGTTCAAAAGGCGAGAGAGCAAGCAAGCAGCAGTCGCAATCGCGTGATTCGTGGCGGCCGGCAGAGAAATGAAAGGAACATCGATAGACGACGGTTAGGGTCGTGTGTGCGTATACAAGTTCTCTCTCTATCTGTCCGTTTGTGTTTCTCTCTGCGGAAGAAAGGCGGAAGGGTGGCGTTCCCGCGGGGATACAGAGAGGCGAAGATTAAGGGAATCAAGGGAGGCGAAGCGTGCGGCGAAAGGGAGAGAGAGGGGAGAAAAGCCCCGGGCAGGAATAAAAGCCGAGAATGTACGAATGTTTGATGGAGTTTTTAATGCAGAATTAAAGAAAGTAAAATTCCTGGCCGTGGAAAAAGCGGGTCGGCGGTAAGTGCGCCGGCAACAATGAACGCGGCTGAACAACCGCTAAGGGAGGGTTTCTCTCGCATATACATACGTTTCACGGGAACGAGAAAGAGGTGTGGTGTTCGCACGATAATTCCCGCAGGAATGCGGGACAGGGAGATGTGGCCAAGGGGAGCATGCAGGGCAAGATGCATGGGAAATTGCTCGTACACTCGTAATAAAAGTAAACCGGGGAAATTCGTGTTAGGTAAGCCCCGGGAAAATGCTTGATAAAATTATTAAAAAGTTCGCGTGCGAACGGCCGCGAATAATGTCACCGTAACGAGGCTCCGGCAACTTGGAAAAATCGATGTCACAAGACCTGGCCGGAACACGCTGGTATGACATTGCCCTGGAACTTTGCGAAACAGCCGGACTTCCGCGTGAACACTATCTCGTCGCTGATATTCGCACGGTCGGAGCGATTCGAATATATTTTTCCGTTCGTCAAGCGAAATGCAGCTGCACGCGCCGAGAAATGATTGTTCTATTCCAGTTTATAGATTTCTGGGAATATTAGAATCGATATCTAATTTATGGATTTTTCTTGAAAATCGTAAATTTTCTTCGGCAGTTCTCGCTCGAGTTTTATTTTCCGATCGACGCTACATAGGTGAAATTGAATTCTACTGATTTGAATAAACGAAATAAAAATAATTCCAAATCAAGTACTGCTTCGAACGTACTACAAATTGATAGTCGGCTACTATTTGTTTTAATCAACTTTTGCACTCAATATATCAATATCATCATTTAAATATTGGAGCTACCCCCTGTTTGTATCAAAGTAGGAAAAAGAAATTTTCTCAAACTCGAACTAACTACCCGTAACCGTTTATATTTGGAATAAATTTCTTTAATGTTTAATATTACTGAATTAATGAAAAATTGAAAGAACTTCTACAAATAAATTTCCACTATTTCATTAATGTTCTCTGCTTTTTATTTTGTGGGTTTAGTCGATTTGGCAAACGAGCAACTCAAGTATGGATAATATATTTACAAGTAATTCGTAGAAGTATAAGGTTCTATTGGTACAACAAAATATGAGTTATGTATACAATGAATAAATGCAACAACTCTATACAATAATTGCCTTCGACCACAATTATTATTTAGAGAGAACTATTTTTTGTATCAACTAAATGATAATATGTTTTATAATTGCATAGAATACATACATAACTACCTCGCTATTGCTACAAACTCTTCAAATGTGTTTGAATGCATATGTATAGTAATACATAGTGCGAGATGAACGCAAATAGTTTATTGATTTTTGAGGCTGGTATAGGTATTATTATTAACACAATTTTTTTTATTATTAATGAAGGAAGAAGAGTTACTTTTTATCCATGTGTCTTGTTTAAGCGATTCACTTTATGGTGCTATACTATTAAACAGTTTTCATGCGATGTTGATAAATTGAATTACATAATTATTGTAATTAAGTCCACAATATATCCTATTATAATTATTGTTATTAGCGCTACTAACTTCACACATATTCTAACCTATTGAAATCTATTTGTAAAGTAGTAACAGTATTATTATAATTTGATAATACTAATCAATTAATTGTAGTAAAGACGTCTATTATCGGTTTACGGAGAAGATGAATAAAGAATTAAAAGAAAATAGTATCCACTCTGAAAGAATATAAAACTAAATAGATTAAAATCGTAAGTTACACGTTACATAGAGTTTCTAAATAATAGTGAAACTTAGAAATGGTTTGTATATTTTTAAAATAATATGTTTAAATAATTATAACTTAACGTTAGATGAGAATTATTGTCCAAACTAATCTAGTTAAAAATAGTCGTAGACGAATCTAAACTTTTGTGGAATTTAAATTTTAATTGAATTTCAAACTGAGCGATTCTGGTGAAATTCTGAATGTCCACTTGGTCACGGTTCAATTATACTTGAAAGTACCGCTAACGTTCTTTAAAATATGACGGTACGCGCTTAGTGGTCGCTCCTTTGCCCAGTTAGTGGTCATGTTCTACGCCCACCAACTCTTAAACTGCTCCTTATCTTACTAAATAAGCTTTCTGTACATCTCAGTCGTGCTCAATGTTTTTCACTCTATCTCCCGAGCCATTCAGAGTCGACCGAGCTAGTAAAAGAGAAGAGCCGGTCATTTCGGAAACTTTACTTCCTTGGATAGTGTGATAAGATTCTGAACTTGCTACCACTAAATGGGCGCCGCTTTTATTTACAAAAAATTTGCATCCACCCCGTCTAGGTTTCACGTGTACCCACAAGTGGTATTATCTAATTAACACATGCTGATTTTCGAACAAGAACAATCCTTGAAGTTTCACTATATTGGTCATTCCTAACGTTAAACAAATCATTTTTTCATAAATCTTATTATGTAGAAAAATTTTTTATTGAAAACCGTACGAACTGCTTCTGAAATGTTTAATTCGCTCTAATTGATTAATTTAAGAACTATTTTCATATCTTCTACAAGGACGTTTGCCGAAATAAAAAAATTCCTAACGCTAAACGAATCATTTTTTCATAAATCTTATTATGTAGAAAAATTTTTTAATGAAAACCGTACGAACTGCTTCTGAAATTTTTTATTCGCTCTAATTGATTAAATTAAGGACTATTTTCCATATAAAAAATACTTATTACATATTTTTACGAATTCTATACATACTGAAACCGCAAAATGGTGATTGTATATGAATTGATTAATATCCCTTGATGTAACAAATTTTTTCCTTCGAAGTATCAATGATACGTTCGAAACCACTAACAACTTCAATTATTGCAAGACGGGGAGCAAACGAAATTTTAGGCTCGGCTTTTATTGCACGACTACCCAATTAATCTCTCGGGAAAGTAGGTTAGAAATGTCTTTATTTATTGCTGACCTTTCGATGACAGGTACAATGTTCCTTTACTTCAGCCCAACTACGATTGTGCAGACAGGGGTATCCTGATTGACACCTAGTTCGAGCTAATGAGTGACTGGCGGAATGAAGTACTGATCCTGGGAACTGATTCCGAACTGTGGTCTTGACCGGGAGCTTTTTAAGAACGAGAAGTTGAACTTCTATGCCCAACTTCTTCTCGGAGAAGATAAAACCGTAGCGGGGAAACAATGTTGCCAATTAGATTCTCTGGGGCAGGTTCCAAGAAAGTTCGTATTCTCTCCTCAAAATGCACTCCGCAGGGTTGCTGGTCAAGGACCTGATTTATGGGACTGTTCCTGCTGGAAAACCACTAAACTAAAAATTTCGAGTGCACTCTTAACTTTCGGCGGACATGCATGTTTTTTTATCGCCACCAGTAAGAGTCTGTGGGACTTCTTATGTCTGACAATTTATTTACGTGGACAAATGTATTACTTTAATCCTTTGCATTACAATAGCAGAATCTACTAAATATATGTGTTATTAATTTCCTTAAAAACGATATGAAATTCTATTTTGTTGCTGTCAATTATAGTAATTGAAGAACATATAGATATCAATTTTCATCACATTTTTTTTTTCTTCAAGAAATCAACTTTTTACAACATACTTTCCAATGGACGTCAGTAAACTTCCCCAGCTGTCATTAGTTCTAACATAGTAGACAATTATAATTAGACAGCGGATTTTATGCATTTGTGGAAAAATTGAGTAGATGAAATTTAAAACAGTGAAGGGATTACAAAAATTTAAAGATCTCAGTATATTATTTTCAACTCTAGAAAATGTTCAAAGGATGCAAGATATTTTTATTTGGCTTCCTGTCTCTAACAATCAATGCAGACAATTTTTATTTTGCATAAAAATCCGCAGTCTAATTATAATGTATTTACCTGTTGGTTTTTGGTAAGCAAGGTAACGTTGAAATAAAAAGGCAGATATATTTTAAACGGTATTTATAAGATGCTCTCTCTTCTAAAGCTAGGCTTCAACTAAACTGAGCTCGGCAGTTGATCGAAACATTTGAAACCGAGTCGCTCATGTCGGTATGCGGACTCAAAGGGCTGCGGCTCTATCTTTGATACCAAACAAAAAGGTACCGCGAAATACAATGCAATGGTCCCGCAGATACGGGATCTGGAACGTATACACAGTTCTCGGAACAGTATTAACTTCTGTATCATACATACAGTGACTCCCATTAATATTCGGACGCTTTTAAAAAAACGTTAACTTTTTTGATATTGCACCATACGATTTGAACTTTTTTCAGAAGTTAGAGCAATTAATTTACTACATGTTGTGAAAAGAAATTTTTTCAAAAATTCCAATTGGTCGGAATTGTAGAGAAAATACTAAAAGTTCCATTTTACAACTTTTTTATGCGGGTCTATATTGAAAATTTTAAAAATATGTTTCGTAGATCTGTGTCAATTATATGCATTGTACAAGTTTCATCGAAATCGGTTGATGTTGGAAAAAACCACAGGCATTGAAAGATATATGAATCCTTAGATTTATTGTAGTTAGAGGACGAAAATCGTAAAAGAAATTGCAATTTTTACCATCTTTAAACAATTGTAGCTCATTGCAAGGTTGACTGATTTGAATGAAATTTTCAGAATATATTTCATCGATACAGATCTACGAAAAGTGTTTTCTACATTTTCACTACGAGCCCACATAAAAAAAGTTGTAAAACATAACATTCACGTTACGTAAGAAAACCGATTGTTCTAACTTCTCAAAAAATATCCAAATTGTATGGTCGAATATTAAAAAAGTTATCGTCTTTTTAAGAGTGTCCGAATATTAATGGGAGTCACTGTAAGTACTGTGGTGAGATGACAAGAACTTATGTCCCCACTCTACCTTCCCCTTTCTACGACGCTCTTCCCCACTCATCCGCCGCGGCCCGGTCACGTGACGCGTTTCCCCTCAACTCATGCGCCCTCCCCTCATATGGCGACACTCTTGCCAGGAACATTATTATCTCACGGTGATGCGATGAACGGTGTTAACTTCAACAACAACGTACCAAATAAAAACTAAACGTATATTTGCGCAGGTCGTTTCGAGTGTCCGAATATTAGTGGGAGTCACTGTATATCAATAGTACCTACGATAATAGTGAAGATGTTAAAATCCTGAATGCAATTTAATGCAAAGAAAAGATCAACAAGACAAGTACAATTTTACATATTCAAAAAAAAACCTTTAGTACTATTGACAATCGCAGAAAAGCACGATGCATAAAGGGCCGTTCACCTTGTAAACGTTACGTCATTGCGCCCGCTGGAAGATTAATCGGCTGTAATGCCAGCGAAGCGGATCTGCGCTATAAATCCCGAGTTCGAGGTTACCCCTAATTTGATTCCATCTGTATTGGCCGCATCGCATCGCCTCGCCTCGCCTCGCCCCGGAACAAGAAAGTCAGGGGAATAATTGCGTTGTGCGACGCACCGCGGAAGAGAGCAATATTCCCTGGTCGTATCTGTGGAAACGCGACACAAGCAGTATGAAGAATCTTCGCCGCGCGATTCATCGAGCGTGTACACTCGGGGGCGGAGGCGGTACAAGCAGTATTCGAGCCGACAACTCCCTCGGGAGAACTGCACTACAAGTCGAAACAAGAGTGGAAGGGAAGGCGAAAGAGACACGCGAGTGGAACCGGGGGTGGGTGGGTGAGCCGGCACGGGTGGTGGAGGGCTCCTTTGAGCCTTGAATTGGAACAATGGAAACTGGTTAACTTCAAACGAATATTCGATAGGATTCCCCGACGTTCGAGCAAGGAAATGGGAGAAAAATATTAGGACTCCATTGACGTGCGTTGATACGGCCGAACAATAGACCGTGTGTAACCTCCGCCACACGGCGCGGCGCTTCACTATGTATTCTCTTGGTAGTCTTGCAGGAACGGCACCGAGACGACAGGAAAGACGGGACGCGGAAAGAGAAAGACGAAAACGGCCGACTCGGAATAATGACGGTCTAGCATTGTTGAGGAACCGCGCGAATGAATGGATGAAAGTACTTAGCGAATGACACTCGCTACAGGCATTAATTTCACTGCTGCACTGTTGAAACGCGATTATGCCGGTGAAATGGGGCTGAAAATGCGTCCAACCACCTGGATAACCAATGAAGCGTGAGCATAATTTTTTATTGGAATGGTCACTTTAACGCCACTGTGTCTACCTTCCTGTCAGCTAATCAGTACTCATTCACTGTCGCTGAATATGGCGTAACAATCAATGATCCATATTAATTTATTTACTGTTTAGTGAGGGAACCTTTGAATGTTATGGGTTATATTAACCCCTTGCCCTACAATTACGTGTCAGACTCGTGATGAAGATTCTGAACAGAGTCTAATAAATATGTATATGTACTACTCATTTCCTTTAAATCGAGATGAAATTCTATTTTGGTTTTGTTAATGTACAGTTATTGGACACCATATATAGGCATACAATAGATATAAATTTTCTCTTTTTTTTTAGGAAATTGCGAACTACAAAAAAGTTCTAATCACTGAAACCGTAAAATAAATCGTAGGGCAAGGGGTTAACTTGGGGCAAATAATAAATATTAGAAAAAAGAGTGCACTATACTTTTAGCAAAGAAGGTAACCTTCAATTCTTTAAATGGAATACTATACATTTTTTCCATATCGTCTGAAGGTGTGCGTCCGTGAGCGTTCAAGGTCATGCAACGTCGGAAGAACATTTCGCGAGGACATGAGCAGTAAATAAATACATAAAATTCTATTGAAAATCAGTGAAAACATATCGCATACATATTATGGGTTATATTAACCTGGGACAAATAATAAATATTAGAAAAAAGAGTGCACTATACTTTTAGAAGAGAAGATGACCTTCAATTCTTTAAATCGAATGCTACACATTTTTTTCATATCGTGTGAAGGTGTGTGTCTGTGAGCGTTCAAGGTCATGCAACGTCGGAAGAAACATTTTGAACACATCGTGAGGACATGCGCAGTAAATAAATACATAAAATTCTATTGAAAACCAGTGAAAACATATCGCGATCCTTTGTTTAGCAACAAATTATGTAGAAGGCGAACGCACGAGCTGCAATAACTTCGGAAGACCTAGAAGTAAACGAACTCGTTCCATGATAGCTCATATGCACGGTTAAGAAGAATAAATGTGACATTCGTTAAAAAATCATTCTTATATAAGATGCTGTTATCGAAACAGAACGAACGTAGAGAAAGAATATTTGTCAATATTCGGGAAGTATCACAGAAACAGTTCCAGTAATCCCGGTAAATCTTATTCATTGGACCAATATGTACAGCAGTCTAGGGGCGCACAGCGGCTTTCGGAAAACAAAAATACGGATCGCAGAGAGAGAGATAAAGCGGAATGAAACCGGAACGGATACAAAGAATGCGCGTTGCTCAAACTTTTCGCAGGCAATTTCTTCGGGCGAACCGATATAAGGGGGAGGGGGGGGGGGGGCAAACAGACAAAGGTTGCGTGGACGTTCGACGTCGACGCCAAACACCGCGATTGCGTCCATCAGTTTTCGTATCCCCTTGAAAGTTGAAACGGCGGCTTGGGTATTACCTTTGATACTCGAATAGCCGGGAATCTGGATTCGGATCATACGTTCGCCCTCCTGTTCATGCATCAACTTCCCCGATCAGATAGCCTCCGTAAATACACCCGGAAAGGAGGATGTTGCTTGTCGGACAACTGGCTCTAGAGCAGCAAGATTGAAAATAGATCCGAATAAAGGTCAAACGGCTGGCACCGGAATCGTAAGTTATTGCCTGTCGTCTGGCCCGGCGGCTTTGAATTGCAAAAAGCCGAGATTGAAAATGAAAATCAGGGAAACGAAACTGGAACGAGCCGCTGCGCTAGCTGGCTGGCTGGCATGGCGTGGCATGGCGGCGCGGCATGGCATGGCATTGCGGGAACCTCCTCCGGTCCGCGATCGAATGAAATAAGGGGCAATACGTACCAAGTATAGGGGCAACGATGACCTAGAGGATAGGTTAGGGTACCACCGCCGCCATATCAAGGGAAACGGATTTATTCGATCAACAACTCGATGCGGAACAGCGGAACGGGATTCCAACCAGCAACAATACACCGGGAACTGTGATCATTCTTCAGACCTCTATTCGCTTTACCTTCCCCAGATTCAATACGTTCTTTTTCATTTCACCGCCAACAATCGCGATTCCTTTCCAATACCATACTCCCACACCGCGAAATAATTTTCACTTTGTTTAATGGAACTTGAAAAATTAATACTAAATCTAACATTTTATATCGTAATATTGACGTTTTTAATGGTTCGTTACTATCATTTAAGAAAATGTTGCGTGCGATTATACATGATTATACATATGTGATATAATGTATTCCTGTAACTTTCAGCATGTCCATTCCTATGTAACTTTATGCTAAGACTTTCTTTTTCTTTTTTTTTATGATTATTTTCTATTGTAAACATTTGTGTAAAAGGACTTCGGTCCGTAAATAATAATAATAATAATTCGTTATCCGTTGCTAAGCCCTCCTTCGCCATTTTCGAATGCCAACAAATTGTTTATCCGCATTATTCATTATTCTGATGCACAAGATAAAGGTATCTCGATTTTATCTGTGTGTAAAATTTGATTATTCGGCAACTCATTGTTGAGATATGATGGCAGCCATGAAATGTGGGATTCAGAGTTGGGCAAAATTTTCATCTGAATAAAAATTTCGATTAACGAATAAAAAATTGAAAAATTTTTATTCATTATTCGATGGTTCGCGTTGATTAGAGTTGGCAGTATGTAATTGTGGAAAGATTTATTCGAAACCTCCGAATAAAAAATACAGATAAAAGATGAAGAAATTATTCGAAGTTCGAATAAAGCCACTTCGTGTAAAAAAAATTGTCTTTATTCGTCGGATAAATTTTCGTCGAATATAATTATTTATTCGATGCTCGTCGGATAAAGATAGTTTTTATATTCGAACTATCGAATAATGAATAAGAATTTTTTTATTTTTTATTCGTTATCCGAAATTTTTATTTAGATGAAAATTTTGCGCAACCCTGGTGGGATTCTGCTAATGTATACAAGATATTAAAGCCCTTGATTTATAATAACTAGACTGCGGATCTTTATGCAAAATAAAATTTGTATACATCAATTGCACTCTTTAGAAGCTGAGTAAAAATTTATTTTGCTCATTAATAATTTTGAAATGGTAAAACTAGTACACCAAAATTGTTAAACTATTTTAATCTTTTTATTGTTTTGAATTACACCTACTCATTTTTGTCATAAATGCATAAAATCCCCAGTCTAATAATAACCTATATCTTACCTTATAAATTGTCTAAAAGTGACGGCTCGGAATCGGAATACCCACTTAAACTGTGATAATTTCTTAAAAAACGTAATACAACCATTAGTCTGCACTGTTAATTGACGGAAGGTATTGTTTTAACCCTTATGTATCACTAGGAATGATCCGATATGACAGACGTGGTTGTAATTATAGCTTCGAAATTGGATTGAAAAATTTTTTTTAATGAGCTTTTACCGCATACTTCCACACTGACGAACCCTCTGTGCAGTTAGAAGTTAATTTTTGCAATTAAGTTTGACGGAGAAGTGAAATTGAGTCGTAAAGCATATCGTCAGGAATATTCAAACTGGTTCCGACAGTTTCACAAGAAAATATTTATTGCAGTTGATTCGACTTCCGAGTTGTGTGGTGAATTGTTGCATATGAAATATGGTATGCAGAGTAGATTGTTGCATGTGAAATATGATATGTTGCATATGAAATATGAATATGAAGCGTGTTTGTCAAGAAATACTTTCGCGGATGCGGATGCATGATATACCATTTTTAAGACTGGAATTTGTTCGGCGAGATTCTATCGTAAATTTTTATATTTTTCTATCCTAACCTTCCTAAATAGAGTTTCAAACAGAGTTCATTTCGACACGAATCGTAGTATATTTCGTGTACTTCTCTGGTACGAGTGGAAAAGTGGACACAACGCAGCAGCTGCTCGAAACGTTAATGCTGCGCTTGCTCAAAATACGAGAAATTCGAAGGCTGAGATGAAAGTCCCGTAAATGAAGACCAAAATTGACCGTAAACGAGGAACCATTGAAGGCATCGGTTGAAGCAAATCCACGTCAAACTGTGCGCGAACTTGCAGGAGAATTGGATGTAAGTGCTGCAACAGTTTCCCGTCGTCTCAAATCAATTGATAAAGTCAAGAAACTCGACGAATGGATTCTCCATGAACTCAATGACAGATGGGAAAATCTGCGGCTGTTTGCTTCTCTGCACAGATAGAGAGCCAATTTTTATATTGTATCGTGACTTGTGAAAAATGGATACTTCATAGTAACGGATCACGATGACTTTCTTCGCAATAATTGGATGCCGATTGATCTTTAAGAAATAGACTGAAATCATTTATTTATGATTACACGTACATATTATGATTATGAGAGTTTATGCGTTTATTGCAAAAATGGATTGGTCAAATATAAAACTGTAAAAAATGATGTTGTTACATTACCCTCGGCTTATGAGAAATTATTGAAACAACAAATGGGTTTCATTTAGCTTCTTAAACTTGACTTGGATAGTTTTTAATAAAGATCTGCATTACTTAGGAATTTAAGAAAAATATTAACATAGAACTTAAGTACGTAAACATTAATTCTGGAAAGCTATACCAAGATTGATAATTTTTTGCTTGAATAGATAATTAATTAAATAGTGCACTCATTTTTTTATGAAAGAAAATTTAGTAATTTTGCGGAATACCATATTTGAAAAAGAAGTTCGTTTATGCTTTTTACCATAAAATTCCTTTGTATCAAGATTTAAATATGAACTTAGTAAAATCGTTTAGATTTTAGATAATTACTTTTGGACTGCAGATTTTATGCATTTATGACAAAAATGAGTAGGTGAAACACAAAATAGTGAAAATATCAAACGATTTTAAGAATATGATTATATTGTCTGCGACCTAATAAAATTATTGAAATTATTGTTTTTTGTAATTTACTTTATAAATTCCGTCATTGTCCAATTATTTTCACGATAATACGATCTATCAGTAACATGTAAAATTGAAACAGTGCATTTTTTCCTTAGAATAACCAAAAATAATCTTGTTGAAAAGGCTTTTCTCTTAGAAAATTAAAAACTATCTTGTTAGTTTAAGAGACAGTGAACTTTTTCCTTAGAAAAACTGAAAAGTATCTTCTTACAAGTAGTTGAAGTAGCAAGTTTTTCTTTGGAAAAAATAAAAATTACCTGGCTCCTCGACGAGATGGTAAAGTTTTTCCTTGGGAAAACTAAAAATTGTCTTGTTTGTTAAAGAAAGTCTATTTATCAGAAAATGAATTTGTGTCCAACTACGTGAAACGGAGGCCTCGACAATACCTTTGACAGTAGGACAATACAATCAGCAAAATTTCCATTGTTCCACTAACAATTTCGTGAGTGTTTTTATTGGTACCGATTGAATTATTAGTTGTTACCAACTGGGATAGAAGTTTTTGATTATTACGATAATTGCAAACAATTTATGTCTGAGAGTTTTGATAAAGCATTATATAACATGTAAATGTGTTATCTGTTATCATATAAAATAGTGTAAACTTTTCAGTTACTTCAATTTTCTTCGAGATGCCACGAGCTAAATTATTAAACAAGAAGGAGCTGATTAAAATAATGGCTTATCAAGATGCAGGACTTTCAAATAGAGAAATTGCCTTAAAAATTAGCAGGTCCCATCATGTAGTCAATAATTTTTTAAAATTAGGTGATTTATATGGTAAAGATCATCCGACAGACGGAAAGAAGAAGCTGAATCAAAGGCAAACTTCATTAATTTTACGTGCTGCATCACATTAAAATGAAGCGGCAAGACAAGCAAAAGCGAAATTAGGTCCTTCGGTATCTAAAAGGCGTGTTCAACAAATTTTACGAAAAAAGTAATCGATTTGCATGGACTAAAAGAGCTGCAAAACCATTAACGTGTGATTATCACCGAATTTTTCAAGTTATTTTTAAAAATGGTAGCAATATATTAACATGTATACATATTAACATTTCGACATTACAGAGTAAATAAACTATTATTTATTCACTGGAACTATAGAATATATTTTAAATTAATCACTTAGGGTAACTGTACCAGTGAATGAACATTTAAGAAATTGTTCAGGAAGATATTTTATTAAAAAAAAAATATGTGAATTAAAGGAATCTCATATATGCCAAATGGCTCCATATACTTCATTTGTCAAAAATAAATGAACACAAATAAAATGACATTATTATTATTTGTCTGTATTAAACGTTAAATAAAAAATATAAAAAATACCAGTCAATGAACACTACAATTTACAACGCTACTACTAATTTGTTGAAATATACAAAAGCGTTCATTTACTGGTGCCCGTTTATTCACTGGTGCAGTTACCCTAAATTGAAAAAATATTTTATTTCGAAACTATTCAGATATGTACCCAACTTTTAATATACAGGGATGATTAGATCGTATTTGTTGCTTAAAACTGAATTAAAATTGCGGAGAATTTACACTTGGAATTGAGGCAATTTCACGGACTGTATCTACGATTGTGGTGTGTACATACGGTGTTACATGTCTGTTTGCGGGTACATAAGCGTCACGGTGGTGTGCGCGTCGGCAGGCAACTCCTCCAGGAATATGAGATCAGATGAAGCACAGGAACGAAGAACGAAAGGATTGAATGAGAAGTCGGTTTCGGTGTCGCGCATTGTTGATGTACGGTTGCAGTGTTGAGTTACGAATCGGGGGAAAAAGAGTCGATTACAGTGAATCGCTTGTCGAAATCGACGGTGGAATGGGAAACCGCAGACATGGTAGGGTAACAAAGATTTCACAAATGAAACACGGAATCGTGCAGACTTGGGCAAAGAGTAATCTGATTAATGATTATTGATTATACTAGACTGAGAATTTTTATGCTTTTATGAAAATGAAGATTATAATAATTTAAGGATTGTTAATTGTAGATTGTATTCTCAACAGATATCGTGAAATTATTATTTCTTCCGTATAATCAACTGAAAAATTTGGTATTGTGGTAGTTATGATAAGTTTGAACAGTTAATAACATTCACGCTAAGCAACTGTTTCTAAGAAGAGATCAATCAATATTGTATACACAGTAATAATGGGAAAAAGATAACTTTTTAAACACTGGACCATACGATTTGGATTTTCTTTGAGCAGTTGGAACAATTAGTTTACTACATGACGTGAAGCAGGAATGTTGAAAAAATTCCCGAAAACAATTGTTTACAATTGTAAAATATATCTGACAATTATAGAATATGTCAGTATGTACATGTAATAATTGATTAATAAAACAGTTTACTGACATTGAAACCAAACACGAACTTCTGTAGTCATCCAATAAGAAAGTCAGAAATTGGCCGAGTACATGTGGCCTCTATCCACCTACGAACCGCATGCAAAATCGACGGTAGGATATTCTACACAAAAAAAGTAAATAAAAAGCGCAAAATAAAACTTCTACGTTTGAAATTTCATTTTCGAAAAAATCCAATTGAAATTCGCGGAACGCAATAATTATATCTGGCTAAATTTTACAAAAATTCGAACTAGATATTTTTCGAAACGAAAGCTTGAACTGAACTTTGAACACAAGTGTTTTATTGATCGTTTATCTGTTTTTTTTTCGTGTAGAAATACTGTGTCGATTGCACCATTCATATTGTATAGTTCAAAATTGGCCAAATTCGGGCAGAAATACTCGAGTTCAATTTTTTCAATTCTCTCTGAAAATTCTCTTGATTTTCTAGAAGAACATAAGCTGAAGGTAAAAAACATCTATTCTGTTTTGCGATACTAACATTTCATGTAAAATCGTCCCCTTTCGAAGTGTATCATAATTTTCGTTCTCCGTAAAATAATTTCCCTTTCTATAATCATGATGTTATCATATCGAAAAGTCAAAGGCATGGTGCGGCCATAAAGAGGTAATTCGGGCGAGTTTATACTGTCATTAATCGTTACAAAGCAGATTATTACTATTTAAATGCACCGCTTGCTTGCTCCTATATTGTTAATGACCCCGAATGATATAATAATGAAATTCAAAATGTTAACCATATTGGTTGGTAATATTGGTTTTGTAATTCAAAGCGCGCGAAGTTAATTAATCACCTGCAAGAAGAGAAAATTCAATCACCATTAAACGTGCAAATAATATTCTCCGAATCAAACATTAGTGGTATAGTTTTCCGGATAATTGTTTAATTAAGTGCGTAATGTAGATCGTAATGTAAATATATTTATATGTAACACTTAATAAACAGAAAAAGATAACCACAATTTATTTATTGTTTCTCAAGGACGACGTTGCGCTTATTTTGCACCGTAGATCTAAAAGGTAGGTATCTAACAGTAGGTGGAGTTTGCATTAGTGTTACTAACGGTAAGAGAAGGAGAACAGCTCGACAGCTAATGAAACGATCACAGAATATGCTTCCGCTTCCTGTAATCGCATTCCAGTTCTGAGTAGTGCGATTGTGGGGATAGAACATTATACGACTATACGTAGTAAGCTTTCCTTTGTAAATGCAAAATGCTACGCGTAGTGCTCTGGAAAGTAGACGTATTTTCTCGAACGATATAACAACTACAATATTTACAGTTACGATCAAATTGCATTGCGAATTTTAATTGCTAGTGAGTACTTACTACGTTTAGTAACATGCTTGATTTCTAATTATATTTTTCTATCGATTCTTCTATATAGATTAACTATAATATTTATGAAAATATATTCTGAGTGTTGGTAAAAACGTAGTTATTATTTACTATGTCGTAAAATGTTTATAGAATATTCCCATTCTTTGATTATCCTATAATGTGTTAGGACGTCTTCGTTAGGGGATATTTGTGCAAAATAAAAATGTTTTATCTGAATTGCAACAAACTGGAGTGAAATAGAAATTTATTTTCTCTCTTAATATGTTTAATGGGCTGAGAAAATAATATAACAATATTTTAAAATTCTCCTTATGTTTTTACTGTTTTAAATTACGTCTACTTATTATATTCTATTGCAGAAGAGTAAAACTGAAACTTGTTATACTCCTTTTTGAACATATTGAGCCACCTTGTGTTAACTTATTGCCACGATTGTCATCCTATATTATTTCTTTTTACACGACAGCGACCACAGCTGATTCATTCTCCGAACTGATTTAATAATAAAATTGATATCTTTAGTGAAACTTTGTTAGCATTTAAACGTTCCATTTAAGCGAATTTAAATAATTAATGTAATTTGAAATTCATATATTACTTGACCTTTCTCTCTGATTTCTTGTTGTTTGTATAACTGGTTTGCGTACTTCTTTGTCACTTTGCATAACTAGTATTCACGTTTCATTCTCGCGTAATCACGATGGATAAGGATTGTCCTCCGCGAATAAATAAACTGAAATTAAAAACCGTGGCTACAACGATATAATAAGCAATAAAAAAACAATGTAGCATTCGCAATCCGGTAAAAATATAGTTCTGCTAACCACAATCCCCGAGAAATGAGAAAACAAACATCGTTAATTGGAGGCTAATTACAAGAAAAAAATTAATCAACCACTTTCCATCCTTAAAATAATTTAGAATCTGAAAGAAAATCTTGGTATATTACTGTTATTGGTGCTAATTAATTAAAGAAAATAATATCAAAATGAAGTTCGCCTGCCAAAAATTCTATTGGGTCTTAAATAAATTAGAAATTTACAATTATAATTTCTAAATATCAAATCTGCTTCATAATTATAATTTCCAAATGTAATTTTTGCAGCACGTGCACCACTAAACTAGATAGGAGGTTAAACGCATCAAGAGAAAGATAGGCAGAGAGGAAGAGAGATTGACGTGATCCAAAACGCAAATAAAACCATCTCGACGATGTACATGAACTGAATAACATGCGGTAGCTCGTGATGCGCTTTTAGCTCGTTGCGTCGTCGTCGTATCTGCACATTGCTTGCGGGTTGCTGGCATGCTGAAGAAGACACGGAGAGAGTCAAGGGGGAAGATATTGAATTGAAGAAGTGGAAGAAGAAGGTGAAGAAGGAGAAGAAGAAGAAACTGGGAACCAGCGAAATATGTAAAACGAAAGAGTCGAGGAAATGAAGCTGTAATTCCGAAGCGGAAGATTGTTCCCGCGGTAGGAAACCGTTGCTGAAACTTTCCAAGATACTCGAGGAGAGAAGCAGCAGAAGTAACAGGGAAAAATAAGTTGGAGCTCATAACCGCATAAAAGAGGAATGTTGGGTAAACAAGGGAAAAGACTAAGCAGGGGAAGGTGGCTGCGCGAGCAAGAAACCTGCAGCGCAGAAACAATGGAAGGAAACGAGATATGAGAAATCAGAGGGCATCCGACGGGGGGGGGGGGGGGTTGGTTCAAAACTGCGTATCAAATAAAGAACTAATGAATGTCTCCGCTCTCTTTTATAGGAACACTCCGTGGAACAGAGGCGAGGACCTCCGGTCTAAAATGGCAAAGGAGGTGTCTAATGCGAGGATCTCTTGCGTTTCTGGATCTTTCTGGATCCAACGATAAGTACGGATTCGTGCTTGTGCGCAAAGCATATTTCAATTTTCAGATCTATAAACCTTGTTTAATTTATGTCGCACCACTTGTAGTCAACGGTATGCACTTATTATAAAGTAGAAAGAATATTCTATTACTGAAATGGCAAAGGAGGTGTCTAATGCGATGATCTGTTGCGTTTCTGGATCTTTCTGGATCCAACGATAAGTACGGATTCGTGCTTGTGCGCAAGGCATATTTCAATTTTCAGATCTATAAACCTTGTTTAATTTATGTCGCACTCGTAGTCAACGCACTTATTATAAAGTAGAAAGAATATTCTATTATAATTATTCCACAAATTGTATTCTTAAATTTCCTACATAATCTTCTAAAAAATAAAGCAAAAAATACTCGTAGTTTATTATGAATTATGACAGTAAGTACTAAATAATATGTGTAGTTAAATTAGCATTGGTTCTAAAAATCTTTTAATTCTAATTTGGGATGGAAGACAATATTAAATAATTTGTATATAAATTGTCTCCGGATTGGGACGTTAATATTTCACATTACCCCAACAATTTTTTATTCTGTACAGTTGTTATTCCTGCATTAACAATTTTGAATTCATTTAAATTTATTCATTTAAATGATCTAAATATGATAACGAAGCGAAAGCTAAATATAATAGCAAAAAGTTGAAGTCGAACTAAGACACTATAAAATGCTAGATTGAGAAATTGATATTTTAGAGAAATTGTCTAGGTACATCATAGTGATTCTAAAAAGGAAATCCCGAAAAATAAATTTAATTTTCGAATGTAATGATTATGTATTTTCAATGTAATTTTTAATAAAATAGTCTACATACAAGATGTTTTAACCAAATGATATAAAAGTCTGTGATATTTATATTTCTCGAAGAAATACAAATGCAACGAAGTGTTTCAATTTTTTCATAAACTAACGAAACGTGTAACATCGAACGGAAAAATGACGTATCAGTTTTCTGATTGGAACGTCCAATGCTTTCGTATCTCGAGTCATAGATGCGTTTTCCATTAGAAAAAGATGACCGACTTTGGTAAAAAAAAAAAGTACCACGGAAGTTCGTTTCGAGGGAAGAGTACTTATCCGTCGGGGTCTGAAATTGAAAAGGCGTCGGTCGAAAATGAGCAACCGGCTAGAAAACCATCATCAAGCCGGTAAACAAGCAAGGGAAAATGGACCGTGCGATAACGGGAGTCGAGTTAAACGATTTTCGCGAAAATGGATTCGGCGAGAGTTGTACGTGGAACACGTCAAATATTCTCGGGGCAACGGATAAGATACGAGAACTTACGGAGAAAAATAAGAAATGGAACATCGGAGAAGTTCGATCCGTCGTCGTGGAACGTTGCTGGCAAATTACTCGAGGAAATGGCGGCAAAAGTGCGAACTTAAGGGGAAGAACGCGGCGCGTGGATAACCGAAAGCAAGAAACGAAGAAACAGAGATTGCTATAATGAAGATGGAACGAAAGCCGAGCGGGAGAACGACTCGAGAATGGACGGGTCGAGGAGCGTTAAACGGAAGAAAAGCGGCAGAAAACTATCAAAGAGGAAGCGTTGGTTCGCAGTGTCCATGGTGGTTCCATGGAAATGGATTATTTGAGAGTGGCGAATTAAAGGCGTCGAGGGTGTGCGTCCTTTCGCGAACAAGAGGGGAATTTCGAAGAAGGAAGCTGGCCAGGTAAGAACGAGCATTTGACCAACTCTAGAGCACTCGAGGAAGGAAGGAAGTAGCGGGGAAGTGGTGGAGGAGGAACGTGAATCCATGTTCCACGACTATTCGAGTCTTTCGTAAAGAAGTCTACCCTGAAAATGAGGCAACCGGCAAGGAGCAGAAAGAGAGGAGTTGAAAGAAAGCTAGCGACGAGGGTGAACGGGGGTGAAAGATAGACGAAGAAAAAGAAGAAGAAGAAGGAGAAGAAGATGGACCAAAGGTGCGAGTTCGCATTCGGGAGCCATATCGGGCCACGTGATCCGAATAAAGGTACCTACTCGAATTTTCTTTCGGCTGGACGTGAGAATTAGGCTCCCGATAAAACGTCGAAAGACAGGTCGGATCAGTGCCTGATGCTCTGCGGGCTCCCAGTCCGGATGCGCTCGTATCCCGGCGAAACTATCGCACGTTTTCCATTTTCGAGGCGCGGAATATTCCCGATAAACTCCGACAAAACGAATCCCCCACTAAATCATCGACTATTTGAAGAATTCCGATTATTCTTGTCGCCGACAGAAATCCAGGCCTCCTCTCCCACACCGTCGTCTCCGCAATCGAAGAGGATCGCCTCGAATTCTTTTGTCCGCTGGGACGCGGGCACGCCTCGGTTATTTCACTCGCTAATTACGGAAACTTTGCAGCGGCGCACATGCTCCGTTCTCCTTTTTAAACAAACCCCGAGACTTCCGCGGGACTCGGACCATCTCGCCGGACTTCCAGTTAATTAGCTGAATAATTTAATACGTTCCAATGTGATTTTTAATCACGGAAAGTTAATTGCTAATTGCTATTAGATGTTTAACATTTCAAGTGTTGCCCGTTGGTTTTGCCTAAAGAAAACATGCAATTTAATTAGTTTCGTCGGACAGTGGCAGACATCCCGAAATTACCTCGGCCGCCGAAGAACGTATTCCAAAGTTCTCTAGTAATTGCGAGATACGCTGACGAGACCAACCATTAAATTTACAAATTTTTTCAGTCTGAATTAACTGTTACACGTAATTCTCTTTTTAAATATGTTTGTTTTAAAAGCTCTACTTTTACACAATGTATATTACTTTGACAGTTTATTTTTAAAATTTGTATTTGAGTTGAATAGACATCTCTGTTCTAATTAGTTATTATTGCTTAGAATGGTAGGTACATATTATGTTTTATTGGCGACACACTATTTCTTTCGAGAGAGCACTGTTTCTTTTTACTGATGGATTTTTTACCGATGGTCCAACAGAAAACATTTTAATGAACACTTTGGTTTCTTTATTCCCAGTTGAATTAATAACCACTTTTCGTTGTTACACAATTTATTTGAGATTATGTATATTAATTATTATATTTTAAGAGTTTATGCCAATAAAGAATTCAACACCGGAGTGGTGCTTGGTAATTAGGTGGAAGATTGCTTTAAACTGATAATGAGTCTGCAAGCTTCAGATATTTGTAGAAGTTTCGTAGTTCCTCTATCTCAAAATCTTGAGTGCTTTATATTGTCATGAAGTTTTTAGAAGTCTCGACGTTCTTCAAGGGTTTAAAACTTTCATTGTTAGTCGAAACATAAAGTTTAAAATTACCAAAACCGGTTTGTGTAGAATTACAATACAATTAACATAAAACAATTATTTCAATGAAAACTTATTTCGCTAGGAACAATTTTTATAAAGTTGTTTTATATTTTATTTCTACATTCAAAGTTTCTTAAGAATGAAATAGATACCCAGAAACTATCTTACTATAAGTTTGGAGGAATACGAAATTATTTAAATAAGAACTTTTTCCCATGAAATTCAACTTTATGTTCCAATCCAAAAAGTAGTTTTTATAAAATGATTTTTTAAAAACAAACATTACCTTGTATTCATTTTCCAATTTCTATATGGTCTGATTTTTCAAAATTCGTGAAATGATTTCAAGTGGTACTCTGGATAAAATCCAAATATCTTCTAATCTAATTATTTTTTGTCATTAGCAATTTAGTACTTTTATGTAGTAGCAAGTAAGAGCATCGAGTGGTGCATCCAAAAATATACGATTCCATTTAAAAAACAAAGTTGACCTTCATGTGACCTCTACGCGTCCACATAGAAAAAAAGATATCTACATAGCAAATTCAGGAAAGTGTGCCCCTGATACCGGGTCCATTTAAATGGGACACCCTGTATATGAAAAGGAAATTAAAAATGGATGAAACAGAGCACTACGAATTATTTTAAACACAAACTGGTACTTACATACCCAATATACAAGATAACAATGAAACTGGAATCATACCTGCAACAGAAAAAATAGAACAGATCAGTAAATTAAATCAGAAAAAATTCAACTAATATTCACTATCAAATAACATAAGTCACAAATGTTGCTTAATATTTTTCTACAAATTGGACGAAAGGAAGTGAATAAAAACAATTTTATGCACTAAAATCGATTTTAAAAGACTATAGAAAATACCCATTTAAGGGTCTGAAGAGCTTATAATAAAAAAAAAAATAATGGGATTGTGCACAAATATTTTTAGAAGAAAACGAGTAATGTTGAAAAGCTTCAGAATGAGACCAAATTTATTTCTGCACTATCGTTTTCTACGAAATTACCACAGATTGAATATCGACAATTTTTATCCAGAATCGAAAATCAAGTGTTCCAATACTCTTCGGAATCACTGTAAATATCGTAAATTAACATATCGTATTTCTCTCGCAAACACTTTATTATACATTATAGATTTTTCGTAAAGGTTTATATTTAAAAAGACAAATTTTTATGGAAAAAAATTATATATATTATATTTCAGATAAAATGATAAATAAAGTGGAAGAACAATTGTTTAATTGGGTGGGCAAGTTTTGTCGGAGACGTGGTTGACGAGTTTATCGAGTTTCCATCGTATTGTAAGACTGTCCATGAAAAATTCAGAAGTATTCGATGCAACATCTCTGATTGAAATAGATTCAGGCGAACGAGGTCTGCCGTTTCTAAACAACGGAACAGTGCCGTGTCGAGAATTGGACTACACCTATTCCTTTGAGAATATCTAATATTAAATCGGGAACAATTCGCGGTACACGGCGAGTTCGTAAAAACGATAGAACGAAAATTTTCGATTCCTTCCCACGATTCTACCTATTGGAATCGGTTGGGTCGCCCACCGCTGTTCAATAATTTCCAAGGTTTCGTACATTCTGCTCTCCTGTCCAAAGTAAATTGATATTTCAATTACATACATTTTTATTCGACGATTCGCAAAGAAACATTTTCCTTTTAATAAACTCGAACAAGCAGTCAATTAACTATAAAGTAAAATCTCACACTGGTTAATATAATATTCAATATGTCGAAAGTTTAACGAATAAAAAATTCTTTTTATGCTTATTGTTGTTCTATATTATTTGAACACTTACAATATAATACATACCACGAATAATCTGCCTTTCATATTGATACGTTATGACTTTACGTTAGATTACTATGTTTTACTATTTATGTGCTTGTAATAATCACTGTTAGTTTTGATGTTAAAAGTCTCGACTACAAAAATATTTATTATTCCTGATAAATGGATTCGTTTATTGAAATGCATTATATTTCGTAATTGAAAATGAAAAAATTTAATAACATCATATTTACTAAATTAACAATTAAATAAAGTGAAAGAAATACAATATTTCCCATCGAAATAAGCAACCACCTCTAAAAAAAAAATAATATTTGCATGAGTAATAACTCAGACTAGTTTAGTTATGGAAATGAGAAAGTTGATTTATTGATAGATATAGTGGTATGTAAATGTAGTAATAAATAAAGATATACAAGGATGTATATATGAAAATCAATACTCGCATTGCTGTTTGCGCATACCTTTATTAAATCAAGTCCTTCTACTAGCAAAAGTTTAAATCCTGCCGCATTGAATACATTTACTTACCAAATTAGTATGTGCATACATTTACGAAATTAACATATTTATTGTAACATACACAAAGTCTAGGAAATTCAGAGTTGCGAAATAATCGTATACATTTTGTTAGCAGAACACAAATGAAGTAGATGCATAAATATACCAATTTCTTGCTGTGTTATTGTTCTACTTTATGAATTAAACAGAACATCGGTAAACTGATATGTAGTGCATACCAAAGTAAGAACGAAACCACTTTCACAGTGAATTCGTAAATTTTATTGTAATTCACTTCATATTCGAAAGAATACAGTTCGAAATTCGCTGAGGCATTTCTCTAAATTTCTCTCGGAGCGCATTTTCCTTTTAAGCTAATAGATACTTCGACGGAAGCTTCAACCTACTGGAAGAAACGCGAGGAAGTGCAAAAATCTAGCAACTGGTACCGAATTTAACCGTTTCTCATTCTTTCCAATTTAGGAAAATAGAGCTGTATCGTTACTTCAAATAATCGATTTTTCTGCATTATCGATTTTGAAAGTCTCATATTCTTCGCGAATTAGTAGACAGCGGATCTTTATGGAAAATAAAAATTTGCCACCTAAATTGCAACAAACTGGAGCGAAATAAAAGAGTTTCTTAATGCATCTAAATATTTTAACGTAATCATAAATTGTATAATTTGAAATGTATATGCTATATAAACCTGATATGATTTAAAGCAACAATAAATAATAATAATAGGTTGAAAATAATATGTTTAAATTCTTCTAATATTTTTACCGTCTTAAATTTTACCTATTCATTTTTGTTATGAATGCATAAAATCAGCTGTCTAATAATTACGGTAGTTATACGTATAGCCGAACAAGTCATAAGCTATAAAAACCATCATTCCAAACTTTAAAACAATTTATCTCGAAACTACAATTTTTAAGAATGCTGTGCTTCGTAGCTGTCAAGTGGATAATTATTTTTACCTAAGGGTACAGACTACCATATTTTTGTATAGCTGAATAAGCATTGAATAAATCTCTGAATAAACCACTGAATGAATGCTTTAATAAATGCTATACAGGACATTCTATTTTTTCCGAAGCAATAAAGCGTTAATCGTTAACAACCAAGTTCCTACATAGTATTAGTCATATAGTGATACGAGTTATTTGTGTCTCGTAAATAAACGACCGGTTTCTCTAAATCGAAATGAATTGAAAAATAACCGACGAACATTACTGAAAGATAAAATTAGTATTGACTATAAACTATACGAAAAAAAAAACAGAAAAATGAGCCGAGAAAAGGAGCCGCGTCGAAAGGTCGGAAGTCGATCAGATTAAACTGAATGTAAATTTTGGAGTGGTTTTAATCGAGCTCTCGACATTATCCGTGGTCGAGCATAATTCATTTTCCCGTAAAAACTCTTTTTTTTCAATCGCCTCTCATTTAATAGTATCTTTATCATTCCGGCACTCTCGTGGACCGATCTTCTATTATATGTATCGGTTCGGTATTGATCTAATTAATCGATTTTACAGAGAGCCACGGTCGCGTCGTCGCCCTTCGGTTGATTCCTCTTCTTCTTCTTCTTCTTCGGCAATAGATGAGACTCTAACGACGCGGTGGTCGTTCGGAAATAAAATTGGCGAGTTTCGCTCGAAGACGACGGAGGGACGGTGAGGCCGCGCCGGTATCGAATTCCCAATGGAATAAAGTCTTGACTCTCGAGTTTTCTGATAACACGGCCGCGAAGTCTTGTGCGTGGAAGATCGATTTACCGGTAGGTAGCGAGGAGCAAAGGGTAGTCAACGATGATAGGGTATCTGGATGTTGAAAGGGGATACCGTCTGCTTCGTCGGAAGACTTCCGATAAGACTTCGCCGAGGAGTCCGGAGGAACACGACGAAGAGGCGGCGGCCTCGATTGATTACACAGGAACTTCCCCAAGACGTTCTACTGAACGACCGATACGTGACACTTTGACGCTCACATGAGAATGAGGCGTTTCATTCGGTCCCTTCGATCGGTCCGGTCCATGCTCTCACTCTCCCTCTCGCTTTCTTTCTCTCTCTATCGTTGCGCCACCTTCTCTCTCTCTCTCTCTCTCTCTCTCTCTCTCTCGCTCTCTCTCGTTCGCGGATATCGGTTCACGTGCGATCGCTTCTCGCATGCCGACAAGTCCGCTCTGCTGACCGTAATTGTGCAATACGATAGTTACACCCTCGAGCCCTCTCTTTCACCGTGTTACTGAATCGAGCCTTTTCTTTCCTCGTGCTATTGGTTTTGGTAAACGGTCCTCTGTGAAACGATTCTTTGTGCTATTATCCGCGTTGGGCGAACAAGGGACTTCAGAAAACCGTGCATATTTTCAGAGCTTTTGCGGTCCTGACTCAAGAGGTTTCCATGCCTTCAAACAATCGAGCATTTTATTTTAATTTTCTTACGGTTTTAGATTGTACGAATACAGTGCATCATTATTATTCGGGAAATTGGCAATAAGAAACTTTCGTGTAAAATATCTGCCATGTGTTTTAGCTTGTCTGTGGACAAGCATAATACCTGCAACTTGATAGATCTTCTGAAGAATTCGTTTGGAATGTTGTATTCCGGATGAGGGTTAAGAAACTTTAAAGTGTTTATGGTAATAAATACTAGTTTATTAATAAAACTCCTCAACTATACGTCCTCAACAGTACGATACGTCGGAAGTCTGACAATTCAGGATAGATAAATATTCGACAGAGCGAAAGCTTCACAGCGCTGAAGGTTTCTACTAAAAATGAACGTGGTTCAGTGTTTTGCGTGAACTTGAATAGAAGTCCCTTAAAGGGAGAGGTAGATAACACAATGATGTGTCAGTGCTGATTTCTGCATGACTAAAGGTAGTGACCGGTCGAGGTTCATTGTCGTAAACACCTATCTTACGATTTAGTCACTATTTATCATGGAATAAATAGTTAGTCATACAACAGGAATAATATCCACAATACGAAATCTGAACAGTTTTTTAGACCAGCAAATGTTGCTAAGCGGAAGGTTACAAGATAATAAAACGTTAACAAGAAAATGATCACGCTGTTTTATTGTGCTGTTGCTGATATTACCTAATAATATTAAGCATGTACATCACGGGAAGAACTTTGGAAACAATGTAATATCCTATAAGTGGATTTTATGCGTTTATGATCAAATTGACTAGTGAAACAGTAAATTATGAAGACGTTAGAGTAAGTAACAATATTGTTACATTCTTCGCAATTTATTAAAACTATGGAAAGAAGAAGTACATTTTTATTTAACCTCTGTTTCTTACAGTTGATGTAAATAATTTGGATTTTTTTTTAAATATTGATCTTTTGAAGCGAATGTCATGGTGTATAAAAATCTAAAGAATTGATTCGTCTAGTTAAATATTTTCGAGTGATATCCGTACAAAAACTGGAAAAATTGGTTTCCATCTTCTAAAATTGGAAATTTAACATCCGAATTCTAAACACTGCAAATTTCTTTATGTATGCTGCATAAAAATGTACAAAGAATACTATGTTAATTTTGGCAGCAATTTTTTACGCGGTGACCGTAAACTCAAACGTCAAGGCAAATTTCTACTTCAAAAGAGAAACAGAAAATTAATATGACTGATTGCGTCCAGAGAAGAATGAATCAAAAATAGCGAAACATAAAAAATGATTTTGGAAAAATACGATTTCCGACATAAAATTGGCTGGCTTTTGGTCGACGGAGATCGAATTTGACAAATACTGAATTTATATGATTTCAGTTAAGGCAGGAAAAGGGCAGCAACTTCAGCTGCCAGTAAAATTGCAAACAAATTGAATCATTGGCCTTTGTGATATCGTCTGTGCCAATTAAACAAATGTCGCTTTGAAAAAACCATTTCAAGTTTCACGTGTTGTTTTGAATTAAAGAGTGCGGAAAACATTTCATTTCAACGCCTCTAGCAGGATCAGTTTCCCAAATTTGATTATAATACTTCAAGATTACGTTGCAAAGATGCGTAATATGTACAGTTAAAAAAAAATTTCACTGTTACGACTTTTTTATTTGGAAATTTTTCATTTATCAACTAAATAGACACGGTTAAAGCTAAATTAGAAGTCGATTGTATATTAATGATCCAAGACGTCTGCGTTACTTCAAATAAATAACGTCTTGCTCTATTTTATAATTTAGAATTCTATTCTTAGTAAATGTAATTAATCTTACAATCAGATTACATATGGAAAGATCGATGGATCAGAGAGAAATGTTTTAGAGTCGCTGCGACATATTCTACCGAATACAACAAAGCTCTTTCTGTATGTCCATAATCCCATGTATGGATTATTATAATTTCAAACAAAAAATTAATACAACCAAAATGATATTGGAAATTTTTTACCATTGCTCTTAAAACATCTTCATGTGTATTCAAGCTTTATTGTCTAGACTCGTAGGAAAAATTCTACATATACACCATCGCTATCCCAATGCATAAAAGCTCACAGACATAGATTATCCTGTATATCGCATTACACGCAACAATAAACTGCAGGGGAATATTAAAAACTTCTTTATAAACAGAACAAAATAGAGCAATCTTCTGGTCATCGTGTACGTTCCTATAATCCGCCTTTTCTGTCATGTATATCAGTGTATAATGGAAAAGTTGCCGTAAATACGTTTATCCGCTTACCCTATCATTTACGAGGGTATAATCCACTGTAATAGGTGCGAATAATGCATTCTGATACGCAAACTCTCTTATCTCGAGTTTTTTTAAATATCGACTCTTGCGTTTCGTTGATCACTAGATTGTAGGTCTTTATGCAAAATAAAAATTATCTGCATCGATTGGGTAAGAAATAGCCTTTTTTGGGTTTAGAAATAAAACTTCGATGTTCTCAAATATAAATCGCAGTTTATTAATTATTTTTTGTGCTAGTCATATTTTATATCTTTTGTACTACTGAATTTAACGCCAAAAATTATTTGATGCATGCTCTGTTCGTCGTATCGATTGTCGAAGAAGTTCCCCTCTCTCTCTCTGCCAGTACCAGATTAGTCACGTGACATTCGGACACATGCACGACAGAGACGAAACGCGTCACGTGACCGGGCCGTGGCGGAAGCGTGGGGGAATAGCGACGTAGAAGGGGAAAGTAGAGTGGAGAGACAAATCTTAATCTATTTCTGCTGCACTAAGTAAGATAAAGTACACTATACACATGTTCATACATACACAAAGTTGAGATCTGAAATGCTTAAATAAAAAAAAAAAAATCGTGTTAACAAACCAACTATATTATTTCTTGCCGGGTTCAATTTCCGGATCATTTTGTTAATATAACCTCACTATCTACCTCTCGTTGTTTCACAATTCAATATAAAAATGTTCATTGAACATTGCAATAATGTTATGTTTGTAAATTCTCTATCCGATTGATCCAAACAGATCCGGGATCCATCGGGGGAGGGTTGAAAACGATGAATGGTTAACGAGCTTAAAAATTAATACGAAATTAGTGTTAGCATGGATGAAAATTGATTCAGACATGATCGGCGATACATTAATTAGTAGCTGTGTCTGTTTAATTTTGCAGGGTCCCGCGGGATCACGGCTGAAATTCGAGATGCTTGATAGCCTATATGCGTTAATACGAGCTATCGCCTACGAATATGCGAAATTTCGAGTCGATTCGTGGACGGGTGCTCGCACGATTTAATAATACATATAAAAAAAAAAAACTTGCCGACAGCGCCTCGCTTTCGCGCATTAGTCGATCCGGATTATAATAAAATCGTGAAGAGGGACGAGCAGATTGAAAACGTGGGGAAACTGTAAGAACAGCGAGAACTGATATCGATGCAAAACCGATAAAGAACCGGCAAAAGAATTGATATATGCAACCGCGACGCGCAGACGACAAAAGAACAGACTGTGGAAGTGTAAACCGGAATCGATACCCTCGCTAACTTCGGTTCTTTATAACTGTTATAGAAAATAACGGTTGTTCGAAGCTGTTTCTCGAACCGGAACCGATATCATAACAGCTTTCAGCCCTTGGCGCTTACCTCTCCTGTAACTTGTGATTGGTAGAATACGTGTTATCATCGTGGTCTACCGATCGGAAGTCAGAACGCGTTCCAATGATATACCGAGTACGATAGAGTAAAGTTCAGTAAAGCGATACGTCAAGACGCTATAATCGTGTTATGTTAATCTTCTTACAACCGTGTCAGCATTCAGACTATAGCGTGGCGCTAGCTACCAGTGACACACGCTGCAAGGTCTTCTCGTTGATAAATGAGAAAGACAGTTATGAATGAGAGAAACGTATTAAATGGAATCGCAAAATCGACCGCATGCTCTTTATAATCGTGTTACCGGTCCAGATAAGCAAACCAGAAATCTATGGACAGGAAATACTGTATTTTCTATTTCTTTATTTATACGTCGCATGGCACAAATTAAGATTGCAATTTATATGCAAAAGTTCAGATTAGCATATTGGAAATCTATGGAGAGAAAATGCTACATCTAATAATCCTTTAGTGAAGCTTCTATGTTGCAAATTATAAATTAACCCTTAGCACTCGGATGGCGACTCTGAGGCAAAACTGAAAATTGTTATGCCATTCTTAAAAATATTGCTCGCATTATTATTTTTGTTCGTATTTAATAAACTACTAGACATTTACATATTACATGAGATATTATATTAGTTTCATGTGCAAAAAATGAAAAGAAAATTGTATAGAATGGAAATATTCTAGAATGGAAAAAATCTTTCGTTTTTTAGTTAAAATAGCTCCGAGTGCAAAGGGTTAAAGCAGCAATTCAAGTGTCTTGGAACTTATATGTTTGATTGAGTCGACGATTTAGGAACTTTCTGCAAATATAGTGATTGCCTATATTCCATATTCTATATGACTGCTTCAGTAAGGGGTGTGCATTTTCCAAGAGTAACTGATTTATCAATTTTTATTTTTCCGGAGACATGGACTAATTGTATTCATAATAAAATTACAATCTCGCAATAAATTAATTCCGGATCTAAAATTAATATTATCAAAAACAATTGTGGAGCTTGTAAATCTATACAAATGAAAATAATGGAAATACCTAAATGGCATTTTTCAGTTTCTTACGATTCAAGGAATTATCTTAAATATTTTATTTTAAAACACTCTGCTCTGCTAAATGTGGACATGTCTAATGTAGATAGACCTAAAATTTTGCTCTAGACAGAGCATTAGTAGACACTAATGTGAAATTTATAAAAGTTCAATGCAATATTACTATATTTTTCATTCGTTGAAATCAATATTGACAAAACAATTGTGCTCATTTTATGATTTTACAAATGGATTTATGTATTCTATTTTATTCGAAAAGTATTCTAACCCATTGGACATTCTATAAGGTCAACCAGGCAGTGAAAGTGTTCAGAGTTACGAGGCAATGCAGAG
Organism: Lasioglossum lativentre; assembly: GCA_916610255.1. Lineage (NCBI taxonomy): Eukaryota > Metazoa > Arthropoda > Insecta > Hymenoptera > Halictidae > Lasioglossum > Lasioglossum lativentre. Next base: position 40,810,908 of record OU744355.1, on the reverse strand, counting down.
TGTCTCATTTATCTCTGCTACCCCTAACAACTTTGTTATTTATACAGACACAAAAAAATGTTTGGGGTGAAAGTCATCGTATCTAGAGGGGGATATAAGTCTGTGTGAGTGAAGGGCATCTCAAGATCATATTTTCTGAGGTCTTACGAACAGTAACGTTTTTTTAAAATGGAATGGCCTATTTTTTCGATTTCGATAGAATGGTCAATTCTGAATAAAAAAAGTATTCAGTAAACGTAAATAAAAAAAAAAAAAGATAATGTACAGATTCGTGCGATGCGTGCGAAGATTCACAAATCTTTTTAAATCTTTTTAAACAAATTTTGTTGGCCACGAATTGCACTTTAATCCTAGGTCGACGCATACTTTCAACAATTCCGTAGTTATCAATGTACATTTATAGATATATCGTTCACCACTTCATTAAGATTGACGTAAATACTCTTATTGAACTTAATGCAGATACCTAATAATTAAAACTGTCTGCTGAACCATCAGGATTTCGATGGAGCATTTAAAACTCTGGATTAAAATGGATAACATGTCAATGAAATCCATTATTCCATTCAATGAAAAGTGTACAAACATTTTTGCGGATGTTGTCATCGTTCATTAAATTTCAAAATACAGACCTATCGATTAAAAAGGAAGTACAGTGCACCATCGATGGTTCGAACGAAAATGTCCGTTTCCAAACTGGAATGAAAATGCGTTCGAGCAAAAAGATGCATAGAGTAATTTCTCATTAATCAACGACCGGGCCAAATAAGCAAACCGCCTACTACGAAGAAAGAGAAACAAAAGTATGTTTGTCATTTCGACGGTTGATCGTCGCCTCGAAATTAATTAAATTTGCATTACTTCAAACGGGAGAACTGAATTCGAAATTCGATTAACTCGAAGATCGAATGATCTCCTGAAACAGATTCTAGTCGAACTTCTACCGTAGCTTCTCGGCATGCGAAAGATATACAATCTATTTGTAACTGGCTAGAAAATTAAAGGTTACAACCTCTAAAGTTTTTGTTAACTACCCCCTGCCGTACCTTCGCTTCCGTCGCGTCTGAACAATGCTCTGTGCATACAAGCCGAGCCCGCGCCAGGAAAATTCGAAGCAGGCGTCTCTATTCTCGGGTCTTTCGGCGCGAAATTATAGCTCTCTATAATGGCCGGGTAGCATGCGTCAAAGCGGTTTCACACGCTGTCGTCTCTTTTCCCTTTTAAAATGTCACTTAGTCGGCTCTTCCTGGTCCGGCGCGGCTCCGCGTGTACACACGGCGAAATGTAGACGAATACACGCTCGAACGCGGACAAGAATCGTCGTTATTTGCTGGAGATCAAGGGAAAGAGGACTGGGGGGACACGGCAGCTGATAAATCACGAGTTCATGCGCCACTTTTCGTCTTCTCCTTTTGCCCCGCTATTCTTCCCCTCTTCCCGGTATAGCATGACGGCGCGTTTCTACGACGTGCCATTATTAAGACGCTGGGCGCCGCGCCGTGCCGCAACGCTTCATCCCCCTCGACCACCCTAAAACTCGCACCCTCTCTCTCTCTCTCTCTCTGTCTCTTCCTTTCTCTTTTCGCTTTAGAGTCACCGAGCAGCCACCCTTTGGCCCGTTGTCGCGCGTTCGACGATCGCATAAAGAAGTTATCTTGGGCATTGCGATTTATTGACAGCAAAGTTTACGCGGGATTTACGTTCCTCGAAGCGGTCGATGAAAACAGGCAAGTTTGTTTTGAAGCGAGCTCGGGGAAAGTGGAAGTATCGGCAACGAGCTTGCGTGCCACATTTTTACCGATACTTTTTTCAGACGCTGTTCCGCACAGTTGCCAAGGTACCGGGGGCCGCTTTCTAACATTTAACGAGTGATACGTCCGCGTTCACCCTTCGGGGACGTCCGGCCAACGTCTGCGCGCTGTACCGACTCCGACGAGTATTTCGAAATTTATTGCGCAAGATTGTTAGGGGCGGTGAAGTTTTATTGCGTGCTTTCTGGATTTTGAAAGTGGAAAATGTTGGAACGTCTAAATCGTCGACCGGATCATGGTAATATTTGCAACATTGTATATTGCCGATCGTACAGGAGAATTAACAATGATGGATGTACAGTAGGGTGGACGTTATTTTTCGACCAAAAAATTTCGGGCAGGCCCCCCTCCCCCCCAATATTGTTCCATGTCATACATTTAAGGGGGGCGTGAAAAAAATCTCGCAAAAAAAATTTCACCAAGTATAGCTAAGGTCCACCCTAATGTACAGTGTCTCAAAAAGGGTGATTTCTAAGGTCATTTGTAATAACTTTTTCCTTTACAGAAATGTTCTCCGCGGCCTCGTTGAGGAGTTATTAACGAAAACCACGGACCAATGGCAACGCCACGCTCGGCGGGATCTGTGCTCTGATTGGTCCGCGTTTTTCGTTAATAACTCCGTAACAAAGCCGCGAAGAACATTTTCGCAAAGGGAAAAATTGCTTCAAATGACATCGGGATAATAATTACTTATCCGCAACGTACCGAACTTGACAAATTGAAATTTCATTTTATTAATCATATTAAACTCGCGATTATGCAAATTATCGTTAACAGCTGTAGTGAAGAAGAATATTGTTCTATTTTTATCGGTGAAGACACGCAACGGATAATCGTTCGAAATATTACAGAAAATTTGTAGAAGAAAATGATCGTTGTTTCAATATGGAAGAAGAATATACATATTACATCAAACAGGGACAAATTTTCACTTGGCTCCAGTCTATTCAAGGAAACACAAATTCACAATATATTTTGACTACCTGACAAAATATTTACCCATATTTAAATAAAGGTCGTAAAACATTCCCGTATTTGTTTCATAATGATCCTTTTGCTTGTCAGGATGGAGTCACTTTTTCAATTAGTACTTGATTATTAAAAATCTTTAATCAAATTATTGTCTGCTACATTTACGTATAACACATATGATAAAAAAAACAGTGATAACAATGAAAATTCTAATATTCTGTTTTCACTGGCGAGTTAATTAAACGAACAGCTGCCGAAAATACGTTCGAAAATATGTTTAAAAAATTGACACATGGATCAATGAATAGTATTGAACATTAATTATATAGTGATGAAAATGTTCTTCAATGAAGAAGCAAAAATATAGTCTGATTTGAATATATATTTTATATCGTATAACAGACAATATTCAACAAATTCTTGTTATTCGAGAAATAATGTATCCTCTTGTTCATTTAGACATTTTAGAGAAAATGTCGTATTTCCAGCAACATGTGCGCATCCGAGATTTTCGGAGCATAAAAGGGAACATACGCAGATACGTCCGATAGATTGAAAGGGGAGCAAGGCAGGCACAAGACAGTTTGCTACAAGTTGTTACGCCCATCGGCGGCATCAACATTAATTCTTCTTTTATGTTTTATGCCTGATTAAAAATAGTGCCTCGGAGCGGCGAAGCTGCAGCTCGCGAACAGCCAAGCACAAAGAGAGAAAAAAAGGGGGGCGAAACGATTCGCCGGCTTAAACGCGAGCAGAAAGGTGTATTACAAGGCTGAAGCGGGCTTTTTCCGAAAGCGTTCTCTGTGCTCCTTCGGGGCCGTTCCGTGTTTCAAAAGTTCTTTTGAAAATCCAAAGAGACTTTGGTCTTAACGGATAACCCGGGTGCAGTCGAACGAGAACTCAATGCAACCAATAATATTAAAGCGAAAACACACTGTGATCTCTGATGCGCGACCTCACGGTTTTAATTAAAAACACGAGAAAAATTATGGCATTCGCCGAAGACCACGGCGCACGTATGAATTTCAACGGGGCTTAATAATAATAATTAAGATAAATGGCCCTATTCGTGACCACGTTCCTCTACTACCGACCGGTTGCCCCGTTGATGGTATTAAAAAGCAGCAAATAAACACTTAAGGCTTTTAATTCACCGTAATAAGGTTGGTCGTTATATTCAGTAACACGTGTAATTAACATAAATATTTTAAATTACACATCTTGACAAGACATCGCGAACGTACTAATGAGACGACGATGAGGGCTACATATTTTCGACGTTGTGTATTTTGTAACAAAAGTTCGCGAGACCGTTAAATCACGCATTAACGAGATTCAATAGACAATTATATAGAACAAGGCAGCATGTAATACATAATAAATATTTTAGTTGAAGAACTCGTTTTCAAAAGTATACAAAATAATCTAATAATATTAAACTTTTAGACATAGTGATTCTAACTTGATAGGAAAATAATTATAAATTGTTGGCTCTTGAAAAAGTGTATAAATTATGCAGTAACTAATTAATTATTATCCACATTACTTAAACTCTTTACATATATTACCAGTGAAAGATGAACAAATAAGTATTAAAATGTAATACTAGATCGATGAAATATAATAAAATCACTTATTTTATTTTTTACAACTGAAAAAAAAACTATTCCAATGTAAGAATGTCCCCCTTAATAAACTGCAAAGTACGTGACATATTTTTTCATAATAGCTTACGAATAATTTTAAGTCTGGGCGGACCAACCTGTATTGTTGTTCCAAGAAGAAGCAATCTTTTTAATGTACTTTCCTTCTATCATATCGTAACATTCACCTTAATACCTGAATGAAAACCTGAAGTTCTATAAAAATGTGACACTCGCCGTTTTGCCCTACATAGCTACAAATAGAATGGAAGAAGGTCTCTTTATTTTAAAATTATCTTCTACCGTCGCAAACCATGCGGATAAAGACTATTGTTGTACCGTGAACACAATTACTTAAGAAACATTTATTTTTTCATTCTGTAAGAACGGGGCATTTAATCTTTTTCTCGAGAGCAACTGTATCAAAATTAATAAAAATAAAATTTCTTTCCCAATTAATACTTATTTTTCCGTTGCATAATCAAGTTGGGAATATTTTACCGTAACCGTTTTAATATACAGATTTCACTCCATTATACAGGGTGGTCGGGGACTGGTGGTACAATTACAGGATCACCCTGTATATCTGCATATCGCATCTGATTGATGCAAATAGTGAAAATCATATTAAAAACATTAATTTTGTATTAAATTTAATAATACTAAAAATATTAGTTTTTTTCTATTTTTTAAATTGTACCTACTATGAAACACTCTAACACTAGACTGTTGAATGGTGTGTATTAAAGCCGTTCGAGATGTTCGTCATGTTCCACTGCACTCTTAAAATTTGATTGGTCAGTCAATCACGAAATTGTGGAAAATAGTATTCTTGGCAATTTCGAACGCAGTTGTGGACCAACTGTGACATGAAATACTGCCGACTATTCTCGCTCCTTTACGATAACACCTGACGAAAATAGTCTTCCAGTGCAATCACTTATGGGACTGCACCAACGACTCCAGAAGTTATAAAACTCGCAACTTATGGGAACTCTTTACGAATAGCACAGCGTATGTACTTCGTGACCGTTGATTTCACGACGATTATATCGGGGCCCATTTGCGAATGTTTCATGTAAGAAACGAAAACCGGGCTTCAATTTAAAATTTGCATTCATATTCGTACACTTATGAGAATGATGGTTGGGTTTGGACACGATTTCGAGGGGGATTTAATACGTCGCACAGTATAGCTACTGCTGCTCGACCAAATGAGTGATGTTATCCGGAAATGAGCCGAACCTGAACGGACACATTACCGGAAATATGATATTTTGCTTTTAGGTCATAAAGTCGCAAATAAATCTTGCGGAATTTTGCCTCATATAATAAACTAATCAAAGCTAGAAATATAAATACAGTGGCTCCAAAAAGTATTTGAACACTAAGTTTCTCAATTTCGAAAAATTGTCGATATGAAAACTGATAATTTCGTTTAAAAAATAGTACAACAATGAACTTGGTCTCATTATAAAGGTTGAGACTTCTACTTTTATAAACCATCGTTAATTTTTATTTCCTGCCTTATGTGTACTGCCAAATTTACAGTAATATGAGGTACTATTGATTTTTTGCGAAATTGTCACAGGTTAAATATCAATCATTTTTTCAGAATCGGATTCAAATACTTCTTGGATCTACTGTCTATTCAAAGAAAATTCAGAGAAATCCGCAATTGCAGAAACAGAGATGCTTTACGATAGTCAAAGTAAATCATCTGAAAACTTTAAGTGAAGATGCACACAAGGATGTACGAAGAAAAATTCAAGAAAAATGGAACCGACAGTGGCGGAGTAGCGGAGTATAAAACGGAAGAGACTACGTGATACAAGAGATGGTATTTTCTCATAAAATTTTACGTTTTCGTTACCTAAAACGGAACAGGTGATAACAATGATGTTTAAAACCGAATTACTGTACTATGTATATCAGCTAACTAACACAAGTATTTGTACAACAATAAAAAACAGCAAGACTGCAGAAAAGGAAAAGGAAGACTGTCTAAATGACAACAAATATTTAAAAAGAATTATGGAGTACCTTGACAATAACTAGTTAACAAAATCATCCGTTATTAGAAAGAAATATAAATAGTAATGTTATAGTTGTTCTGCTTCGTACAATAATATTTGGTATAATTTTGAATTTTTTATAAGAATTGTTATGTATAATAATTAAATTCCTTTGTCAATCTTATATTTTCATTGTCAGTTCAATACAATACAATACATTTTGCACAGATGAAGAGTATGTTTGTATTGAATACTTTTTATAAATGTTCACTATAACTGTACGATTAAGCATTGAATATGTACTTTATAAATATGTGAATTTTAACCCTTTATTATAAATATTTGACATCCATGTGAATAGACGATGAAATATAATTCACTCAAAAAAAAAGGAAATGTTAAAATATAAATAGCAGAAGTATGAAATGAAAATAATAATGCCTCATTGGTGAATACAACTCATTCTTTAAACCGATAGAAATTCTGAACGAAGTTTTTCACACTCTGATATCTACTACTCGTATATTAAAGCCAAGATAACTAGAGTAGCAGTAAACAAAACTGGGTATCTTCTGCGAGTAAACTTTTCCACGTAGACGTAAGTATTGAAAGTGTTTATGAATTATTGCATGATATTAGCAGTGTTCAGCAATAAAGTGGAAACTCGCAGAAACTTTACTCCATCGAACTCTCGTAAAAGAATTCGCGAAAATAGCTTCTATTACTCATCGAATTTTTTTCTGGCAAACTGGAACTTTGAGAACAGCCAACGGTAAACTGTGTAGTGAATAAATTTCTTCTATCGCAATGGGAAGTATATATGCAAAAACAAAGCAATGTAAAATATGAAATATAAATGTTAATAGTAAAAGGTGTATGAACCAATTCACCAAATTAAATAGCTTCAAAATAATTTAAATAGACTTCCTATACTGTTTTACTGTTACATATAGAAAATCTTCAATATTTAAAAGAATATATTTTTGGAGTCACAAACGTTATACAAAAATCAAGAATCAACATAAATCAATTTTTCTAAAAATGCAGAAATTAGAAAATATCAAATACTTATGCGATCATATTTTTCTGATAATTTTTGATTTCATGTCATGATAAATAATCAACCTTTCAGCAAGCAACCAAGGGAAAAAGGACAGGAAAAAAAATATTGATATTTTATTATTGTATTGTTACCATTCAATTTCCAACTTCTCGAATACTAAATTGAAATAATTTCATGTTAAATAAGTTTTATACTTTCCATTTTCAACAATGCGGTACGGTTTAATTTACAAGTAACATAAGTAGTGAAGATTCAAAAGAAAATTGTGATAATTGATTCTGGTAAACATTTTTGTACTTATATATGTCGTGTAGCTAAAAATGCGCAAACTTAAAAAGAAGGTACGAAAAAACTGGGAAGTATTGATTATATTAGAAAATCTATTTTTTGATTATATATACATACTATAATAAAACTATAATATATAATAAAATAATATAAAATTGAAGACTAATGGTTCGTTCAAGAGGAATGATTTTACATTTTCCTCGCGTAAAAACACGTTTGAAATACTACACGTAGTAGTTCACTATGTTAATCCAAGTGAGACCGTTTTTCGGACAATGGAATCCCCGTTACGAGTAACGATAAAACAATCTGCAATGGCATTAGATGCAACTGACGAGAATCTGATTACAGTTCTCGTACACGTACTCGCTTATTACCGTTGCCGTTTAATCGCATTACATACACGTTCTGTTTGTTGCGCCAATATTTAGGACCGAGCGATAAATCAGCCACAAAGTCTACGTTTCCTAATGTTGTACATTGAGTTCGGTTTGTTTGCCCTTTGTAACGATTATTGTTCCTAAAACGGCATCCTTTCCTCTGACGGACACGTGCACACACGACGCAGCGCGCGCGGTTGTTAAATAAATGAACGAAACAGTAGCCCAAAGTCAAATTCCCTGCCGCTTTGTTAAGCGTGTGCTCATTAAGTACTCATGCGACGACAAAAGATTTTCGGACTACGAGTACGTTACCGTGTTTTGCTAACTGCAACTTGCCAACGTAAACTGATTACATTTGAGACCCAGCGAATACTATCGGTACACGTTACTAATACTATTACTACAAAATTCAGATTTCAGGTCGCGTCGAATGTTATAACAGTATCGTGCAATTGTTCCCCATAATTTATAGTTTGATCTACAGGGTGGTCCGATAACTTTGACCACCTCGAATATTTCCATTATTTGTAATAATATGAAAAAATTATATACAGCCATACAACCATTTTTGTTAAGGAAAATGTCGCTTCAAATGACCCAAGGAACCTCCCATTTCCCGCTTACGCAGTCGTTTTGGGACACCCTGTATACAAAACTTGCATTCTGTAGAGGGGGAAATGTAGTAATGCACATAGTCACCACATTCAAATTGAGGGCCATCGGTACGAGCCGAGGGAGAAAAGTACTCTGCCAGTACACAAGACATGCGCAACAGAGACGGGACGCGTCACGTGACCGAGCCGTGACGGATGCGTAGGGGAATAGCGTCATAGAAGGGGAAGAGTATAGTGGGACAGAAGTCTTAATCAAGGTAAATACATTTTTATGTAGAATTTGATACTCTATCAATTCACTATACATAAGGTACGTAATTTCACTCTTCGAATCTTCGAAACGCCTTCGCCGATATAAACAATTTTGTATATGCAAGTTTTGTATACACCATTTTCTCATATTGTTACAAATAATGAAAATATTCGAGGTGAATAGAAAATAAACGCTTATTAAATGTTTTTATTTAAAACTGAAATTATATTTGTAATTTGGTCATTGAGAAGACTCGTGAGATTATATGTCGGTGAAAAAAATCTCAGCTTTATTTTAATACGTAAAAATGGAAATCTGATCTTCTTTTAAATGATAAAAACAAATGACAGCTTTACCTCTCCTATGCATAATTTCCGGAAATATTTAACGACTTTTGTGAAATCTTTTCATGTATTCGAAGAGAAATTGCGTGAAAATAAAAATGCGTTACGATCAGACCTATTCCCGTTTCATATTTTCAAATAACCAAATTTTTCGATCACTTGTCAGCTATTTTCATGCAAATAACATGTCACGGGATTGACTCCAATAACTAACGGAATTTCATTCAAATAATATAATAAAATAAAGATTTGTCTGAAAAATAGCCACCTCTATTTTGATACTTCATTGACCTTACTGAATTGTTATGGAACGCAACAATTGATGCTATCAGTTTTACCAAGATATATGTTTTCACAAATAAATAGGACACGCAGAAGAGATAAAAATGAAATTCGTTAAAAATACATTTTTCAAATTTTTCAATTACATATCATACTGAATTGTATAATATCAGTTTCCTGTTACGATCTCAGCTACCTCGGTTATTCATCTGAGAATATGTTAGAAAATCAATATACATATAATATTTAGTATGTCAATTATCTATCGTACAGTTGATGAGAGTATGCCGTGAACAAATTCTACATTCAATACAGAAAACAGATGTAATCAGTTATGCGAGAGATCGTAAACTGTACAGGTATATTAAATTCACTTAATTTTAATAATAATTTATACCTCCACGTACTTGCTGTATCTCTACCTACTTCCAGGTAACTTTAGAAATACAACATTCCTGACGGACGGAAATCCATAAAAGAAGCCATTTTAATTAATAAATTAATATATCGTACATCGTGTATATGATCACATGTAATTACTTTTAATACAATTTTCAAAATATCATTAATAATCTCCCAATTGATACGATAGAAAAAAATAGAAGAAACGCTTAAGACACGCGACGTAATAATTATAACTTATGCGTTATAGAAAAATATTTGAAATCGATTAACCGAGAAACAGAGCTTTGTAAGAGATAATTTGTTGTATACCCGCAACATTTAATTAACTTTCATTACAGTTTGAATGTGACTATCGTTTCAATTTCTCACGATTCTCGGTTTGCTAAAATTGTTGTCCGAAAATAAAATAATTACTAATTGGTACACCTAATAGTTGCTAAAACGATCAATCCAGGGTGCCAAAGGCGATGGTCAAATATTAATCATAGCGACGCGGATGCTTTCGACAATTTCATAGCAGTTGCTGTAGCGATTTCTCGAATTGCAACTCGAACGTTGTTCGTTAGGTCATTAATTGTTTGTGGCTTGTTAGCGTATACTCGACTTTTCACAAAGCCCTGCAAAAGATCTGATGGTATTAAATCGTATGACTTTGTAGCTAGGCCAATTGAAATCTGCATTTCATGAAATCATACTTCAATAGCAAAAACTGAATTTTTTTTCGAGTTGTACGATATATCTGTGGTTGTAAGGAAGAACGCCGCATGTCACATACTTTCACTTTCGAGATATAGTATAGGACATCGGCTAAATTGCATTATTTTTTTAGCCTTTCAAATTTGTTTTCACGATTTTTTTTCTGATAAATACGTAAATCCTATACTCTAAAGCTCAATTAGTGCCTAAACTCAAATTTTTTGAAATTGTCACATTCGGCGTTTTTCCTTACAACCACAGATATGTATAGCATTTTTACAATAAGTTTATTGCTACAATGAATAGGTACCTGTCCATGGTTAACACTAGGTTTACGGAGCACTAAACTTGACTATCTTATCTTACTTTATAAACAGAACAAGAATGTATCTATCCAAATTGTTAGCCATTTTTTTTTTATAATATATATCCAAATACATTTTGTAGAATAATTTCTCATGAATGCATGTTTACAATCTCAATAATCGTAAACTAAAAATATTAGAATCCGTAATTTCGACAAGTCCCGTAGATCTAGTGTTAAAATTGTACTATCTTCCACTAAAACAAAATGGCGTATGTCATTTAAAAAGACACGACGCGTGAACAATATACAGATTTTGACGAACCTTTGGTATAAAAATAAAGTTTAGATGGAATGTTCGTAGCTCTGGGTCTAGATAGACCCAAGTCTCGCGAACGGAGGGTTGAAACGACCGTAACCACTTGGCACGAAACAAAAGACTACTTATCGAACGGCCTTCGCGCAGCCGGGCCCGTTTAAAAAGAATCTAAAGCGCTTACCTTGATGGTGAACTGCCTGCACATCGGCTTGTACGCGTTCGTTCCACAAACGAGAAATCGATCAGGCCCTTGTCTGCCGAATACGCGCACGTAATTCTGACACTCGTCCTCGCTACGTCCCTTCAAGTAACAAAGTTCACGATGCGCCCCACTGCTGGACCACTGCAACCTCTGCAACAAACAAGATCAAGCGACCATTACGTTGGAATCTAATTTCTAGAATGCGGCACACGGTTTCAACGAATGCCGGCGCGAACACGGCCGTACTACAGAAACGAGATTTCGAAAATTACGTAAGTACTCGTAGTAAATTTAGGTTGAATCCTTAATTAGCAGGTTTTTTTTTCTGAAACGACCCAGATGAACGTGGATTAAACAGAGGTTTTAAAAATATTCGAATAAAAATTTTGGCGGAAAGACTTTATACTAAAACGCTGACACTTTGCTCTTCATTCCACGTTTGTGTGAGTGATCGCCTTAGTATTCCGTACTCCGTACTACTATCGTGTTATCAGTGTTAACAATTGTGTGTCCTTACAAGATAATAATATGATAATATTTGGTTTAAACATTACAAAAATATAATAATTTAATAATACTGTGACCGGACGCAGCCTTGTTTGTCATGCACGACACCTTCTGTGTTAGGTTCACTCGATCGATAATCGATTCCCCCAGAGTTGGGCATTATCGAAATAAAAAATTATTCAAATAAGTTCTAAATGAAATACACTGTATCTTTTGATTTTTATTCGATGTCAGATGAAGCGCGAGAATTTATCTGTATCTTATACCTTTCAACTGTTTGGTTCGGAGAGTTTATTCGTCTGTCTCTCCGAAAATTTTCTAGTTATCTTGAACTTTTATTTGAAGGTCGAATACAGCGCCACGATGTATCTTACGGTTGTATCTGTCGTCACTTGGTCGCGGAGTATCCGTTAGATTTTATTGGAAGAAATAGATTGGTAACCTTGTGGGTTATTTGAATCCAGATGTCGCGCGAAATTTATCCGTTATCTTTATTCGTTATTTGAAGCTCTATTCAGCCTGACCATTTATTTGACGCTTTTATTTGTGACGAGTATTTCGAAGAGATAAAAATCACATTGTATATCTTTATTCGTTATTTTTATTTGACTTCAAATAACTGAGATTTTGAAACTCTTAGAAGAAGGAGAACTTTTGTAATATTGGACTGTACAATTTGAATTTTTATGAACAATTAGAACAATTACTTTAATCAAGAAGAGTTGAATGAAGAACTGCATAAATCACACATTATTAATTAAACGATTGTTTAAACAAATAAATTTTTATTATTTACACGATTTTTTAAACAAATCAATTTTTATTATTTAAACGACTGTTTAAACAAATCAATTTTTATTATTTAGACAATTGTTTAAACAAATCAATTTTTATTATTTAAACAATTGTTTAAACAAATAAATTTTTATTATTTAAACAATTGTTTAAACAAATCAATTTTTATTATTTAAACGGATGTTTAAAACAAACAATTTTTATTACTTACACGATTGTTCGAACAAATCAATTTTTATTATTTAAACAATTTTCGTCACTTTTTCCAATGTGTAAAAGTCTTTACAATAAATGGAAATGTCACTTTGTTTCACCAACGGTACTCTGCTGGATATTAACAGTTCATTTGTACATATTATAACCTGACAACGTCGCGTCGGATCAAGATGTCAGTTATTTGAAGTAAAATAAAAATAACGAATAATGATACATGTGATTTCTATCTCTTCGAAATACTCGTCACGACTAAAACAATCGAATAAATCATCTTGCTCCATCGAGTTTCGAATCATTGAAATCTCACAGATAAACTTCCGTCGCGAAAATCTGACGGATACACCGTAAGATACATGGTGGCGCTGCATTCGACTCTCAAAAATTCTCAGCTGTATCCGCTGTATCTCACGGATATTGCCTTTCGATTAACTTCTCGCCGCTAGAGGCGTTGAATACACAATACGCTGTTACTTCGAGCTTCGATAAACTACAGATGACGAATGAAATTTCTGAATGTTGAATATGTATTTCAGAAAAATAGGTAGAAATAAAAGATAACCAAAAATTATCTTTTATTTAAAAATTTTAGATTAAAAATTGCCCATCTCTACGATTCCCTGATACTGCGGACTGCGGACATACCATGCGGGCCACAACAATGTATTACACAGTAACATTCGTACCTACGTCACCACATTCCTGCCAGGAACCTTCTTTCTTCGTTTTTTAAATACAATATAGATTATAGTGGTTAAGCTATTAATATGAACTGAAAATATAGTACCGCTAACAATGCATAAATGCTGATAAAAAGATTGGCATAATTGTTGACGAAACTGTGCAAATCCTTTTATCAAACATATGAATTCCTACAATTTCCAACAAAATTTTTATACCATCTTTCGTAAATGGATTCATTACATTATCCGAGTACACCGAACAACGGAAATAATATCCTGGAAATGACGAACCCATTAATACTTCTTTCTCCGAATGCACACTGTGCTAATGAACGCGTTAAATAAAAATAGATGCGCAACAACTATGGAAGCACGCGATCCCGAATGAAATGAATACTTGAACACTTACTGCTTCAATGAGGAATAATGTTATTACGGTGCTCCCACTTAATTAAAAAATGATTTAGAGCGTAAAAGTTGTATGAATGATGTTGCATTTTGCCGTCCACGATAGGAAATGTAAGAAAAACTAGAATTAAATAAAAAAACGAACCTAAGGTCGACATTGGATTTAGCATGGGCAGAACATTCCCAGTTAGTCGTGAAATTCAGCAGCAAAAATTGAAATATTGGAAAAAACGAGTTATTTATACGGGTACAAAAACAGTACTAAACTTGCCTGTCATTTAAAAAGAATTTCGGATGTACCGAAAAAATATAAGTCATACGTGACACGAAATTCCCCGGCGAGATATGTAAAATAATTCCGGAATTATCCGCAGAATCTTCGATATTTCGCGCACATGAATAATTTAATTACGAAATTTCAGTGTAGGAGGATCGTGCGCAGTTTTTGAAATTCCCATTCATTATATCAGATAACACATTAGCAAAAAAGTTCAAGAAAAACAGGCAGTCGAAGAGAGAAATCCCATTAAATTATAGGCTTACTGGTCCAATAAACAATTTCAAGCAATAACGAATTACATTCTTGTGCCAAAATGATAATGCAGGAATCAATAAATTGTTTCGAACAATAAGGGCTTAAGTATACATATAATATATAGATTGTGGAGGTTTAAACAAATTGCGGTAATTTGCATACAGAACCTGGAAAAAACACGACTTTATTTTCTGTATGAATAATTTCAACATTTTTAACTCTAGGCACCCGAATGGCAGCACTGAGGTACCATTATTGAATTTGTTTATATTTAATAAATTACCAAACATTTAACTAATATACAGGGTGGTCCACACAACTTATTTACCCTCAATGCTCCAAAAAACGCTTCCACTGACAAAAAAAAACTATATGAATTACATAATGTATCCCTTCAAACCATAAAATTTTTCTAGAAAAAGTTTTTTCATACAATGCATACTTTGAAAGTTATCGAGGGTGAACAAGTTTTGGTACCATGGAAAAATTCGAAAACGTAAGAAACGTTCGGTTTTTCGAGTTAAAATGGCTCCGAATGCAAAGGGTTAATACTCCAGTCCTGACTTTGTTTGAAAATTCTTTAGGCTATAAATGCATAGGGAATGCGCAGTTTAACGAAACATAATTTCACGGGGAGGATAATAAAATTTCCGTCGGGCAGTGTCTCTTGAAAACTCTTCAAGCATTTTTTAATCATAGCGTGCACGTGTCCCAAGGAGCTCGTATAACCGAGCTGCCATCGTGTTCGGAGACTGCCATTCCGTTCGCCATCGACGAACATAACTTCGAACATAATTATAAAATACTTTTAGCGAGGTGTTCGGTCAAAAATCAAACGTCGCTCACCCTGACTGGAAATTCCGGATTTCCTTGCGCGAACCGACAATCGCTCGAGGCGATCGTGGAAAGATCCAGTATGTGAGTATATGAAACAACGAGACGCAAGGTGAAATAGGGGTGGGGGAGTGGGGGGGGGGGGGGGGTGGGGGTCTGAGAATCATGAAGGAAAGGGTGGTGTGGTGGGGTCTTGCAAGAGGAGCTGCAGCTGCAGCTGCATATTCTAGAGCAGAAATCCTTGAACAGGCTGTGCACAAGCCCCCGCACACCCCCTCCTCACGCGCTTTCCCCCATGCCAGTAAGTAATCGAGCAGTTCGCGCTATCTTTTTATGGCTTTTCATGGCCGAGCCAGAAATTTCCTCTCCTTTGATAATTTCGGATGGTCGTGGTACGGGCTCCGTCAGCTACAGAAGCTAAATCTTATCAGCTGCTACTTCGTTGGGTCTACTTTTCCGGTGAAAGAACGACGATAGATAGATAGATAGATGATCTTGTTACAGTGCATTATCTAAAATCGTATTTTCTACCCGTAACCAACATGCCGTCCTCGACCGTCCTGTGGGCACAACGACAGGAAAAAGTGTTTGTACACTGCCATACCTTCCCTCGAATTGGTATTATTAGTTTTCGTGGTATAGCACACGGAAAAATAAGGTTTCCCTTAGACTGAGCTACACAGAAGACTGAGTTCTCAGCAGATGTTCTGGTACCAGCCTTCTTCAATTGATTTACTATTTAGTTTTTAATAACGTCGGCTGACGGTTATTTATAATAACACTTTGGGTGATTTGGCAGATATGATTTTTTTTTTCAATAGACTTGGAAATCAATTTTTACTACAAATCTGTTAAGTGAATCTAATCTGATTAGGAACATTGACTTTTATATCGATAGACAGGATTTTATGTGACTGTTTTATGTAGTATTTACTGTTCTCTCTACGTGACAAACGGTATTTTTACATTATCAATGGTTCGCGAAACGTTCCAGTGTTTGCATTTAAATTAAACATACCGAACAAATTCAATGATATTCACAATTATTCCGACACTCGCGTGAAATCGTTTCTATTCATGTCCGCTGTACACGCCGAGCCGTACCCATATGCGTGTTTGCAATCTGTCACGACCGCTGACTATATGTTCCCCTTAAATAAAACAGAAACTCATTGTCGGAACTCTTACGTTGTAAAATGGAAAGTAGCGAACTGTACGTGCTAGCGCACTAAATACGCTGTTCAAAATAGCGTTTAATTATAAATAGACTACGAATCATTATGCAAAAACATCGTTTCTCGTACATTAGTTTCAGTAGGTGTGCAACGTAACGAGAATTAACATAGAGTCAAGAATAAATTCGTAATACGAGTCGATGATAAGATTTGTTAATGTGAAACTGGTGTAAACACTTCATTATCTTTTATTAAAGTTGTAATTAGATTTTATACGTACAATATATACCGTGAACACGTGAAACTCGCAGTCCAAGTATAAATTACGCCGTTGAGTGACGGGCCATGTAATTATTGCCGAGTAGGATGCTGACCTTTCCTTAGAGCATTTTTATGTAATCACAGCGAATGACTGATTTACAATGTGAAGTAATCAGTGAGAAGCATTCCTACGTCGTTTTTACATAGTGTTAAACTCGTTATAGCTGATAGGTCTTAATAGATTATCAATTGCAGAACATAATTCAGAGCGGCACGAATACTTTTTTCTCGATACTGCAACGTCCGCAGGATTCTTTTTGTATACGTTGCACATTTCCCCCTCCCTCCCCCCCATCTCAATATATTGCTGTATTAATCACTGTTCTCCCCCACCGGTTTTACCGTCTATACTGCAACTTCTCAGCAAAGTTTCAATAAATTACTTAAAATTTATTCCGATACCTATCCGTGACCCAGAAATTCTGTCTACCGTGAAATCTAATTTTGCCCCATCAGTTTCACGATGCTGTTGTGTATCGCGAAATATAGGAAGTAAATCAAATTTTCTACTTAACTTTCGAAGCTTTCTCTCCCGTACTCTTCTCCCCCTTCTATGTAATAGAATGTCGATCCATTGATAAAGTATTACTAGCTAGCCCGAAGACTTTTAATAAAAATCCTTTAGTTCAATATATGCCATTCGGCTTTACCTTTCGTGTATTTGCAAATTAATCCGTGGAAAGTAAAGTTCAAGTTTAAATTTATTTCAGAATTTCTTCAGTCGTTTACTTTCTGAATGCTTTATCCACTAAGGAGTCCAATTGAAGCGAAACGTGTGAATTTTTCAATCAATTTTCTCGGATCGATTACTTTTAATAAATCTGAAAATCTGAAAATTACTTCATTTGATAAGTAAGCAACGAAAGTGAAGTAGGAAGAGAGCTGGTTGGGAATAGAGGCTGGCGTTTGCTCGACTATGCAGGTAGAGCTTTCGCGACTAAAGTTCTTTTCGAGGTTCGCAAGTTAGACGGCCAGTGACGCAAGGAACTAAACCCATAAAAGAACGGGGACAGCGGTGTTGTGTGAGAGAGGCTCGTAGAGGTGATCTGATTGTTCAAAGAGCGTGGAGATTGGATTGTAAGAGCTTTAACAGTCATGGGTCTTATTATACGATGAAATATAAATCCGCAATTAATGATTTTACATCAGCATTACGAATTCACATTTTATCATAAAAGAGATGTTTTATCTAGACAGAAACAATATTGCAGTACCCTTCTGCCTAGCTGGAAACCTTGTCCCGAGGAGATTTCGACTGAGGAACATCAGAGTGCTACGCAACTCTCTCAGTTTCGGCAGTCCTTCAACTTTATGACTTCCACTTTTTCATACCTGGACACCCGGGTTCCATAGTCTAGAACAGCCCTACGCCACAAACCCCTCTTCCATCGCGTTGGTTGACTAGCTAGGGGTCTTGTCTCGAAGAGACTTTGACCAAAGGACTCCCGAGTGCTAAGCTGCCCGCAGCCCTAGATTCCTGTGGCCTCCTGCCTCGATGCTCCTCAATTTTCATTACTGAACACCTGGGAGTCATAATCTACACCACCTCTACAGAAGTAGGACTTTCGCGGGCAAGAGTATTCGTAATCCCACTCACAGATTACTGTAGCAACAGCCACGGTCGGAGTGGGACTCCACTAGCACGCGACGCACACTGGGACATTTTCCCGATCTTCTAGTCTAGTCGGTGAAAATTATTTATTCTGTTAATTTCTTTGTGTTCAATCTATTGTACTGTTAGGAAACTGGAAGAATAAAGACAAAAAATCATTTTTGAAATTATAATAATTATTTTGATCGATCCGAATATGTATAAAATCTTGATTTTATATCTGCTGTGCATTTGCAATATTGGTCTAGCCGGTGAAAATTATTTATTCTGTTAATTTTTTTGTGTTCAATCTATTGTACTGTTAGGAAACTGGAAGAATAAAGACAAAAAAACATTTTTCAAATTGTAATCATTATTTTGATCAATCCGAATATGTATAAAATCTTGATTTTATATCTGCTGTTTATTTGCAATATTGCTCTTAATATTGTTAAGCAACTCGAGCGTACACGAACAACGCTATCATCCGTTGGTTTATATTTGATTGTATCGTAAGCTTTCTCTTACTTAACCACGCCACTTGCTGTCTTAACCCCTTGCCCTACGATTTATTTTACGGTTTTAGTGATTAGAACTTTTTTGTAGTTCGCAATTTCCTAAAAGAAGAGAAAATTTATATCTATCGTATGCCTATACATGCTCTCCAATAACTGTACATTAACAAAACCAAAATAGAATTTCATCTTGATTTAAAGGAAATTAATAGCATACATATTTATTAGACTCTGTTCAGAATCTTCATCACGAGTCTGACACGTTATTGTAGGGCAAGGGGTTAAGAAACCATGTTAAATTTATACAGATTTACCGGTTTTAAACTTTAAATGAAAATTATTTGAATAATATATGTTATAAGAGAAAATAGTTTTGATAAGAAGCGAATGATTTTAAAAGGGCACGATCATACAATGGTTTTGAAGGGTTGCATCGTAACCAAAAAACAAAATGGAATCGTACACTTTGTAAAGTTTTGATCAATGCAGCTCGATATTCTCTACAAAAGAGATATTGTCGGAGATATTTTGATCAGAATGCTGAGAAATGCTCACACACAGGTACTATGATGCTTTGAAACAACAGAAGCAAACTTTTAACATATTCTATCTACTAAGAAATGATGAAACTTGTCACTGAGAAACTATATTTCGGGAAAATTGGGACCTCATGGTTTCGCGAAGCGTGCAGACCACTACTACCACTTCCCTGCGATCCAGTAAACCAAACTAAAATTGGCCTAATCTACAATTCCGCCATCAAATAACTCGACCAAATTTTAATTAGTCGTTCAAACAGGATCGGACGTTTGTGATGTAATTTCCCGTTCGGTTTACCGCGGAAAATGGATCCGTGAACTGAAAGAGAGGAACAAGCAGAAGGAGAGAAGGGAACGTCAGGAAGCTGTCGAGCGGATGACAGAAGAGCGTGAACCTGTCGGTTCCTTCGGGTTCAAGAAGACCAATTATTCCGCGGCGGGCGACGCTGTTCGGTAAAGGCGGATTGAAAACTGCCCAATTTGCAAATGGAATTGTCCAATTAAATTTGATTTACACGTTATCCGTAATCGATGCCTAATTAATTCCCGGGTCCCCGCGGTGATTTCTTGCCGCGCTTTCTCGCGGCTGCCGGGCGCCGGGCGGCCGCGGCGAAACCAATTAAGCCGCCGAACGCAGATTTCGGTCGAGTGTGATTTAGGAACAGCCCTGGACGTTCCGTCTTTCTCCTTCACTGTCCGGATCCATGTGCGCGTGTACACCCTCGGTCTTGGCTCCCGACGAGTCTCGAGCGACGCGCCGCACCGGCCCGGCCCGACCCGGTTTTTTGTACTAATTAGAATACGTCTGGAGATCCTGGTGCCCGGTTCTAGGTTCCTGGTTCTGGATTCCGTCGAAGCTAACCGGCGACCAACGACTACCGACGACGAATTACAACCAGACCGAAAACTTTCCACCGCAAAATCGCACTGCATATTCATCGAGTAATACGATTTCACACTTTCGAGGCTCCGGCCGGTTTTACGGGATAACCTGTGGATAAATTCGGCCGCGGACATCGCTCTGATCCTCGTCGTCCCGTCCGGCGCGGGGAAAAACTTTTTTCCCCCCGTATATACAGGGTGTCCCAAAATTCCTTCAGCTCCCTGAAATGGACGGTTCCCGAGGTCATTTGAAGCGACATTTTCCTTTTCCAAAATGTTTGCCGCGGCTTCGTTTAGGAGTTATTAACGAAAAACGCGGACCAATCAGAGCGCGACCTAGACGCGTGGTGGCAAAGATGGCCCGGCGCGCCAGCTGAGCCGTAATACGACGCGAAAGCCGTCCCGACCCACCGCGTTAAACATCTGGCGACAGACGTCACGACCTCCATATCAACAAGGACCTCGCGTATCTGACCGCGCATCCCTAATATACGTATACAACGAAAGCCGTCCCGACCCATCACGGTATATCGACAATTACTGTACGATTTATAGCACTGTTTTTATGACTACTACGTCACGATGTATTGATCAACATGAACGGTTTGCGCGTAAGTACTTATCTGCGATGAAGAAAGTCCTCGTATCAAGAACTCACGGACCCAGACGACTGCTGACGCGCTGGGATTATCTTTGCCAACACGCGTCTACGGCGCGCTCCGATTGGTCCGTGTTTTTCGTTAATAATTCCCAAACGAAGCCGCAACGGACATTTTGGAAAAGGAAAATTTCGCATCAAATGACCTCAAGAACCGCCCATTTCAGGAAATTCAAGGAATTTTGGGACACCCTGTATAGACTCTCTTCTGGCCCGCGCTGCATACATTCCCTTCCGATTTCGACTTTACTTTGACGCCGCGCGACACCGCGCCGCGACGCGCCGGGATCGTACGAATACGTTTCCCGTATTTGAAAGTGTAACGATCCCCATGTCGAGAGAGGGACAGAGAGCACGAAGCGCACCGCACCGATCGAAAAAGTTAGCGGTTCTGTTTGAACTTCTGCCCGCGAAAAGGACAACCGGACCACTCGAGCTTCCCTCGCGATCCAACAGAGCGAGCTCCGGCTAACGACCGGCCGACAAGAAGAGATATTTTCTTTCTTTCGTTCCTTTTTCAGTTCCTCGCGCGAAACTGGAAGTTGAAAGTTCTTGTTCCGAGTCCTGGACGGCTTTAGTTTAATCCTTTTTCGGGCTCTGTGGTGTGGGTAATAAGTCAGTTTTCACGGCGGCTTTCTTGGCTGACGGATCAGCCCGCTATTTATAATGAATAAAAATGAGATTCAATTATTCCGTTCATCTCTCTTACCCCGAGTCCCCTGGTCTTTTATATGCAGAGCGACGAGAAAAGGAGACCAAGATTTATTGGCGCACACTGCTAACCGAAAGCAACATAATTCAAATAATAATTAATCTAAGCTTATTCCCCAGTTGTACAAGGGTCGCGTATTTTTTGCGACCGTAAATTTATATTTCACGTAAAGATAATTAATTAAGTCAATTTTGTACGAGCATCATATTCCGAGAATTTTTACTTCTTCAGAGAATACGTTCGATTCGGTAAAACGTTATAACTAGACTGCAGATATCCGTGCATTTATGATATTTATATATTTCTGAAATATAAGAAAACATGTTTTTTATGGAACGTTAATGATATTTTTACTTTATTTTTTTCATAGGGGACTTTCTAGTTGGTACCAGAGTCGCCTGATGAGGGGAGGGACCACGAATCGAGGGGAAAAAGTTATCCTCTCTCTGTCAGTACCGGATTAGTCACGTGACATTGTGACACACGCACGACAGATACGGAACGCGTCACGTGACCCGGCGCAAGAGTGGGGAATGGCGGCTCTGCTTGTACATTGAATTTGTTCCTAATTGTGGCCGAATTAACGAGTCGAAACTACTTAACAAACGTCTACTTTAATGTGCATGTTTCATGAACATTTATAACCGTATTTTACAAAAATTACCACTGCAACACAGGCTTTAGTGGTTTAAAAAAATCGATGTTTCGTCATCGCAACGAAAATGCACGCAATCATAGAAATATTCCAAAAAAGGTGAAACTTCTTTGTTTTTATAACAATTGATATTTATAATAATATACATGAAAAATCCGCAGTTTAGTCATCAGCCATTATATTACTTCGTGGTATGAAAATAAAATTATCATTAATAGTAACTTTTAATGGTTGATTTGATTGATTGATTTTCACTGATAGTATCAAAATTCTTATTCAATTACTCAGTTTCCGGTGAATTAATTAAACGAACAGCAGCTTTGTTAGGGACAATAGAAGATTCACGTAACTACAAGAACTGCATTTAAAAAATGTTTTAAGAAATTGTTAAATAAAGCAGTGAACGGTCCTAAACATCATCAATTATGATTATTATGGCAAACATGAGTAAATCGAATGCACAACAGTAAAAACATTTAATGGTTTTGAAAATACTATTGTATTGTTCGTAACTCTATAACGTCATTAAGAAATAAGTGTCTGTATAGCTCCTATATCATGCAATTGATACAGACAATTATTATTTTGCACAAAAATCCACAATCTAGTTATAAAAATGATCAGCCGTTTTAAATATTTACGTATTAGAAAATATTTAAAATATCGCGAGATGCAATTGTCAATTTGTTCAACTTGTTTTAGTAACGCGTTCGTGGAGTACTGTTCGCTCGCGGAGAGATAGCAGCGTGAACGTTCCACGTTCCGAGCGACTTTCAATAAAATTATCAGCAATAAATTTGCCTCTTGGAGTGCGTAATGAAGTTTACGGTAGAAAAAGCTTGAAAAATTTCGCGGAACAGGTTATATCGGTTACAAAGAATCCGGCCACTTTTGTCCCGAAGTTTGTAACGCGCGGCTACTGTTTCAGTCAGTTTCACGCTCGAACCCGCGTGCAGACCGAGGACAATATCTACTGTTCGCGACGCAGCAGCGCAGCCCGAACATTTTTGTTCGGTACATTTACAAACAGTCGCCGGTTTTTCGGCGTAATATTGTCCACCGCAGAATTCCCGACGACTCCGGAAGTCGCATAGAATTTATTTGAAAACGCAGAATATTCTGCGACCAGCGGGCGAAAATTAACGATCCTCGCCGAGTTAACATGCGTAAAAGGATATTAAATAATTTTGAATTTAAAATGGCCAGATCCGCTCGCAGCTTCTTCCTGCAACGCTGTGCAATTTTACGGCCACTTCCCGCAGTGTACCGTCGATACCGTGGATATTATTTTATACGCGGTGGTCCAAGAAACGTTGGTTCTGCTTTCTCGTTGTTTCGATACCGTGGGACCGTTCCGTCCGAGTCGAAAGTTTGTTTTCGACTCGGCGAGGTTGAAAATAATAATCATTTACCGTGGCGAACGGTCACGTTATTTGTAAAACGTGCTTCTGCGAAAATTACTTCTAAGCACGCAAACGTCAGTTTCAAATGACAGAAATAACTCGAGAAGTAACTGTTCACTGATAAATACCTCGACGACTGGTACTTCTGACTAACTCGAACTTTTTGCCCTTCGGCTAGATTATTGTTATTAGGTAGCTGCATATGAAATTTCCGATTTTAGAATGCAAAAATGAATCCTTTTGATCTAGAAATAGTTTACAGGTTTATTATAAACCATTTTAAGGTACAAAGCTGATCATTAAGGTCCTATCTCCAGTTTTCGTTTAAATATTTAATTCCAAATATAAAGATAGATTATTGTTATTAGGTTGCTGCATATGAAATTTCCGATTTTAGAATGCAAAAATGAATCCTTTTGATCTAGAAATAGTTTACAGGTTTATTATAAACCATTTAAAGGTGCAAAGCTGATCATTAAGGTCCTATCTCCAGTTTTTCTTTAAATATTTAATTCCAAATATAAATATAATTTATTTCAATGTCAACCAACGTGATTGTTATGTATTCTTTTTATATGAGTGAAGGAGTACATATATTCACGAAGGCATTATGTGATTTTTGCTGTTAGTCTAAATCTGTAGTATAGATTTCATGATAGTCTCATAAGTGGTGAATATGAACGATCGAGAAATTTGTAATTCGTTGTCAGAATATGCTGATTATTAGACTGCGGATTTTTATGCAAAATAAAAATGTGGCACATTAATTCCGGGAAGCAGGAGCTAAATAAAAATTAATTTCATACCTTAATCATTTTGATATACTGAAAACAATATAACAATATTCTTAGATTTGTTTCATCTTTTACTGTTTAATGTGTCACCCAGCCAATTTCTTTATATATGCATAAAAATCCACAGTCTACTGATTATAATGGTGCTTGTTCCGATAAATAAGTTTTATTTAGAAAACAGTCGTTTTTGTTTAAAGTTACTGTGAAAAATCGGACATTTTTAGTAGTATTAATTGCGAGATTCAGTTTCTTTTGATTTAGCTTCTTTATCACAGACAGGAAAAGATGTTGAAAATTGACTCTAGGTGTAACAGTAATCGTGGTTAATAAAAATGAGATTTCCTAAAAAATAAAGTTCAGTAGGAATAAGCTGCCGTTGTTATACACAAAATTTATTTTCATCTTATCAATCTTGAAAATAACTAATCATACGATGTTCTTTGCATTTTAATGTAGATCAGCTATTTTTAGTCCACCGAATAGATAGAAGATTTTAAATCTTGTTGAACATAAAAAAGGAAGATATGCAACGAGGTTCTACAATAATTTACATTTACATTGTCAAAATATGCAACCCGAAACTCTGGTTAAAATAATAACTTATCTGCAGATAAATGTTAATCCACTTTTAAAATATTTGGATTACTAAATATAGGGACCATATTCAAATAATTGAGATCGTCAGAGGACGTCAACCGCAGGATAAAACTGTGGTTCGCATAACTTATTTTCGGTCAATTTTCGACAGCACGATGAACCATTATAAATAATGTAATCTTCAAAGATTCATGCACATGATAGGACTACCAACGTTACTGCAATTGCAGATCATCGTTGTTAATGCCTGGCACAAAGCAAAAAGCACTATTTATTATTTCAACTAATAAAAAATTGAATTCAGCAGTATAATAATATTTGAGCAGGCATGTTTTCCTGGTCAGTTCGGATAATCGAGGTTTTACTGTACTTTTTACAAAGAACTAGAACTATTTTGCTGAGAAGCAAAACTTTTTTTGAAACAACAGTTGGTAACCGCCGCTTAAATTCGAATTTATAATGAAGTTACTAACTAGGTACATAATTGCAGGTTAGTTTATAAACTTGCCACGTATCATGCTTCTATATTTCAAACGCAACATTCTAACTTTTGAATATTTAAACATCTTTAAATATTTATGCACGCCTCTAGATGCGCTTACAAGGGAACATACCGAAGTGACATCTGCCAATTTCGATGTAACTTTTGCCATTTACAAAGTTCTTACAACTTCAGTAGTTTCCAAGATATTCGAAGATGTTTCACACCCCTGAACTTTGAGAGCTGTGGCCGCCTCTTCAGTACAAATGATGGCCGACACACTGAGAAAAATATGTCAAGTATTCTTATGAAAACTACTTTCTAGCAAAGTTGCATAAAATCGGATATCACTTTGATATGTTCTCTTGTTAAAGTCGTCCGCTTAGCTCCTGCAGGACTATTAGGAAGAAGGATTTCCTGGAATTACCGACTGCTTTCTTTCTCCGACTAACTCGCATCTGAGCCAGAGTCGCCGGATGAGGGGAGGGAGCACGAATTGAGGAGAAAATGTTACCCTCTCTCTGCCAGTACCGGGCACAACATAGGCGAAACGCGTCACGTGACCACGCGGAAGAGTGGGGGAATAGCGGCGTAGAAGGGGAAAGTAGAGTGGGGACACAAGTCTCAATCTGGCTGTAAACCCAAAATTCAAAGAGTCTTACATATAATAATTACATAAATAATTAAATATTTTAAATTTTCATTGTAGGTGCGATCGGAAGAATCGTGACCATCACTTTTTTAATTTCAAATTCCGATCACTAGTAATTTAAAAAAAATGTACACATTACATAGCCAACTAATCCTCCTAACATTTCCAAAAAAAAAAAAATTCAAGCCGTTTGGTCCAATTTTAAAAAGTTATTAATTTTTAAATCTCCCACAAAACATAACGTTAGAGGCGGGATGTTACTTGTTGACTGACCCTATTAGTTAATAAGTTATATTAGCATTGCATTTTTCAGTTTCTAGATACTGTTCAATGCCGATAGGGAACAGCACGATGACCGAGTAAAATTTCGAATAAATCCGGAACGTGCAGGTAGCTTTCGCACATTGGCGAAATATGTTTGTCGAGATCACACATTCGCTGGCAGAGCGTAGTTTAATTTCGCCGGAAGATGGAAACAGAGGATCCAGAAAGCCGTCTTTTCAATTTCTCTCGGGGGCGGCGGCGGCGGCTTTGCTTGAACCCGCGGATTAACCCATAAGCGCTTGCCGCGTGTACACAAGAATATACCGGGTAACGTCTACTCGCGTACACCGGGCACGAATTAGCAGTTAATCAAGCGATCCGCGCAAAAGAAAACGGCCCTCTGTGTCCTTTTAATGTCACGTACGTCGTTCCGTTCTCGTTAAACGGGACGGGGAACGTGTTCGAGAATGGGGCAGAACACCGGCCCCCAGCTATTATAATTAGAAATGTTATGGTCTCGCGGCTGAAATTTCAATTTTTATGCAACGCCCTGCGCCGCCGTCTAATTAACCTTAGAGCTTCGACGAACTTCGCAAGTTAAACAGTTTACGATACGCCACCGAGAGACAAATCGGACGTCGTTGTGCTGTTCTCTCACTCTTTTCCGAGTATCCGAATGAGGTGGCTCAACGTTTACTCTCGTTTTCTGCTTTTTTTTTTTATACAGGACTAACCTGCAAATCTGATGAGGGTTGGTAGAAGATACCTTGAGCAATATGCTCACCACCCTTTTGACATGAGAAATATTGTTATATATACTGAGGGGTTAGGTCTGGCGAGATCCAATCTAGGTTATGGGAATTACAAGAAAATTTTCAGAAAACTTATAGAGGTCGCCTGCAGAAACTGCATCTTCAGGGTCAACGTTTACTCTCGTTTTCTGCTTTTTTTTTAGACAGGACTAGCCTGCAAATCTGATGAGGGTTGGTGCAGAAGATACCTTGAGCAATATGCTCACCACCCTTTTTACATGAGAAATATTATTATATACATATACTGAGGGGTTAGGTCTGGCGAGAGCCAATCTAGGTTATGGGAATTACAAGAAAATTTTCAAAAAACTTATAGAGGTTGCCTACAGAAACTGCATCTTCAGGGTCGACGTTTACTCTCGTTTTCTGCTCGTTCACTTTTTATTTAGAAAGCAGATGATATACAGCGTGCCTAAAAAATGTTGTACTTTCTTCAAAGGGGGGATTAATCATTTGAGGTAACTTTTTCCTTTGAGAAAATATTCTCTGCGGCTTTGTTAAGGAGGAACATGGGCCAATCGGAGCGCGGCTACAGCGGACGGATTCCGGCTCAGCCAATGCCAACGCCACGCTCAGCGGGACCTGACGTCGAGCCCGCCTCCGTACTCTGTGGCTGCGCGCTGATTGGCCAGTGTTTTTCGTTAATAACTTGTTAACAAAGTCGCGGAGAACATTTTCGTAGAGGAAAAAGTTACTTCAAATGACTGTACATACAGATAATGTAAACACATAAACTGAATACAATATTATTTGCTCCATAATTACTTACAATTTTTGGTTACAACTAAAGAATCATGCCAGCATCTTTGATTTTATGCATTTATGACAAAAATTTAAAACAACAACGACGTTAGAACAATTTAAAAAGCTTTTGTATTATTCTCAGCTTATTAAACATATTATTGTAATTTGGCTAAAAAATTTCATTTTGCATAAAGATCCCCAGTCTAGTTATTACCAACTACAGCCAGAACATATTATCAACATACACATAGTAATGCATTAGGTGTATGCAAAAGTTTCAGTCTTTATTTTAATTTTCTTTTACTTGCATGTGACGTGACAGGTAGGTTACCATTCGATAACGAAGTTGATTATATTTAGATACATCGATAGCAAAGAAGTAATAACACACAAAAAAAATAACCATTATCATTGTAATGGTCATTATGCACTATACTTGAATGCAATTGTGAATATTGTATAGTACAACAAATGATAATGTACAATGTACGTACAATATAAAACTATAAAATTGTGTTCAGATGTTGGTGAAAATCTGAATGTTGTAAAGTTTGATTACCAATGAGAAGCATGGACTCGAATTGAGGGGGAAACGTTACCCTCTCTCTCTGCCAGTACCGGATCAACCACGTGACATTGCGACACACGCGCGACAGGGACGGAGCGTGTCACGTGACCGGGCTGTGGCGGAAGCGTGGGGGAATAGCGTCGTAGAAGGGGGACGTAGAGTGGGGAGACGAGTTTTAATCTGGCTACTCTCTGGGTACATATATTGTTCAGTCCAACATCGTTTGCACAAAAATCTGCTGCAATCGCGAAAAGGTAGGATCCCTATATCCGCGAATGGCGAAGCAAATATCAAGAATTCGTATTAATTGATTGGTTACGATTCGCTGGGAGCGCAACCGCACGACAATCGTTCAGCGTCTTCCGTTTACATTTAATTAAAAATACGGTATTACATATTCCACCTTTTTTTTGTGCCTGTTACGTGACACAACAGTATTCACGGTTCTAGCACGTAACGTTCGCTGAAACCATTACGTATTCGCAATGCAAAACACCGTTGGTACAATGAACAAAGATACCTCCGGCACTCTGCATTTGCTTGCCCGTCACGAGGCTGAGGGAAAGCGATCTGCATTTTTCAATTTCCCATCGGTCGATACTCCCCGCTTCAAATAAATTCAGCGGAAAACGTGAAATATGCGCGCAACTCGTAGCCCATTGCTCCGCCGCGAAAACTTGAGTACAAATGAAATTTGAAATTATCGGCGTTATACATAACCAACAGAGACTAAGCTTCGGCTTCATGCATATTTGTTACACAAAGTAATTAATTTAAAAAGTGCACGCAGTCGCGGAAGGCGACGCAGCACGGCGAAAGTTGAAGAAGACGAAACGAGGGAAGAGGAGAAATGGAAAGAGAGGCAAATTGTTGTGTTTAAGGAATTATACATTCGCATTTCTGGAACATTATTTGCTTTACGCGGATGTCTACCGTTTATAGTTTATTTTCGAAGAAACCTACAGAAACAGACGAAAGCTTAATATCTCGTACGTTATACAAATATTACTTTTCCATTCGATCGGCCATTTTGTAACAACACGGATGTATGTTCGATCTTTTTGATCTCGCAAAGTTTCATTCATGAGATATCAACAATATCACTTTTGCCACATTCTTGTGTGTCTTTCGTTGCTTTAAGTTTACCTACATAGGACAGGTATATGTAGGTAAATCCTCGCAGCCAAATGAAAGGAAACAAGTCGCGAAAATAAAATGAAACATCTGCAGAAATAGCAACTCTAATTAACAAATCAAAAACTGCTTGCAAGCAAGCACGGTACATTAGAAATAAATGTAAATTTTGTCGGACTCAATTTTTTTTAACTACGATGCACTGTATAAAAAATTCTGAAAGAAACAAACAACAATGGTTTTAACAATATCTCATTACTGAATTTTTATAAAAATTTTTTATACAATAAAAAATACACATTAATGATCACGATGAGACACAACTAACACAATAATATAAACATGGTACTCTGAAAACTTCAATATAAAATCGGCAATTTTATGCTTCCGGATTTTAAACAAAATCGATTTTGCAACCAAAAAGTCTGAAATAATTCACTGTCATGTGTGCTATTCGGTAGAATGTTTTCATAAATTTTTGTTGAGCAGAGCAGAAGAAATAGAGCATAATTCAAAAAACCGTGCTCACCCTATAACTACCCATGTGGTAGGAGTACCGACATAAAATTTGTCACAGAGGGTTTTCTTTGGGAGCCCTATGGAACGGGGTCACCAAAAATCAATTTGGTATAAAGGCAATTTTGATCATCTTATGCGGCTATGCCCTTTTTAAATAAATATCCCCTGACTTGATCCCCCAGATTAAATAAATATAATGTAAACCTTTATTATAAATATGTAAAGAAATCATTGAAATGCTAAAATATAATCCGTTTTTGGCTTTCATATAAAATAAATACTTTCTCTTTTCCTTTTTGTTAAACTATTGTCCGCAACGGTACCTCCCTGTTTTCATTCTTTTTTTTAAGTAAATTTTAAATATTCGATTAGCGAAGTTATGCGCATCGGTTAACAACTCCCGTTAGAAATACAATAATCTCTACGTATGAAGAGGATGTGAGATGAAGCGGAATCCGCATCCTCAATTATTTCATCCAACATAATTGAACACGCTCAATAGAACACGCCCGATATGGTACGCGTGGAGAATAGATTCCGTTACTAATTTTTTGTTAATTTCTGCCAGAGATCGTAACTTACAACGTGTGCCGAAGACACGTGCTGCGCCGGAATATTACATTACAAAATTATAGTAATTAAAACTAATTACAGTAAGATGAATGCCACTGATTATTAACTTTTTAGAACTGCAATTGACTAAATGGTACAAAGTGAAAACTATCCTATTGAATAATTGGCGATTGGTATAACGGCACTTACAAAAAGTATCGACGAGCTACGTCACAATTTGCAGAAACGTGTATTTAATGACCGGAGGAATAATGGCCGAAATTACGTTCGTATATGAAATTAAGTATAATTGATTTGGTTCCGATAACGAATGCTATGTGAAATACAGGCGAAGAATATAATAAAGATTATACAGGGTGGCCCAGTAAAGTTTAACATTGGAACATCTCCGTTATTTTTGGAGATGTGAAAACTTTATTAATCTAAGTTATTCCGTTTAAAGAGGACTATAATGGCGGTAAAATTTGTTCAAGTTGGGAGAGTTCCGGAGATTTCAAGGTCACCCCCATTCTCTTGAGAGGAATCATATTTTTCATGCACTAGTTAATGCAACCCGTCATTCTCTGTAAGAAAGTATGATAATAACCTACTTAGATAAATAATTAGGTTGGAGAATATTGTTACTTTAATTTTGTTGAGATAAGACGTAAGTACGTGATAGGAAATTAAAAATTTATATTACTAATGCGCATATTACGTGTATTTCAATATGTTTCATTTTTATTGCCTTCTTTGTATATATACTATTTTTAGATTCGTTTTGAAATTTATATTTTACGTTGCCTTATTATTACGCTCTTGAAAAAATTCTCAATTTAACAAATACTCTATAAATATGTTTATTGTCATCCACAACCCGGAAATATACTAAACCCTATTTTCGTAAACTATTCGGTGAAACGAATATTTAGTATTTATTAAAGTATGAATAGCAATTGCATTGATTGGACTACGAATAAGTTAATGCACGCGTATTTAAATACACGCGAAACGGGTGGTCCTCTGCATTTTTACACACTCGACGACATCTGATGGACGCCCGCATCCCCCGTCATCCCTCGCGAACAAGAACCCTTTTCCTCTTCGTTTATTTTTCTCCATTTACAGACAGTCGGCGTTGTCAAGTCAGACTAAAAGTTTCCACGGTGTCCCGACGGTATTAATATTCATGTTCCTCCCATTATTAGTCCCGCGGGTGATTCCGGTTCAATTTATTCTTACGCGTGTTTTAAAATCTGATTGAACTGACGGGGAAACGATTCTCCGGGCGAAGCTCTGTAGGATTACACAATGGAGATTCGTATTTTTAATAAGACGGAAAGACCGGACGGATAAAGGGGACAATATTTATCAAAGATCTGCGTTTATACCCGTCCCCTCTCTCGCGAAGCGTTTAAACGTCGCTACGGTGCTCCTTTGGTTTAATAAAGAGACAATAAGAAAAAACTTCGGCCTTATCGTTCTGCACAGTTTTCGGAGCTTAAATGAAAAAAAAAAAAAAAAAGAAACTTTGACCTGTACAATTTTTTAAGCGCACATTTACCGTAAAATATCCAGTCCGAAATTATTTATTATACCGAAATTGTTGATTTTTCACGCAATTGTTTATTCGAATCAAAAGCTTATTGTTACCTTGAAATGTTTTTTGTATTCATTCTAATATCTTCCAAATGAGTTTATTAAGGGTAAAGGTTTCATTCATCATTCGAAGCAGAGAAGATGAAAACGATGAAAAATTTTCGTGAATAATTCGACGTTAACATACCAAAACGAAGACTAATTAAACAAGCAATTAATCGTTAAGAGAACGAGCGATCAATTGCTCCCCCCTCCCCCCCTCCCCCGTTCTCTAAAAGAATCTGACAAATTCGCGTTTAATCGCCATACCAATTAGCGATAGCTCCCCCTCGTGATACAATTAACCGTGAAAGATGGCGCAGCTGACGCAACGGCACGGTGCTGCGGTAGTATCATCGCCGGCCTAATAAAGATGTCATAAGCCGCAGCCTGATTTTTCCATTTGGTGGTAAAAAGCCGCACGGCATTTTTCAATTTCTCCGGTGTGCGACAGCTGGCTTTAACCCTTCGGTTGAAACTGGCGATGGTCATCACGGTTCCGTTCGCAAAGTTTTTCCGTGCACGGAACTTCCGCCTTACAGTTTCACCCGGAAACTTTCTTAATTCCGGCGAAAAGTAGCGAGGCGAGAAGAAAAGCGACCAACGCAAGAATAACGATATGGAAACGTTCGACCGTTTTGCTGCCGAATGTACGATCCGTGTTTGTACACTCGATCTTCTGTGTTGACAGGGAACACACATACAGCGGCGGACAAAAGAAAGTTTCAAATCCGGATTTCTGTACTATCAGTATTAATAAATTTAGTACCAGATTGTTTTTCAAATATTGATAAAATTCATCCAATCTGGGGCATTCTCGACGAACTTCATCGAACTACATCAAGCTTCTTTTGTTTATTCGTCCGTTGGAATTTTGTTCGACATTTGCACCGAACGAATGAAATTCCAAAGTGTTTTGCATCATTATGCAATATTTGCATTCAAATATTAAAAATATTACAAGACTGTGAGAGTATTAATACATACCTTGAAATTTAATAAAATCATTAAAGAGAGAAATTAAATTTTAATTAAGCATAACTTAATGAAATCAATAATAATTTTCAGGATTTTAATATCTGGGACGCGCTGGAAGGAATGGATAGAAATCGGGAAACAGTACTTGGCTTTACATACATAATTTCAATAATGTAGTTGTAACCTAACAAAATTAATGTAAACTAATTGTAAGTTAGACACTAAGTCATAATGTAACATAATCATATATTGTATAATTTGTAATGTATATGTTATATAAACCTTATATCGTTTAAAACAATAAATAAATAATACTAAAAATAATAAAGAGACAAATAAAGTCGTATTTGGTTCCTATATGACCTGCTATTAATGCAAACGACTTTTTATTTTGCATAAAGATTCGCAGTATAGTCATAATATTAACAACTTTTGTCGATATTTCTTTTCATTTCTGTGAATACATTGACATACTAAAGAATACTCGAATTGATTCGGGTCGTTTATTTTTCAGCAAGATATCAACCATAAGCACACTTCAAAGGTGGTATTGCTTCCATTAGTTTATAGATGACGATTTATGAAAAATTCATTGCTGAATTCATCAAAATCATGGTGGTTGTCGTATATATTATTATTTAAACTTTCTTTTGTTCACCACTGTACACTGCCACTAAAAAGTTCACAATTACATATTGATTTGGATTACTTACGAGCCATAAATTATGACTTACGGGTAGCCGGATATCATATTAAAAATGCGAATTTTTTCTCGTCTTTTTGGGAAGGTGAAACACAAAAATATAATCTTAATCATTGGTGTTTTAAATATTTTTTTCCTCTACATTTTCCGCAATGTATGTGATGATATTGTTGTATATCAATTTCCCAAAATCTGAACAAAATTTGCATTACGTATGGAGTGACCTAATATCATATTAAAAAATAAAAATTGTTTAATTTGAATTAAAGATGAAACAAAACAATTGGTATATTCTATATTTTCAAATGAGAACCAGAATTTGTCAACCATACCCGAAAATATCGTTTTATTGTAATCGTTCTTTTATTAAATAAAATTAATATTGCTGGAATAATAAGTGCACAGCTTGAGTGCGAATTTAAAAAATAGAGGAAACATTGAAAAGACAACATAATAAAAAAAACAGTAAACCTACTACACTGATCGTGCACGACATTATTTTTTTGGTTTATTTGCTCTTGTAAAACCAGAATTATTCGAAGCGATTCCTAACTTTTCAATAGTGTATACAATATACCGTAATATATTTACGCACACACGTGTAATACACGGTCGAATATACCTACAGAGGGGTAGCGATGATGGAAACGGTACGATCCACCGGATATACATATGCAATCAGCTACGTGGTTATACACACGCTGAAATCGGAACATGATTTACACCGGATCGAAGATGCTCAACTTTTCCATCTTAATCCATGACACGATCTGTCATTGCTAAACTTTCCACGTTTTACAGTAAAATAGTACGTAAATTTAGTGACTCGGATTATGAATGTTTTCACCTTCGTATCGTTTATGACTGATGCTATAATTTGTACAATATGCACTATGTTGGTAGTAATTTTTCTACAAAACTTTAACGTTACACGGCTGACGGACCTATACGTATATATGCATAATTATGTTTTATAATATTGTACATAAAATATTTTTTGTACATTATATACGAATATAAAATTTTTTAACTAAGACTACAGGAATAGTTATACATATCCATAATATATTGGTCACATCAAGAAGTATCTATATTTCTTAAAAAAGAGCAAACAATTTTCCATCGAAAACGTGTTAATGCAAACCAATATGGAAAATTAATTCTTTTATTAGATTTATAGTTGAACTCGTGAATAAAGTGTTGCAAAAAATGTGAACTAAATAAATTATTTAAGATAGAATATGGGTTGATCTTTCCAATTTTATTGAAATGGTTTGTTTCAGTTCCGTGCTCGAAATTGGAAAACCTTTTAGAAAAATGTATAAGGATGATAGATTCGCAAACAAGAATTGGGGAAAGAAGAAAATGTTTTCAAATGGCGTTCAACTAACAACAATATTTGGAAAGAACGTCCACCACTTACAAGATAAAGGAAATTGCTTGCTTGCTTTTCAGATAATGGAAAAGTGCCATAACTCTTTTTTATTCGCTGTCTGAAAAATGTAGCAAATAATGGAGCAATATAACTTGCGTCAAGCCCGGCAGAATTCAACACGATATAAAATCTACGAATCGCTTGTAGATACATATAAGCAGACATAACATGAAAGAAAAATTGTATAAAAATAAAATTGATAATATTTGATGCTGAAAATCACTTAATTCATTCGGCAGGGTTATTCCTATAAGTTTAAAAATTAGTAAAACTTTTTGTTTACTGTATCATTTTGAAATGTGTTTTCGGAATTTCCTCAATTTGTTTGAAATGGTAGAAATACGTAAAATGATCGATGTGGATGCAGACAGTTGTTAACAATTAGGGTGAAGAATAAAAATAGATCTGGGAGATTTTTAAAAGACATTCAGAAGTTAAATTAGCAACATTTGTTTAACGTTATTATGTGATAGATGGCACCTCTATACACTACAAGCAGTATTACTTAAAAATATAAACGACTAATTCTTACAATTTGTTTCTGAATTCCAACAAATCTTTATTGTAAAAAATAGATTTCAGTCTTTTTAATGATAGAGAAGTGATTTGAAACAATGACAAAATCAGGATGCTGTGGATATCAAGCATTTGGTAAACTATCACAAAGGATGCTAAATTACTGGTGCATACACGCTGTCGAATAAAAAGCTTTTCCTTTGAGTCTCACGCATTACAATCTCCGGACGTAATTGGCAATCTATCAGTGACACGTACCGCCATAGAGAGGAATCGATCAATCGTATAATACATATGCGATCAGGCTGCCGGCTTCTATTCTATTATATGTATATACGGTTCGAATACACACGGTTTCTCGCGGTTCAAAGGAATTCTTCCCCGTTTTAATTTAATCTGCATTTAAGTGTCGGCCGAGATATACGGGGAGGGTCACGAGAAATCATCAATCGGAACGTATATCCCGATTGCACGGTCACGCTTGGGCCTTTCGCAATGACACGCGATCGAAGGGCGTGTACCGCAATTTTTCTTCTAATCGGCAATCTCGGCTCGCGGGAACGGTCACTCGGCTTCGTTAGCCCCGATAACCGACTCCTATTATGCAATGGAGTGGCTGTTTAATTATTCCGCGGATCGTATATTCTCTTCTAGGCACGTTCCGTATTATTGGCAATTAGGAGGATCCTAAGATGGACCGAACTGGTAATCTGCTGATTACACGACTGATGGGTTAGCGAAGAGCATTGTGTGTGTAAAATCATTCGAATATACAGTACTGTACAAAAGTCTTAAGCCACTTGCAATACACTAGAAATTTATATTTTCGCCGGTTAACCCCTTGCCCTACGATTTATTTTACGGTTTCAGTGATTAGAACTTTTTTGTAGTTCGCAATATCCTAAAAAAAGAGAAAATTTTTATCTATTGTATGCCTATACATGCTCTCCAATAACTGTACATTAACAAAACCAAAATAGAATTTCATCTCGATTTAAAGGAAATTAACAGCATACATATTTATTAGACTCTGTTCAGAATCTTCATCACGAGTCTGACACGTTATTGTAGGGCAACGGGTTAAAGAACGCAGACACAGTTACCTCGAATTTAATTTAATATACTCATTTCATTGATGATTCTATAATGTTACAAATTTGATAATTTAATATTTTGTACGACTACTTTTTGCCTTTTCGTACACCTCGAACAGTTCATCTGCATTTTTTGGTTCACTTTTTAAATAATCCAAAATATGTTAATATTTAAATAAGAACTTTGAGGTAGCAAGCTCATAACTCCTTCACTGCATTTTCTAATAAGTACAGGAAAAACATGGTTTTTGTAGATGAGGTACAGTTGAAGAATAAAACACGTGATGGCTTTTGCACAATACTGTATGTAGCGCAATGGTGGACTGCAACCTCCTGCATAACGGAATCAGCGCCATAGTCACGCGTATGCATTTTTAGTATTTTCTGCAGGGATCCTTACTATTCGAATATCTGACTGGCTTATTATAACTCGAATTTGGTTTTGAAATTTAAATACTCGAGCATTACATTTTATCTCGAGTCTAAATTCAGTTATAATCTAAATATGCAAAATACTAAACCATACGATTTGGACATTTAAAAATTTAAGCAGTGAGAATCCTATTTTTGGGATTTATTCGGGATAGGGAATCCTCACCGATTTCAATGACCTTGAAATATGTTATCAAGGTCGTCATTCTGAACAACTTTTCTCTGAAAATTATAGCGAACGCCAACTTTATCAATTATAAATTTGTTGACTGTAAGTAGTTTTTACTTAATCACATTTGTAAGACGAAGCAAATGCATAGAAACTAAGGAAGACTATTTTCGAGAGTGCAATTTAATTGTTTGAAAATAATCAATCAATTAAAGAAGATAGGACTATGAGTTAATTTCTACACCTAATGGAACATATTTATATTCGTAACTGAACAAATGTATTGCACAAGACAATACATGTCAGTTACTTTCAATGTAGTTTTGCTGTTAAAGGGAAGGGGGCGCCTTGAATAATAATGATTCAGGAGGCAGGATGCAATTGCATAATGAACCAAATTATTTTCTAATGCGCAGATAATGAACCATATCGTAGGCTAATTGGATGTGACTCAACTTCCCCTTTCACCCGACTGTCAGATATTCCGTTATCCGACAGTAACAGAGGGAGTCATTAAAATTAAAAATAGCTATCCAGCAAACGAATGTGCAGTTACGTTCGAAGATCTACTTAGAAGACTACGCAGAAGACATCCTTGCGGCCTTCTCACCACACATGAGCGTGGCGTCGTATCGGTCACGAAGTACGGAACTAGGATCACGACAGGATTTACGAAGAATGATTGTAGAGTCAATCTCTGGAGGACAAGTTCCTTTATTGATCAAATGCAAGACTCTGCTTGCAGTTACTAGTGGGTCGGTAGTCGAAACAGTTCTGACGTCAGTCGCATGGATTTTAGGAAGACTCTAGGTGTGGTCTTGGAAAATTGTGTATGATTGGTTGGAGGGTGTGTTTGTAAGGTGGTGGGAAATTAGAAAGAGTGGGAGTGGAAGTACACGGTGTCAATAAATGATTCTACACCTTAGGTTCGGCGAACATCTATTAAAAAGTATTGTGCAAAATTTGACAGATTTTTTCAAGGTCAAACTTATTTATGATTGTACGTGTTCTACTCATCGAGAGGAACAAACTTCTCGAAGTCATCGTGGCTCAAACATGAACCGTTCTCTTGAAAATTGACGTTCAAGTTCAAACAACCCATAAACTTGATTCAGAATTTCATTACAACATAAACGTGATAGAACAGATCAATTAATATTACCCTACCCTACATTATTAATTTCTTTCTAAACGTGCCACTAGTGCGAGACGTTACAGCGTTAATTTTTATTTTCAACTTTTTCAAAAAATGTAAAATTCGCAATTTAGCGTTTACCGTTTATGTTAATTTCGCTTAGTATAACGATATACACCTCATTGTCAATTGTCAATTGTAAAGTGTTATACTATATAAACTATACTATATGCTATACTACAGGGTGTCCCAAATTGTCTTCAACTCCCGGAAATGGGAGGTTCCTGAGGTAATTTCAAGCGCCATTTTCCTTTTGCAAAATGTTGTGCGCGGCTTTGTTTAGGAGTTATTAACGAAAAACACGGACCAATCAGAGCGCGAACTAGATGGTCGTTGGCATGTTCAGCCAACCGCCTGCCGGCTCACCGCGCTGAACGTGGTAGCAAGCGTCTAGCTCGCGCTCTGATTGGTCCGTGTTTTTCGTTAATAACTTCCAAACGAAGCCTCGGACAACATTTTGCAAAAAGAAAATGGCGCTTGAAATGACCTCAGGAACCTCCCATTTCCGGGAGTTGAAGACATTTTGGGACACCCTGTATACATATGTATAATGTATGCTATATACACGGTTTAGGGCATTAATAAATAAATAAATAAATAAATAATAGATCACTTCTGAACCCTAATCCTGAATTAGGACGAACGCGAGACCTGCGCTTTTTATAAAAGCACATCCGCGAGGGTATGGGGAGTCGAGGAGCCGAGGACAGGGGTTGTTTAAGGTAAATAGACGAGCGAGTTGGCATAAATAGCGAAGGAAACAACGTTCCAGGTGTTTTCGTCGTTTCGAGTGTACTTTGTAGTGACGGTCCGAGTGCTCCTCCACTCGAGGCTCGTTACTTCGCAATGCAACTCTTGGCCGCACGCGAGAAACGGGACCGACACACCTTTGATTGTGAGTCCGCGACACGAGGGAAGACGGAGGCGTCGCGACGAACCTCGCCGGTCTGTGTTCGTCAAGTAGACGCCAGTGTTCGTGCCGCGGTGCGGTCGACGCCTCACTAACGTTTAAACTAAGCAAAACCTGCACAACGCGAAACGGGCTACGACACCGACGGCGGACCGTCTGCAAAATGAGGAGAAACACGAGCCGCGAGAAAATTCCCGGAAATCAAGACGGAAAAGGACGGAGGCACATTTCCAAGTTTCTAAACAGTTAAATAATTAAGATGCTCCCCGTGCTGCTCCACGAGTGTTCTTAACCATTACTTTGCATATCGTTTCGTTTCCCTCTCGGGTAAACAATACTCCTCGCTCTAC
Organism: Lasioglossum lativentre; assembly: GCA_916610255.1. Lineage (NCBI taxonomy): Eukaryota > Metazoa > Arthropoda > Insecta > Hymenoptera > Halictidae > Lasioglossum > Lasioglossum lativentre. The sequence goes on along the minus strand of OU744355.1, from coordinate 40,770,351 downwards.
CGGGGAAAAAATTCCAAACTGAATTCCGCGAATTTGTTCATTTTGCTAAGTCTGCGTCAAGATAACTATGCTGTTTTGTCGGCGACTGACACATTTAGGGGTATTCGTCGCGTTGAAGTGGGACAGAAAATGTACGATGTCGAAGAAGATTCGCAGAGGATTGCAAAAGATAAATAAAATAATTGTAACGTAATTTTAGCGTGGCTTGTATAAGACAAATGTAACATCCTTCGAAATTATTATGTTCTATAGACATTCTACTTGATTCGTCATTATTAGACAGCGGATTTTATGCATTTATGGAAAAATTGAGTAGATGAAGTTTAAAACAGTGAAGGGGTTACAAAAATTTAAGGATGTCAGTATATTATTTTCAACTCTAGAAAATGTTTAAAGGATGCAAGATATTTTTATTTGGCTCCTGTCTCTAACAATCAATGCAGACAATTTTTATTTTTCGTAAAAATCCGCAGTCTAGTCATTATCCAATGATTAACTGTTTTGACCATGAAAAAGTCTGTCAAGGTCAATTTCGCACAGAACTTATTTAACAGATCTATGCCGATCCTAACGTGAAAAAATAGGAAATGTGATAATGTGATGATAAGGAAACATACTGCAAACGAATAGATTTGCACTGTTGAAAGTATATCAAATGCTCATTGTACATGCAAAATCCTTTGGAAACGACAGGAAAAAATTGTGTTTCTCTTTTTCTCAAAAGAAGATGACAGTGATTACTGTAATTGGAGGAAGCTCATGTTCAGATGATAATGGCAGTGAAAATCGGTCGCATATACGTATCAGAACTGCAAAGCAATTAACAGCGAAGGGGTCCGTGCTAATCAACCAGCAGGAGGTCGAGCGAAAACTGACGGATTCTACTTCCCCGTGGGCTCCGCTGGACAGCGCTGGACGTAGCTTAGCTACTTGTTAGCACCCAACTTGTCCAACGGTCCAAGTGTAGGGTTTTGCAAATTCAAGTCTGGCCTGGTTCAACACCTACAACGGACCATCTATTCACCGACGATGAACTAGAAAATAGCTGACAAATTCAGTCTGATAGGTGAAGCCGATTTAAGGTATATTCCTGAATAGCTGCACGCGATCAATTTTATCAATACTAATTGACTGTGATTGTATGAAATCCGGTTGATGGATTCAAATGGTCGATATCAGTTAAGGGACGACTGCGAAGAAAAATTCCTCGGGGAATCGAGTTTTCCTCTCTGAACCCTTGTGCACTATTTGGATCGATCCGACGCGGAATGAATACTTAATTTTGAGCGTCTCGTCGAGTTACAGAACTTTTTGTTATTCGACCTTTCACATATTTTGATGCATTCCAATGTTTTAACGCAACTTCGTTTTAACACAGTTTGAGAGCCCCTTACAGTTCATTGGTACACACGTTAGACCAGTAATATCGTAAGGTTCCATTTAGGGGATTTGTAAACTGTCACCAAGAGCGGGAACTGCTAATAACGTTGCTTAGGGTAGAGTGTTATCGCTCGTCACATTTGTTGAAGAAGGAAGTAGCCAGATAATTTTCTCTAGCTCCTAATGAACAGTGTTTAGTTAACGTTTTTCATGCCAATTTCAAATATGTTCTACAATCGCTTTATTTGTTCACTTCCAATTAACTTAAATACTTGTACTACATTATAATATTATAACACACTTAATTCTATTTTTACGCAGTACTTGGAATTGAACAAATCCGAGCAAAAATTCCCCAAAAAAATACATATATATATGTAGAAAAGAAAGATGTCTCTATTTTGAAGATTTTAGACAATTAACAATTATTTATTTATTTACTTATTTATTAATGCCCTAAACCGTGTATGGTTTATATAGCATACATTAGTATAACACTTTACAATTGACTATAATTGATTATAATTTTCTTGATAGCGTTATACGGGAGTCTGCTGTATCTATATGTAGAACATGTTAGACAAATGTGAGCATTAAAAGCTGTTGCTTTATGTTTATGAATAATAAATATGAGTGTTGAGAACTTTTTCTTTTTTTTTTTGAGAAATAATATATTCTATTGTAGAAATAAATACCTTTTTCATGAATATAAGATTAGGTATTGCTTAAGAGGCTTGTAATTTTACATAGTAAAAACGCAGATCCACAAAAGTAAATTTTTATTATTCAAAAATACTGAACCAATGAAACAGCTTTATTTTTCAACGAAAATCTAAAATCTCTGGGGTCTGTGAGACCCCGCCTAACTAACACCGGTAAAGATAGAAATATTTCTCCAGAATTCAATTGAAACAGACATTTTTAATTGAATTTCATTTTGAAATTGGATTTTAGTTCTACACCGTGTAAAAATGGAACGTATAATATTATATAAATGTTATATCCGATTTTAATAGATATACTCCCCATTGCTGGTCCTAATGGCGTCGATACGAAGGCCAGAGCTAGTCGCGAACATTATAATTACAGGGATTTTGGCCAGTGAACAGTGAGTTGACAGAACTATTTCAACTCTGTATACTTGAGCGTCGCTGCGCCAAATTTATAGCGAAAACTTTAATACTATCACATTCAACGCTGAATGTTAAAATGATGGTCTGAATTCCGGCCAGCTAAACAGTTACTTTACCCGCAGAAAATCCTATTACAGTTTACGCTTTCACTCATAAGCTACCGGGCGCTTGATAGGTATAAAATAAACGTACCGAACACCACGTAATACATAAAAAGTGAATCTTATACCGCGAAGTACAGAAATATTTTATGGACATGTCACACTCGAAACGCTGAAGCCATTAAAATCCACACACCTACATTTAGGTAAAACTTTAATGAGAGTAAACATCGAACATGAAGCATATAGGATATTAATGTATTTATATGTTTCAACAATGTGTACGTTCGTGAAAATGCATAAGCATTGTGCCGCGAGTATACGCGATATTTGAGGTATAGCTAAGGAGAATGCTAATACAACAACAGTTTACGTAAAAAATTTTTGAATCGATCAATTAGATGAAGCAAAAATTATTTAGAGAAACATAAAACTATTTTGGTGAAAATGAATAATACTCTCCTCCCACTCGTATGTAAATACAGGGTGTTTCATATACAGGTAATACAGTATACTTCAATTGACCCAAGGAATCAACCCTTTCAAGGAAGTACAAATTTTTGGGACACCCTGTACAATAATAAATGAAAATATAAAAATTCATAAATTTTATTTCAATTTCATTTAAATAAGTGGGCATGAATGCTAGAAAAATTCGTACGAAAAAGATAGCAAAAAATATAACTTAAATATTTTAAATCACAGTGAAATCGTAAACGAAGAATTTACTTTTATTTCTACACGTGTATTTCTAATTAAGAAAAGTGATAGAAATGTTGTAATTTGTCTTTTTCTAGCTATTTACCAAGTATGTATGTTTCATTATGATAAAAGTGCGGACATGAAAAAGCTTGCGGCGGTAGCAGTACATTATCGGTACAAAATTCGAGAACACCGGTTGTATTTGCATGCACGACGAAACGTATTTTCCACCACGTGCAAACATTCCCATTTCTGGCGGCGGGCGAACATAACCCATTCTCCTCGGCTCAAATATACACCAAGGATGCGTTGATCTTGGAAAAATTCACGAGTATAAAGCCCCGATAAACTTTTCCTACCGATAAGCTTAGATATTCTCCGCGTCGCTCGTAAAGTCGCGACACAGAGGAAAAGACTTTATGCCGTGCCGAGAGAGACATTTCTTCGAAAATTCCCAATATAGAGGAGCACAAAGCACACATACGGGCGCACGTTTGCGTACGTAACTAACTAAGCTGCTATCCATTATTATCATGCAAATAGAAGCGCAAAATAAAGTAGAATGAAATATTCTTAACAACTTTCCAGGATATTTTAACTACACTGGTCGGCTACGGATGTTTACACAAATCTCAATGCTTATGGACAAACATGATAAAATATTATTCACGCGTGTGTTGTTTGTACAGTCTGTTCTAAAACTGCCACACACTTCTGATCGAAATAAAAATCGAAAAATCTTCCAATCTTCTCCAAATTAAAATTGCGTTTCTCAGATAAATCATTTCGAAAAATTCTTGTACTTATTAATATGTCATTAATACAAAAATCGTTATTGTAAAAAAATATTATATCAGTGACACGATACTACACTACATGAAATAAGGAATTTTCCTTAACAATCCAGAAACTGCTAAAATTTGAAATTGCTTTTCTAAAAATTACTATTTATATACTGTACTTATTTCTTTCGTCACGTCCAATCATTATTACATAGAACTTTCCATATATTCTCCACAACTTTTTAAACAATTTCCAGTAATGTTTCATCTCGCCTCGCCAAATTAATGGTAATGCTGTTGTTAGTTAGCTACTTCCTGTAACGCTTCTCTTGGTTTCATAGTAAGCGAACTTTTTTCATTAGCATAGCTTAGTGGCTAGTGGGCACTTATTAACATGAAAGAGTAACGAGCAATTAAATCCCACTTGTTACAGGGAGGAAAGTGCGCGTACCGATCGTGCTTTTTACCGATCGGAGGCGGCACACCGGGTCAGAAGTTGCGTAACAAACACAAGAGCGTTAATGTTGTAAGTCACAATCTTGCTCAGCGAGGGGGAAAATTAGAAAACTTCGTTCCGCGGTAATACAGTTACGATATAAACAACATCATTAAAACGTGATCATCCGAGATGGTAGCACCGGAGGCGGCGAGCAACCTTGAACAATATTTCCGCGATCCTAGGCAATTCTTCTGCCAGCGTTTCCTTTCACGACGATCAAAGAAAGCATGCACGGACGTATTCCTTTGCTGGTTCAATCGCGATAGACGTCGAGACGCCTTCAGTCAGCAATCGTTTCCTGTATGTGTAGCAAAGAATGAGATGGTGTAACGAAATTGTTCCTGCTCTATAGATGATGTTAGAAACGCTACGGAGATAAGCTTTATCGAAGCAGGATTTTAAACAGATACGAGGTTTTATTTGCAATTGATAGACACAACATTTAATCGTGCTTCGATGAAGGATTCAAGTTTATTGCTTCGCCCCAGATCTTATCCTACAGACGCTTACCACAAAGGATAAAGCAGGATCATTTTTATTGGTATTGTGGAAAACAATGCTTTTGGTGTGGAAATATAATCCCCAAAATTTTAAGTCGCTATTCCCCTCATTCAAGGATAATACGAACACCCTTAACTTTATAATTTTTTTTCTCGGTTGTCAATTGAAATATTAACCCTTTGCACTCGGAGCTGTTTTAACACGAAAATTAAACATTTCTTCCGACCTAGAATAATTCCATTCTATATGATTTTTTGTCATTTTATGGATATGAAATTGATATAATACCACATACAATACTGAAATGTTTGGTAATTGATTACATAGCACCATATTTAATAATGTAAACAATACTGCGAATAATGGTAGAGCAATTTTTAGTTGCGACTCTGAGTCGCCGCTCGAGTGCTAAGGGTTAAGATGAAACAAAACCCAAAATACTTGAACTTACCTCCTGAATTTCATATATTTTTTTGACAAATCAAAAATATTTATCTTTTTTGGGGTTGCAAGCAACCATTGAGTGACACCTACTAAAAAATTCAAGAATAATATTCTGTTACCTATCTAATTTAATATGAAAGTTTCAAGATGATCAAACTGGTGGAACGTAGTTAAATAATTGACAAACAAATGAAATTACGCCATCATATATTTTTCTTACAAATATAAAAATTTATCTTTTTTGGGGTTGCAAGCAACCATTGAGTGACACCTACTAAAAAATTCAAGAATAATGTTCCGTTACCTATCTAATTTAATATGAAAGTTTCAAGATGATCAAACTGGTGGAACCTAGTTAAATAATTGACAAACAAATGAAATCACGCCATCATAATATTATAATCTAAACTATGGATATCGCATTACAAAATACTGATCGAAGCTTCTCTGATTTCGGTGGTTCACGAAATGCGTTACTATGTTTTTGCAGTAATAAAATAGAAATTAAAACAAATAACAATATCCTCAAAATAAAAACAAAATTTAATTTAATGCCCGTGCTACAGCTATTTACCTACACTATGAACATGTCAAACCCATAGTGAGCGCACACACACACATGTGCGCTTAGATCGCACACCAAACGCACACCATCGAGTTGCCTACTACCGAACTCACACACACACACACCGGTACAGTTCTCTTATACGGGCAAATATTGCCCGGCTCTGCGCTGACCGAGGGTTAACGTATCGATTACTATGTAAACCTACAACAATGTACAGCTAAATGAATCTCGTGCGGGATTCCGAATGCTTAATAAAAAAAAAAAAAAAAGGAAGAATATGCGCACGATCTCTTTTCCTCGACGACGGTACACCCGAGGAGCACTCGAGCGTAATGGCCGCAAGTTGAACCCTCCGCGGTGGAAACCCCGGAATTCCCAGACATAACCCGCGCGACAAACACGAAATCCACATTAATGTCCTTCAACGCGGTCCGCGACGAAGAACAAAGGGATCCCCCTGAAAAGAGCGACAAACGTGTATCTCCCCGCGCGCGTGCGGTGGCGAAAAGAAACAAAGACAAAGGGCGTAGGACCAACGGTGGAGAAAGCGAGAAAGAAAGAGAGAAAAAAAAGAAGAAGAAGAGGGGATTCCTCGGGGGCAGAGATGGGGGCGGTAAGCGGTGGGCGTGTGTACGGGCGCGGCTAAAAAATCTCACGCACTCGAACCTCAAAGTCCCCTGAAAAACGAGACGCCTAAACGCACTACTTCCAACAACGTTTGCCGGGTATAGCACCCGGAGTCTTTTCTACCATAAAAGTCTCTTCGCGGAGAGTTTAAAGAAGGGGCTGCGCTCGCGCGCGCGCGCGTATATGTACGTATTATCTACCGTTCCTCCCCTTCGGTAGACACAGAGGCGCCTTTGCCGAGGCACAATTTTGTTCGTAGGAGGAAAAGGCTGCTGACTAATGGCGCGCGCTAATTGTGCCGCCTGCAGTACACGTACGCTAGGTACCCCTTAGATATAACCAGAAAACGGTAGGGTTGGGGGGTGGGGGGTACCGGGAGAGGACAGGAGAATACAAGAGAGGAGGACGGGGAGGCTAGTGGATGGAGATGGGAAGGGTTTGGAGACCGGCTGGTTCAAGAGGGACAAGGGAAAAGGTGGTAACGGGGCTCGATTACGTAGGTATACGTACACTATGCACACTATACGCGCATACTATACACGGATACGCCCGCCAACAGAGAGGAAGGAATACGGGGGAGGAGGGCTGCAGAGAGGGGACGCTTGGAACCTGCGATAAATAGATTAAATTTGTCCCTCGACTCCCCCTTTTGACGGTGCGTTAAGCGGAAATAGATGGATGGCACGCGACCGGTATTATGTCGATATACTGCACCGTCGGCACGCTAATAATCGACCAGCGCGATGCATTTCGCAGCACACTATCGCGAACACACGGCAAACAGCCGTGTATCCTCTTCGATCTCCGACCACCGGTCACGGATACCGGCCGACTAGCCCGCCGATCAAACGAGAATCTTGAACGAGACCTCGCGAAACGCTTCAATCTCATCCAACGACTCGTACCCTAGCCACTGCGGATTGGCTTTTTCACAACATTGTTGATATTTCAGCTGTTTGTTATCGAGAGATTATGTTGTAAACTAGTTATTATTACTCGCTAAAATTATTTAGAAAAGACGTTTATGTAACTCCTGTAATTAATGCAAATAATTGTTAGTCTGCACAAAAATTTTCGATGGTGTGCCTATGAATTTGTAAATATGACTGTAATTCGTAGGTCGTCAAATCAGTCATCAAATATCAGTTGTAAGAATAATTGATGTTGATTAATAATGACTCGGAACTAATGAGGTAAGTTGATTATATCTTTTCAATTATTATTAGACTGAAAATTTGATACATTTATAGCAAAAACGAGTAGGTGAAACAGAAAATAGATCAAACGAGACCTCGCGAAACGCTTCAATCTCATCCAACGACTCGTACCCTAGCCACTGCGGATTGACTTTTTCACAACATTGTTGTTATTTCAGCTGTTTGTTATCGAGGGATTATGTTGTAAAATAGTTATTATTACTCGCTAAAATTATTTAGAAAAGACACGTTTATGTAACTCCTGTATTAATGCAAATCATTTTTATTCTGCACAAAAATTTGCGATGGTGTGCCTATGAATTTGTAAATATGACTGTAATTCGTAAGTCGTCATATCAGTCATCAAATATCAGTTGTAAGGATAATTGATGTTGATTAATAATGACTCGGAACTAATGAGGTAAGTTGATTATATCTTTTCAATTATTATTAGACTGCAAATTTGATACATTTATAGCAAAAACGAGTAGGTGAAACAGAAAATAAATGAAACGAGAATCTTGAACGAGACCTCGCGAAACGCTTCAATCTCATCCAACGACTCGTACCCTAGCCACTGCGGATTAGCTTTTTCACAACATTGTTGTTATTTCAGCTGTTTGTTATCGAGAGATTATGTCGTGATATAGTTATTATTACTTCGCACGTTCGAAGCCAACTAGATGTAATTACGTTCGCGGTAGGTTTAATAAATATAGTAATTTCAAGAGGCGTGCATAAATTTGACCGAGTAATTATGCGTACACCCTTATCCGTAAGTATTAGAATACTTAGAAGTATGATGTCAATCTGAATAATCTTTAGAGAATTACTGAACCTCCGAATACTTCTTTAGGATAAAGAATTTCTGTTTACGTTACTGATCTTACAATTTGTGTTTTAACGCTTTGCACTCGAAGCTATTTTAACTAAAAAATGACAGATTTTCCCATTCTAGAATATTTTCATACTATAGAATTTTTTTTTCATTTTTTGCATATGGCACTGATATAATATCTGATGTAGTATGTCTAGTAGTTTATTAAATACGAACAAAAATAATAATGTGAACAATATTTTTAAGAATGGCATAGCAATTTTCAGTGTCTCGGTGTCTCAGAGTCGCCATCCGAGTTCTAAGGGTATTAAAATAGACAGTGGATCTTTACGCATTACAAACTTTAGCATTTCTCTTAGCTGCTCTATATAATTTCTGTCCCTATAAATTATTCCTTAGAATGTTGTATTTAGTTAAACATACGAAGTGTAGCAATAAATACAAATTTACTGTTGTAATTAGTTTAACCTGACTCTCTAGCTAACTAACTTAATTAGTTGGTTTCTAACGTCCCAACGCGTTATAATATAATGTCACATATACATATAAAGATATATCAGATAAATCATGAATTCAATTTATATGACTGTGAACTCTGTTAGTTTAGCACTACAGCGAATAAAAGATATTTTTTCTTCATCGTGAATAAAATTACAGTACAACAAAGTAAATATTTGTATGGTGACCAATATTAGAATTCCATACTGTATGTATCTATCTTGCTATTTACAAGTTATTTATTAAACTATTAAATACTTATCCATTAAACTTGACTGAAGTGTGTTCTACAACTCGTGAAGTTAATTTATACGCTGTATAAATATTCGTGTTTAAGTGATTCATGTTAGAAATGTTTTTGTTGCTCGAGATAGTCAGGGGTGGTAGTTGATCGATTGTAGAGATGGATTCCTAGAAAACAAAACAATTAAGCGTTCCGAGAAGTGCTGTGACATTAATGGCCGCCAAATGTGAGGGTTTGTGTCATTGCCCAGTCACTTCTTGGTCGACAATGTGTCAGTTATTCAGTTTTTTTTCACGAAGCATGATTTGCTCATATTCCTGGCTGCGGAGGTACTGAAAGTGTCCAATAAGGCTTTGGAACGAGTAGCTCAGAAACCTAATATTGTTTATGTTTTCTACTCTCCTTGCGAAAAAACTGTATGTCACTCTATACTGTCGTTTTTTCATTAAATAAACACATGGAGACTTAAGAGTATAAATTAGATCAATTTCACGGTCTCTATGCGATTTCTTGTAAAATTAATATTTCCATCCATATTTCTATTTTTTATTGTCAAAACTTCAAACTTTAACGTAGAAATTAAAAATTAAAATTAATTGGAGATCAAATAAATTTTCAATTAAAATTAATTGTAGATCAAATAAATTTTAAATTAAAAATTCCTTCCTTAATTACTTCCGTAATTATATCCTCGTTTATTTCGATTCGAATTTTTTTAATCCTCTTTTCTGAAAATGGAAAACTGCCTATGATTCCATTGCTTATATGTAAAAAGAGTAACTATGCTCCAGCTGGATGCACCCAGCACAAAAATTTGGCGAAGAGACTAATTTCGTAAAAATTTGTTCAGATGGAAGTTTTTAAAGCTTTTTTTCAAACCTTGTACGCACAGTAGGTACTAAATGTCTTTTTGATTTTGAGATTGAACTGAATTCAATTATTGAAGAAGTGTGAACTCTCCTTTAGGTAACTACCCACACTGTGAAGGACTCAATTCCTTGCAACAAACAATTTTAGCTTATCTTTATGCAAAATAAAAATATTCTGCATTGCCGGAAGCTGTAGTTAAATAAAAATTCGTTTCACCCGTCAATAGTCTTTTTACGTTGAAAACAACATATTCTTAGATAATTCATATTTTTCACTGTTTATATATTTCACCCAGTTAATTTCTTCATAAATGCATAAAAATCCGCAGTCCAGTAATAATAATTGATTTCTCTTTCAGTTAACCGTTCTCACGCGGCGTAACCTTATTGCCTGAACTGTATCAATTAAAATTAAATGATAATGTTACAAGACAGTTACTAACATACCGCAGTGAGACTACCTGATCTCGCATTAGGTTCGCACACAGAACACAATAAGAATCCGAAGCAGGTACTGCCAACCTATGCCGTACCCTGATTTCGCATTAGGTTCGTTTGTTATCCAACCTCCCAGCAGCTTCTCGACTTCGCATCGAGTTGGTCCGCATTTCCCAGCGAACCTCCCAGCAGGTCCTCGACTGTGTGTCAGGTTCGCCTGCGTGTCTGCTTCCTAGTGACTTCGCGATTTCGCATCGGCTCCGTTCGCCAAGTCTCTCAACATCCTAGCAGCTCCTTGACTTCGCGTCAGCTCCATCTGTGCACCCGCTATCATATCGAATACCATTTTACACAAACAAACCTCGCCGGCCACACGCGCTGCTCGTGGAATACGGCTCGTAGCATGATTAACCCTTGCGGATTCGTGACATGAATGCGAGAGAACATTGCCATTTTATAGATTTCCTATTGTACTTTCAAAACGTGTGCATTGTTTTAGTATTCCGCACTTCCACTTTGAGAATTACGAATAGATCTTACGCATTTAGAACAATAATGAATAGATCAACCGCAAAACAGTAACAGCATTAGAGTATTTAACCCCTGCGATTTATTTTACGGTTTCAGTGATTGAAACTGTTTTGTAGTTCGCAATTTCCTAAAATAAGAGAAAATTTATATCAATTGTATGTCTATACATGGTGTCCAATTACTGTACATTAACAAAACCAAAATAGAATTTCATCTCGATTTAAAGGATATTAATAGCATACATATTTATTAGACTAAAATTATTCAGAAAAGACACGTTTATGTAACTCCTGTATTAATGCAAATCATTTTTATTCTGCACAAAAATTTTCGATGGTGTGCCTATGAATTTGTAAATATGACTGTAATTCATAAGTCGTCAAATCAGTCATCAAATATCAGTTGCAGGAATAATTGATGTTAATTAATAATGACTCAGAACTAATGAGGTAAGTTGATTATATCTTTTCGATTATTATTAGACTGCAAATTTGATACATTTATAGCAAAAACGAGTAGGTGAAACAGAAAATAGAAAAACATCAGGTCAATTTAATGTTACATTATTTGCAACCTATTACAATCGTTAAGAGAAGAAATTAATCTTTATGTAACTCCTCTTTCCTGTAATTGATACAGACAATGTTTATTTCGCATAAAGATCTGCAGTCTAATTATTATATTACATGGTATTTTACGATATATTATTATATGATTGACTAGCTTGATATTTAAGGTATACTCGCGACAAAAATTTTGCACGTTGTATATTATGGTCAATGTTTTAGCAGCTTTGTACAGCCCTTAACATGTTAAAAATATCGAACGACGCAAGTTAATTAGTGATTCAACTGCTCATCCTTTTGAGATCAATGAAAATGCATAGGTAAGGCCATTTTCAAAAGTTCTTGCACGAAAGAACACTGGAAAAAGAAGAAAAAAGAGACAAAAAGCTATTGTAGCAGACGGGCCCGTAAAAGAAGTATTCCAACAAGAAAACGAAAGCATTGAACAAACGAAACATTCAAGAGAAACTGGTTAAGTCAATTAACAAGTTAATTAACTCCGCAGCGGAGGTTCCCTGACCTATTGCTCTCACTGATCTAATATACGATAAAAACTACAAGCTAAACTTAATTAACCGTAGGTTTACGTGACCCGTCAAAATGATCTAATATTTTCAATTCACGATTATTGAAATAGTAAAAATGCATCTAGGAGAAATTAGTTCATAAATTTATTTCTTTGGTTATTTATTTAAAAAATGGCTAAAAATTCGGATAGACACATTCTTGTTATTTTTATCATGTAAAATAGTCACTCTTATTTTCAAATTAAAGTTCGTATACCGCAAACTTTTCAAACAGACTAATAAAATACCAATTATTCAGAAAAACTGCATATGTTGAAAATCAATTAACCAGCCCTCGTTAACCCTACACGTTTAGCACAAAACGAGATATAATTTTAACACGTTGTTTGCCAAATTAAAAATGAAATGACCGTTGGTCATTTGCCAATCAACGGTTCAAACTATTCTGGATTTATGCAACCGTTTGACCACATGCTGTGTGTGATAAACATGTGTATCACTCACATGGCATTCAACCTGTTTAATTTTAATTTCAGCAAATCAATTTTCATATAAATGTATTATACTGCATATTGTATGTGTATGCACATATACATATGTATGTCCTCCCGTGAGTATTCGGGAGCTACATCTGCAATCGGTAGACAAGATATGGCGAGCTCGTAAAATTAACTCTCCGAGGACCGGTGTCGCTATCCAACGATACAGGAAATTTGGTAACCCGAAAACTCCAGTTTTTTCGTATTAAAAAACAGATTTCTATGCTGTGTACAACGAAATAGTTGGAAGTTTGCCTAAACAGGCAAAGTTAAAATATTTTACTATCTAATTCACGAATTATTTAGTGGTCGTTTAATCACGAATGTGATATTAGAAAGTTTATTATACAATATCTAGGCTGAAAGTCTCATAGACATTAACTGTAAACAATTATTAGTTGAGATGCTTTCGAATTATACATAAAATTGTTTATTAATATTAAATAGTAGATACATATGTTAATATTAATATTAAATAGTAGATACATTATATTAATATTAAATAGTAGATACATATATTAAATATTAATATTAATATTAAATAGTAGCTACATATATTAAATACATATATTAATATTAAATAGTAGCTACATATATTAAATACATATATTAATATTAAATAGTAGCTACATATATTAAATACAGATATTAATATTAAATAGTAGCTACATATATTAAATACATATACATATTAATATACGTATATTAAATGTCTGCGTTAAGTAATTCATGTATTCTGCCGATTAAATCCGCCAAAACCATCAAATAGTAACCATTCTTCTGAGGTAATTAGTCTTACGTGTCAGTAGCAGGGAAAATGTGAAGCTATGGAATAGATTCACGTGAAAATGACCCACATATTATGAGTGAAATTGCACGTCGGTACGAAGCGCGAACTCATCACCGTCGCCACAGGGTAACCAACCGCAGCGCTGCGCTACGCTGGTCCGTCTATCGTTACGAAACAAGATCTCGAATCGGGTGGATCGGGTCGCCTACTTCCGGGAACCGAAAGACAAGATTCACCGTAATTATAAGCGTGATAATAAACCGCGGAGTCAGCGGACTCGTTAAGACACTCGCTAAAATAGATTTCCCGTGCACGCTGCGCAGGAGATAACGCCGGATTTCAGCGATTCTACCGACTCTCGCTTCCCTGTACGCTTTTGTTTAATCACGGCTCGAAGATCAGCTGGCTGACGGAAAGCCGGTCTCCGCCTCGGTAAAGAGGTCGTCGCGCCGCGCCGGTGACGAACGCGCTGGGAAACGCAGTGATTACATTTGGAAATTCACCGTGGATGAGGAATTTTCCGAAACATTTTCTGGTCAGGCATTGCGCTATATTTTAATGGCGAGCATTATCGCGGAATTACAGACACGAACAACCGGGAAAAATTCACTTGGATTTTTCATATTCAATTTCTGCATATGCCACGTAATTATTTGGCGAAACATGCTCAAAAATCTCCTGCGTTTCCTCGTTATGCGTACATACAGGGTGGGACGCTATAAACAGGTCACCAGAATAACTCGCTTATGCTTTTGAAGATAGAAGGTAATGCATCAGACCAAACTTATGTGAGAATGAGAAAGAAACATGAAACATAATGAGTGAGTGACAAAATGTATAAAGTGAATTACGAAATGAGTGTGCATGAATGAGTGTGCAATGGATAAAAGAAGAATGTATTTTGTTTAAAAGATTTGCCAGTCGTCGTTAATATGTCAAAGAGTAAACATCACTTGTAATCGTTAATTATATTAAATATATATTTATACTTATATTCACTGTTTGAACAACTTACTTGGTATCGAGGCGCTGGTAATAATCTGATGTTACTAATTGTTTTGTAAGTGGAGACGTCAAGGAAATATGAAGGTCAACTCTGTTTTTTTAAATGGAACAGTATGGTCTTTTATTTACAATGCGATAGTGTGTTCCAAGACGAATACAATGACCTATTATGAAGGTTATTTATTTTCTATTGCAGTTGACCTTGCATGACCTTGAACGACCTTCATAATAAGTCATTTCATTCGTCTTGAAACACACTGTCATAATGTAAATAAAAAACCATACTGTTCCGTTTAAGAAAACAAGGTTGACCTTCATATCTCCTTGACGTCTCCCCACCTATAAACAAATTAGTAACTCGTCAAATTACGAGCACTTCGATACCAAGTAAGTTTAATATGGTAATAGGATGACCTGTGATTGGTTCATATTAAACTAAAAAATAACAGTCATGATGAAATTTCATGTTGAAATTTATGCAGCAATTGTATTGTAAATTCTAAAGAGATTTTTCTTATAACCCATTCGCCACTACATTAATTTATTTAGCAATTGTTCAAACGATATCTCACGTATTCAAGGTAAGTATTGTTGTCTTGTAACAAAATCGTCTAATCGTAGTCGAGTAGCAATTTATATTTCGCGATGGTTCAAATACAATTAGATAATAAATACAAATTTTCTACCTGAAATGCAACAAACTGGAATAAAATAGACATTTCTTTTCTTTCTTAGTATATTTAATAGGTTGAAAATAACATAACAGTATTTTTGAATTCTTGCTATTACTGTTTTAATTAACTCATTTTTGTGACAAATGCATAAAATCCGCTGTCTAAAATTATTTTTTCCGTACATACTTGTGTAAAAATTACTATGTCCTAGTACAAAATTCCAATAAATTGGAATTTGTATCTTGACATTACCAGGAGGTGTTAGAACGTTTTCACATTGTTCAATTTGTGTCGTCCCATAGGCAAATGAATGTTGGCCGATTATGGTATAATGTCTGTTTTCGACTTTGTCGTTATTGTTCTTGCTATACATTTCTGACGTTACTGAATTTTACATGGAATTAATAGTAGAAGACTGGCATTATACCGGACTGTAATCAACGTTAATTTGTTAACCAGGCGGCCGAAATCGAAGAATGTAAAAATGTTTTTATGCTTTGCTCACATTTTCTGTAAAGTCTTTTTCGAGTGTATTTCGAAACTGAACACAAATGTTCTATTCTAGCTGCAAAATATTTCATGTTGTTCTAGACGGTTGGTCTTTCCGTGAACATTAGCGTGTTTTATCGGCCCCTGCGCTGTGATTAACGCAGCAGACGAACCGAAACGTGCAAGGTCCTGCGGAAAAGAATGTGAAAGTAAATAGACCGTCCTGGTGTATCTGTGTTAGAACGCATACCTCGTGGATCATGTTCCGTGTGAGTCGTTCAGTAATTCTTTTTCCATATCAAGAGATTATTAACACTTCTCTTAAAGGAGAGCCACAGTTTCTCGGAACGGCGAAAAAACTTGCAGTTGCCGTGAAAAGGGAAAAGTAGTTTCTCATTGTTAACGAGACCTCCCTCTGTTTGGATCGAACGAGAAACTGTGCCACCGGCCGTGAAATAAAAATTACATATTTATATCTTCCGATTTTAGAAATTAATCCGCGAAATCTACGAATATCAAATGATAATTATCACTTTTCTGCGATCCATAAAATTCTTGTGTTTTCAAACAATTGACCCAGAATGTGCATGTCACTTTATTTTCTTACAAGTCAATCAAAGTGTAACATAATCAAGAATAATATTGTATTTTTATCGGTTTCTAAAGATATCTTTTAATTTCTTGCCTACATTTCGAAAATGAATTGTAATGATATTCTTTGCAATTGGTGTATATTTCATTTATGTAAAGGATTATAATAACTGTGTTCTAGATTAATTTTGAAATACCCAGCACATAAAGGAAAACTTATTCCATGTTCCGTGATTCCACAATTACCTATATCTCCTTCATATCATATTTTATTTTTGCACTATTTGAGGCATATCTTGCATGTCCCTTAACAGAGTTGAAAATGTAATTGCTTCCTTGCATGCTACCATGTTTAATGTAAGTATTCATAAAATGTACTACAAACTTCTACAAAGTACATTCGCAATGTTACACAATAATTACCTTGTCTCGTATTTGTACTACTTTGTTTTTTATTATTTTCTACGTGACCGGAGAATATTCTGGACTGAATATACAATTATGTAAGAAAAGAATTTCAATATTTTTATTACATATACAGGGTGTCTCACGTAACAGTTTTCACGATTTTTTAAGTACTTGCGATAATCTCACAAAAATATTTTCAACAAAAGCTGATCAGTTTTCGATTGGCTATATATTGCAATAAAAAAGTTCAGAGAACATTTTTTTAAATAGCACTTTCTATTTTTGACTTAACAGTATTACAGCCCGTGTCAAGACGAATTCAACGATCTAGCATACCATGACCTTCGGATGACCTTGAAGTGACATTTTAAAAAATGAAGGTGGCCTTGACAATAGTAAAAAAGAAATTTTCGAACATTTTTGTTTACTGGAATGTACAGCCAATCGAAAACTGATCAGCTTTTGTTTAAAATATTTCTTGTCAGATTATCGCAAGTAAATACTTAAAAAATCATGAAAACTGTTACGTGGGACACCCTGTATGTATGAACTGATCAAAGCAATAGTATACAGACATACATACATTTGTAGGAATAACATTTCATTACTGTATAATTTAATATTATTGGGGGGTAGTATTGATTTTATATAAAAATTAATTTCACTGATGGTGGGCAATAAATATCTAAGAAATGAAACAAAACTCAGTTTTATCTTGTTATATTAACCAATCGCCTACGTATCTCTCCCGCATTTTCAATTTAAAAATGTAGCACTGTCCAGGTAATCAACGAGAAATCTTAATTTAAATATATTAATGAATAGAAATCTCCAGAGCTGAAGAGTAACCTGGAAAGTTGCATGTGAGCGATTACACAACAATCTACGTACATCTCATGATTTTATTTTCATTTTAATAGAACTCTCCATCCCATTATGTTCTTATATGAATGCCGCAGGTTCGCATTTTTAACGTATAATTATAATACGAATTAAGTTGGAAGCACGGTATCCATTGTGCCGTATTACAGTGGAAGATAGAACATTAGAAGAATCTGTGGGAAGGGAACCATTCCTACTTCTCTGCGAAATACGTCAGACATACATGTGTGGTAACGGTGCAGAAGCTTGTCAATCTCGGAAGTCTCGAAATGCGCGGCAAATCCCGAATGAGGGTCACTATGGGGGTGAAAATCCCATCCTGCAGTTACGACGCTTAACCCCCCATAAATCTGTGCGGCTGTAGGAAGAAAATGAACGATTAAAGTCAAGAATAGCTTCGATCAGCCATTAATTAGAATTGAATATCGAGACCTGTTAAGCTGACAATGAGGTTAATAGCCGCGAGCTTGCGGAACTTCATTTGCATCGTACTGTACTTCAACTTTCCTTTAATTTCATTTATCTCACATTTCTTGTGCTTGTTCTGCCACACGTAATATAGACGCATTATCATCGTTAAACACTTTCTAATGTGAGAGAACGAAATAATATTTCATTCGACGTGTGTCTTCTAATTAGAAGGATTCTTAATTAAGGCAGCTTCATTAATTTACATTTCTCTTGCTATATAATCGATGCAGTCATTAAAGATATATGTAACAGCCAGTATAAATCTCGACGTTGATTTTTCTAGATAATTGATAACGGTTTAAATGAAAACTGAACTTTCTGAACATTGTGCACATACATATAATTTCATGTTAACTGTTAAACATATTTTGAAATGTTAAAAATGAATCGTATAATTGATACTAGTGTCCATGCTTACACTATTTGGTTTTACGAAATTATCATAAATTAAAATTGAACGTACCGAGCTATAAAAGTAACATGCACACGTTGTCTTGTGAAAATGACAAGATTTAATTAATTTAGACTTTTATTTGATTTAGAAATTATTTTTAAATAAAAAATCTAGGACCGGTCGTGGTAGGTTTAGTGTTAAATATCGATGATTTTTCGAGAAATGCAGTGTTTCAGTTTTGAATACTCTTTGGATCCACTGTATGTAACTTGCAATAAGTTCAGTTTCAACCGAAAAACGCGCATGAAATTTCCTCCTCGGTTTAGCACCTCTTCAAAGCATCACCCTGAAGATGAATTCTGTAGTTCCGTAGCACTTTATTTTCAGCAGAGTGGACTCTTAACGTGATTCCTCAAATTGGAGACTATGTCGCGAGTTGCCTCGAAGCGCACATCATTTCCGTGACATTCAAATGCATTCGTAATCGTTCAATCAATCAGCCAAAGGAACGCGCGAAATGTTTGATTACTTCGTTAAATGGGATTCATACCGTCGCTTCGTTGCCCTCTCGACTTTCAAAATATTCTGCCTTCACTTTTAGTCAGAAAACGGTCCAGTTACCATAATCCTTATTTGGTGCCAACTGGGAAGATAGTGGGAAACTTTCGAAATATTAGTCTCGAATAGTATAAATTTTAAATGAACGAAACGCTGACAATTTTCGTGGAATATACAGTAAACACAAATGCCGAGGCTGTTTTATGAATTATATTTTGCTCAGAAGAAATATAAATGTATTTTACAATTATGAAACGAATTGTAAATATACTGAATATTTTAATATTTTTGTAGTTCAAGTAGAAATTGCGATGCTGAGTTATTTTGAGAATTACACTTTGTTTAAATGGATTTATGGTACACGCAGTGTTACTAGAAACGATAATAATATTTCATCGAGTAATTTTTGTCTTCATTCAAATATAGTTTAATAATAATTTTTGAATTTTCATAAATCACAGCGTCTCGGAATGTTTAGACGAAGTGTCTACATTTGGTGTACGAGCTGAATTTTTATTAAAAAATAAGAAAAAAGTATACAATAAACTTTTTCCCTCGAAGCGTCGTTTTTGAGAAAATCGAGTTTGAAATTACAGCGACTACCCGTACCATTATATTTACTAGTACAGGTCGAATAACATGTACAAGCGAGCACGAAGTGATTCCTTATGAGAAAATAAAAAAAAAAATATAAAATGAAATTTTTCTCCCGAAACTTCGTTTTAGAGAAAATCGAGTTTGAAAATGCAGCGAAGTACGCGTGCTATTAGATACGAACCATCAGACGTGTCTGATCATGACCGGCCAATTCTACTTCCTGCATATACTATAGCACGCGAACCCGATGGATCTTTAAACTCGATTTTCTCGAAAACGAGGTGACAAACTAAAAAATCTTATTCCTTCTTTTCGATTTATTTTTACATGTAGAATCAACCCCTGAAAGCTTGCACATATTATTCGGCCGCACACTGTATATTCAATCTTCAATTAATGACAATTCTAACAAAATTGACAGTAATGGCAGTAATTTTTTAAACAATAATTTTCAATTATTCTTTGCAGTTTGCGTCTGTCGTGTGTACCTGAATAATGCATGACAATTTCGGAGAGTCAATATGACAAGCAGATGAAGCTCGTGCGTCTGGTAATTTGCAATTTACATCGCATCAAAAAATACGTTGTATATTAATTCGCATTATTTTTCACTAGAAAATCGAATGAAGGAGCAATACACGTCATGTGCTTTCAAGTTCATATTTTCTCTCGCCTTCGCAATTACCATTTTTTGTATCCTTTGCACCGTGTCCGTTTTACACTGCGCATGGATATTATTTTGCAATTCTGTAACGACCGATGATTCTGAGTTCCGATAGTGAATTTATTTCATTTAATTTACGCTTCACTTCGCAACCCCGTTCTAGTTGCACGCATGAACTTCTGTAAACTTCGAATCAATACAAAAATACGTTTGCGATTGCTTTTAAATATAACTGATATTGAATTCTTTCGAAATATTAGATGCATTGCAAAATTCATAAAAATTAACAACATTTATGGTGCATAATAAATGATAGATAAACGTAAACCATATTATACGTAGATATAATTTGAAACAGTAAAAACATTAGAAAAATGTTTAAATACAGTCACATTATTTTCAATAAACTAAACATATTAAAAAAGAAAATAAATCTCTACTTCACTCCAGTTTGTTGCAATTGAGGTATAAAATTGTTATTATGCATAAAGATCCGCTGTCTAATAATATTCTATAAAACCATTTTATTTTAGTACTTGGCAAATATTCGATAAATAAATTATCATCTTTTAGTAAAACTAGTTTATCAAATCTTATCTGAATATTACATCCATATCCTGAGCCATCAGCTGCGGCTTTCAATAATTAGAAGACAGCATCTCTTAAGATGTAAGCTTAATTTTCGTTAAAGCACAATGCAGGTACCCCTGCCATTTATTTTAATCCGCTATAACTCAGAGATTATACTGCACATGAGCTGCATATTCTCGTATAAGATGTTTACTTTACGTTCCACTCTCACAAGGAACGTTACCCACCAGCCTCCACCAATTTGATGAAACTTTGTAAGCTTACATGTGCAAGAGCCAAAAATAAGGGACACGTATTTTCTATCGGTGGAGATTCACATTCAAAGGGTGAAACCGTCCTCAGAAAATTCGTTTCCTCGATACTATCTGAAATACCGTGAATAAAAACAATCTGAACGGAATAACCTACTGATAACAAACATAATTTTATAGAAAATGAAAACTAACGGAGCAGATATGCTTAACATTAATTTTACGTTTTTATTAAAAGTGACATGCGTTTAATTCCAGATTTAAACTGTTTTAACTGCATAGTGGAACACAGTTTTTCAAATGCTCAGATAATACTGAATATCATGAAACAAGAAATCTGCCACTTTCATAATTAGTGACATGCCTGCACTAAATGCAAAACCATTTAGTGAATTAAAATGATTATCCGGTTACGCATTATGTTAATTTTTTACGATCGATTTAAATCGAAAACAGACAGGGTGGACCGGAAATGGTAGTACAAAAGGGTAAGGGGTGATTCTACATAAAAAATAAGATAAAATTTCGGTATAACATTTTTCCGTATGAAGCTTCGTTTTCGAAAAAATACGAAGTGATATAAGCGTGATATTAGATAGGAATCGTCTGACGCGTCTGATCATAACTGACCAATTCTACTTCCTGCATATACTATAGCACGCGAACCTGACTGATCTTTAAACTCGATTTCCTCGAAATTGAGGCGTCAAACGAAAAAATTTTATTCCTTTCTTTTTATTTATTTTTACATGTAGAATCACCCCCTATCTTCTACCAAAAACCTGTAGTGACTCATCGGTAAAAAATATCAACTCGAAACTACAAATAAAATGTTATTCTATCAAATAATCTTCAAACAAATCCGATCATATTTCTGCCGTCTATAGTGTACTGAAAGCAATTTCTATATCCACGGGAAATTCAAATTTGATAGAATAGAGCGCTACTAATTAATTAAAACACGGACTAGTACTTACATACCCAATATACAAGATAACAATGAAACTGAAGTCATACCTGCAACAGAAAAAATAGAGCACGTCAGTAAATTATATCAGAGAAGATTCAACTTATATTCAGTATCAAATAACATAAATCACAAATGTTGCTTAATATCTACTTTCCTATAGATTGCATGGGAAGTGAATAAACAAAATGTTATTCACTAAAATCCATTTTAAAAGACTATATTCAACGATAGAAAACCGAATCACCTTATTAGGTGTTTCATATTTTTTTGTATATATTAACTATGATGACCATTTTGTGGCCGATATCCTTTACGTATGTACATACAGTGGATTTGAACACTTTCCGATTTTCCTGGTCTCATTTTAAACCTCGAAACTTCTACTTATATAAACAATCGAAGAGTCTTTAAAAACATAAATAAAATTTTTGGTGAATGAATTAAACATATTTGATCAATGTTCATCAAAAGGAGAAGCTTCAGGCTTTAAGATGACTCCTGTATTTCTGTATCTACTATTGTTTTTTATGATATTATCACAGGTTAAGTATAGGCAATTTCTCTAGGATCAGAAATTTAGTGTTCAAATACTCCATTGTATATACATAAAAGTATAATTCTATACATGGAGTTACGTTCACATGTACTGGGTACAAATGCGAATGCTGCAGCGTTTCCGAGAAACGGTGAAATTATGCATCTACCCGAAGGCATAGATTCGAGAAAATAACTAATTGTAAGTAGATACAATTGTTCCGGCAGCGTACGTGTGTGCGTGAATACACACACTGCTGAAATCCCGTAGAGAAACTAATAACGCCGTTTGTACTTACGATACGATTTAATTCGAGAATTTCCAAATATAATTCAGAGTTTCAACAAAGTTTCGGAAATGGCTTAGCGGCTTAATAGTACCGTGTTCGAACGTGAATATCCAAGAAGGGTGTATTTGAAATTATTATTTGAGGCAGTGGTTCTGCTGCTGGTGGGCAGAACGAATTATATTTTCAATAGTTTTGAGTTTATACCGTAGACAAAGCTTAGGAGGTAGAATATATGTCTTATGACACAAAATTTGTAAACTGAGTATTTTAATACTTTTTTCATGTCGTAATTTCATAATTTACAAATTTATAACTCTTCAGTGAAAGAAATCTTAAAGTAGTTCACAGACACACTTATTGATCGGACTGTTTGGAGTACTAGAACTCTGCACTGTAGTAAATAGTCCTTATTTGAATATTGGTTTTATCAAGAACTATCAAATGGTCACTTCTATTTAAAGAGGTGGCATAAACTTTGGAAAGTTTTTTAATACTTCAAGGATACATTATTAGAAAGTTTCATCGAACTAATTTCGTCCTACTTCTAAATCTCTATGAGTACTCAAAGTTTCAATTGCAGAAGGTTTTTCAAAAGCCCCACCATCTTAAATCAGAACGTAAAAAATGATCGAGTGACAGGGTTCTATAATAATAATATTTGGATAGTTCAAAATATGCAGCACAATTCAAAGCTCGTATGTCAGTGGTGAGCACATTTGCCTCAATTGAGGAAAAACCGTTCCCACCGCAACGCCTACTGTTCGCTTCCAGTAAGAGGTGATAGGGGAAGAAACGTTGGTGGGGGAAGAAAGCGTTTGAGGGGGAAGAAACGTTGGTGGGGGGAGCAAGCGTTTGAGGGGGGGCCCCACCATGCCGAGCATTCTCGTATGCGACCTAATCCACATTTTTGAAATCTGTGATCTGCCATCGATGCAAACAATTTTTATTTTGCATATATATCCACAGTCTAATTGTTACAGATGCAAACGTGTGGAAATACAAGTACATGAAAATGAATTGTAGATATTCGAATCTTCAACTACGATGTCTCAAAATCGAAGACGTATGACGTAGAGAGTTCTGTATAACAACTGTAGATACATAATTTAATACTTTGGCGGAGACAGACATAGAGAGGATAACTTTAGTTCTAATAGTTAATTACGCAGTGTGCACGAGGTATGAATTTTGATCCTTAGCAGAGGAGGCTTCGTGTTGTGAGTAATGGTTTGTAGAGTGACGGTACAGAGAAAGTTATTTCGCTAATTCCATTGATAATCCTGAAGGCGGATTATCCAACAATGCGTGAAATAATTCCAGTTTGTTTGTCAGAGCGTTCCCTCTTTGAAATAATAACTTGTTGGCTGCATACAGATAAATATAATTATTTTGCAATGCACTTGGTATTTCTTAATACGTTCTGTCTGTACGTAGCTACGAGTCAATATGATAATGCAAAAACGACTAAATTTTATACGCATTATTTTCTCTAGAAAAATAATAGCTAAGTATAATATTATGAAAATGATAATAATAACTGCCGATTTGTAAACGAAAGGTAATAGTGAGTGTAAGAGAATTGGAAATTGTACGTTTCAGCAATAGTTAATGAAATCTCGTAAATTTTCAGATTCCATAAAACGTTACTTGTCCGAACAATTTGCTTCGACACATTTTTTGTAACAATCTTTTATTTGAAGGGTGGCAGTACGTTCAAAGATGGAGCACGTTTAACGACACTTTTATTAGCAAACATTATTCTCCGACTTGATTTACAACACAGTTCGACCGAGAAGCTAGAATCACCTTGTATAAGGCTGTTTGTGTTTATGGGTTGTCGGAATTTATAGGAACATACGTGTTTGTGAGCGATAGCGGAGAATTCGCATTTATCAAGTAGTCAGTCGAGTGTGAACCGTATAACAAGGAGTTTGAGAACATTGATCTGCAAGGTGCGGTCTTGTTCTATTGTGTAAAGAGAAGGTAATACGCTGTAACTAAGTTCGTACCTCGATTATGTTGTTGTTCCTTTGTAATTGGCTTAGTCATTGTAAGAATGTACATTAGAATAATTCGTACACCAAACGTTATAATATGGAATTAATAACGGAGATTCTAAAAATTCTATTTAACAATAAATGAATATTACCACCAAGCCCATTAATCAATTTCAACCTTCTTCAGATGATACGTAGAATAAGATGATTACATGAAAGAAATGAATGAGTTAATGCTTTTTCAGATTTTATTGCGTAAATAATCAGAAAATTAACGAAAGATAAAGAAGAATAAGAATTCTGAAAATGTTTAATTCTATTTAAGAATAAATGAATATTACCATCTAGCCCATTAATCAATTTTCATCTTATTCAGTTGATACATACAACAACATGATGATATTAAAAAAATAAACTAGGTAATGCCCTTTCAAATTTCATTGCGTAAATAATCAGAAAATTAACAAATAACAAGAATAAAAATTTTTTAAATAAACAAAATGATCTTTCAATCGTAGTCTATCCTTCTTTAAGCATTATTAACCTGCAGAGTGAGACCTTAAAGTTTAGGAAGAGGTAAGATTATGTGTAAGATTCAACTTGACTGACGATTTTTTCTGTTTTACCGAAAAAATTAATAATTCCTGAATGATTATGGATTAAAAAGGATATTTAGAATCCAGAAAAATTTCAATTATTTAATTAATTGATATTTATTTAATTCAAGTCTATAACTAAAACTTTTTAAAATAAAAGATACTTCGGTTTTTCATTCCCTACGGACTGTAAAACTGACAGCTCACTCATCCCTATATTTTACCTTCACATTTTAGCGTATTTTCCACGATATCAGCTATCCATCATACAGTAAAGTCTGCATCTAAAATTTTTTTTAATATAAAATACTTGTGCTAAGTGATTCATTTTAGTCATCCGGTTATCTCTAGAATTTACTGGGCCGAGAGATAGCTTACATTACAGTTATTGTGCGAAAACTAAAATTAAATGCTTTTCAAAATTAGATGTCGAGCTTGATGTTAGACAAGCTGACAATGATGCAAAACCATAATTCGCAAATCAGTTTATAAAGATAGGTGACAACTAGACTCCGGATGTTTATGCAAAATAAAAAGTCTCGGACGCATTTAAATAAATTAAAAATACTTCAGAAAGCAATATTCATGGTTATTATTGAGATGACAACACGATAAATTTGACGTTTTATAACAGTTTATAATTTTTTGCTCTGTAACTGTTTAGTGAATCCTAATAAATTTTGAACATAATTAATTACATAATTTTTACTATATATAAAAAAAAACTGGAGTTTCTAGTTGCGTTTTTTCAAGGTTTAATTCTCTATAAGAAGATGTGTTAAAATGTGCAAACTTTAAATTACTATAATTCTTAAACGGTGCAGCGAATCGAACCCAAACTTCGGTAATTGCATTAATTTAGTAAGAATTATGTCTTGTCAAATTTTCAAAAATTTCGTTGCATTTTTATATACCTCCAGAGAACATCCTTAAAATTTGTGGGATTATCTTTCAACCTAAAACCATTGTTTTTCCACACGATACCAATAAAAATTGTGGGCCGCTGGACCATTCTTATTCTGCTAGATCCTTTCAAAAATAGAAAATTTTGTTACGTTTTTATATACCTCCAGAGCACATCCTTAAAATTTTGAGGGATAATCTTTCAACCTAAAACCATTGTTTTTCCACACGATACCAATAAAAATTGTGGGCCGCTGGACCATTCTTATCCTGCTAGATCCTTTCAAAAACAAAAAATTTTGTTGCGTTTTTATATACCTCCAGAGAACATCCTTAAAATTTTGAGGGATAATCTTTCAACCTAAAACCATTGTTTTCCCACACGATACCAATAAAAATTGTGTCCGGGGCGGCAGGACCATTCTTATCCTGCTAGATCCTTTCAAAAACAAAAAATTTTGTTGCGTTTTTATACATATACCACCAGAGAACATCCTTAAAATTTGTGGGATTATCTTTCAACCTAAAACCATTTTTTCCCCACGCGATACCATTAAAAATTGTGGCCGGGACCGCTGGACCATTCTTATCCTGCTAGATCCTTTCAAAAACAAAAAATTTTGTTGCGTTTTTATAGACCTTCAGAGAACATCCTTAAAATTTTTAGGGATAATCTTTCAACCTAAAACCATTGTTTTCCCACACGATACCAATTAAAAATTGTGTCCGGAGCCGCTGGTTCCATTCTTATCCTGCTAGATCCTTTCCATCAAAATAAAGAGGCATTAGATAACAGGCGTGACGGATGTCGGACCAACTCGGAACACCGCTTAAAGATGGATTGGATAGCGTAACAAGCGGTGCTGTGGAACCGACAAAGGGACACCACCGGAGGTAGTACTTACACGCGGTGCACATAAATTTTTCTGCTCGGTAGCAGCGTCGCCGGAGGAGCCGTGGTTGATTATACGGGATCGATCAAAGGTTCGAGTAAATAATCGCGCGTCTGCCCGCGGCGTATCAGTCGGTGTCGTTTCGAACGGATCGGACAGGATCGCGTCGGATCGCGTCGCATTGGAACCAGCAGCGGTTCGCGTCTAGAATGGTTGGTCGTGAAAAGCACAGATCTCGCAAAGAAGCGGTGTGCTCGTCGGTGGTCCTGATTCGTCGGTTCACGATTCCTTGCCGAATTGCTGCCGCTGGCGATCACTCGAGGACGATCGTCCCCCGGCTGGCGCGCGCGCGAGCAAGCGGGGCAAACTTTTCGTTGGTCGTTCATCGGTTAAACCTCCTCTCCTCGGAATCGATCGGTCTGACCAGAATGGAGACTCGCCCCAATCGCGGGGGATAGAGGATGGAGGAACGACCCTTGAAGGCGGAACGATCGACCGACTGGGTAAAAGGAGAGGATCCAATGAACGTGGCACGGAGAAGGCTGTAGCCGAACGAAACGAAACGGAACGGAACGGAACGGAGCAGAAGAAACCGGATGCCGTGAGAAATACCGAGGGCTAAAGGTAAGGAACGAGTAGGCGAATGATGGCACGCGGATGAAGAAAATGAGGAAGAACAAACGAAACAACCGTGAGTGGGGGAAAAAGGCGGTTAAAGAGTAATAGAATTGAAGAGACGGGAGGGAAGAGACCGACCGAGCTCAACCGGAGACCAGCCAGCCAGCCAGCCAGCTAGTCCTCTCTACGGCGCTTGGTCCTCGCTGATAGAAAGAGAGATCCTGGAAGAGGTCGTGACGTTATCGCGACGGTATTAACTCGAATCGAGCTTCCGTTAGGTCGAACCGCAATCAGCTACAACGAGCCAAGTCGACGGAGCGTAATCTTTCTTCTCGGTGCCCCTTCGTTCCCCGCCTTCGTCCGCCTCTAGCTTCGATATCCCGCCATTATGCGCTACGGTGGTAGCCTCGCGGAATCGAGCAACCGACCAGGTGCCAGATGAAGGAGAAACTGAAAGGAAAGATGGCGGAATGAGAGACGCGGACAGGCCCCGATGAGAGCCACGGGTGACACTATCGCCGATACCATGTCTCGGGATACCCTGCAGCTAGCAGCTCCGTTGATCCACCGGAATCGTATCTATTTGGAGTATCTATGGCTATCCGACGGATATCTTCATTTTTCCCGTACCATGACTTTATCCGCGATCTGACCAAGGCCCCCTCTTACCGAATTCTGTTTTCGCAAGGCACAATCTGTCTGGACCGGTCCAAATCAAATCGAACGCAGCTTTTTTGCCGGCGGACGATTGTAAAGGCGCGCCAGACGGTCCTGGCACCGGGTACTGTCGGACTTATGGCCGGCCGAACAATAAGCCTGACGCTCGGCAGCAACGATTCGTTTTGTGCAAAACCGCGCCGCCGTGTTCCGGCGGTTTCGCGTTCGGCAGATTCTGTGTCCTGTCGACGAATTTCAAGCGCACACGATCGTTTTCGGTGCGAACGTAATCTGGCCGCGCGCGCGCGCGCGCGAGCGTTGCTTTAATCGTTTCGTTTCCGAAATTGATCAATTCCGAAGTTTGATCGCCGTCGCCTGTTAATCACAGTTTCTCGGCCACAAACGCTAGTAGAGCACGACCGAAGACGAACAATAATGATGTGCCCGCGACTTTCACCGTAATACAACGTGCGATGTGTCTTGTAGCGTGAGTGCTACGAGAGAAACTGGTTTACACGTTTAGTATCTCGGAGATGAAAATCCTGGAAACAGTGCGATTAACGTAGGAAAGTCTACTTTTCTATATGTAACGTCATTTATTGCGCGAATACGACAACAGTATTCTTTAATAAGTTACATTGTTAAGAAAACAATTTGCAGGCCATTTCGAAGCACTTATCGAGCATGTGAGTATCTCGGAGATGAAAATCCTGGAAACTGTGCGATTAACGTAGGAAAGTCTACTTTTCTATATGTAACGCACATTTATCGTGCGAATACGACAACAGTATTCTTTAATAAGTTACATTGTTAAGAAAACAATTTGCAGGTCATTTCGAAGCACTTATCGAGCATGTGAGTATCTCGGAGATGAAAATCCTGGAAACTGTGCGATTAACGTAGGGAAGTCTACTTTTCTATATGTAACGTCATTTATTGTGCGAATACGACAACAGTATTCTTTAATAAGTTACATTGTTAAGAAAACAATTTGCAGGACATTTTGAAGCACTTATCGAGCATGTTAACTCCTTAAAAGTTGTATTTAATTTCATCGAAATAGTATCGACTTACAATTGTTAAATAAAATGTGAATAGTCTTGAGTCGGAGTAAAATATTTCTAAAAATGTTTTAGACGAATCCATTGAAAAATTGACTGCGTCTGTGCATTAATTATAAAATTCGCCGTTAACACTAAACCTACCACGGTCAAATGACCGGTTTTCTATTTCACAGTTATTGAAATTATAAAAAAAGCTATCATAGGAAATGACTGAATTCACTTCTTTATTTGAGCACGTATTATAATGAAAACCGTACAAAGTTTAAGTAAATTCAATCTTCTCACTGCTATAAGGTGTTTCAATTTTGTATGTTTCGTGCTTGGCGGGTTTAGTGTTAATAAAATCCATTATTCTTGCGTACAGTGACTCCCACTAATATTCGGACACTCTTACAAAGACGATAACTTATTTAATATTCGACCACAAAACTTGGGGAGTTTTGAGAAGTTAGAACAATAGGTTTTGTTACGTAACGTGAAAAGAATTTTTGACAAAAATTGCAATTGGTCGGAATTGCAGAGAAAATACTAAAAGTTATGTTTTACAACTTTTTTATGTCGGCTCATATTGAAAATGTAGAAAACACGTTTCGTAGATCTGTATCAATTAAACATATTCTGAGAATTTCATTAAAATCGGTCAACGTTGCAATGAGCTACAAACGTTAAAAATGGAAGAAATTGCAATTTTTCACAATTTTCGGCCACTGTCGTTTTTTCCTACATTAACCGATATCGATGAAACTTTTACAATGCATATAATAATTGACACAGTTCTACAAATCATATTTTTTAAATTTTCAATCTAGACCCATATAAAAAAGTTGTAAAATGAAACTTTTAGTATTTTCTCCACAATTCCGACCAATTGCAATTTTTGAAAAAATTTCTTTTCACATCATGTAGTAAACTAATTGCTCTCACATCTAAAAAAAAAATTCAAATCGTATGGTCCAATATCAAAAAAGTTATTGTTTTTTTAAGAGCGTCCGAATATTAATGGGAGTCACTGCATGTGAACAATAAATGGTTAATTCCGGGGAAATTGTCAATATTTCAAATATGGTAATTTCGGTAAAAAAAAAATACAATAATAAATTCGCTATGCATCATTCGTTTTTTTTTTCTTTTCTAGAATATTTGTGCAAATAGGTTGAAACAAGGTCTTTTGACCTGATTTTGCAAATCCAACAAGTATGTGAACAATAAATTTCCAATTCTGAGGAAATTGTCAATATCTGAACTATGGTAATTTCGATAAAAAAAAAATAGTACAATAACGAATTCGCTGATGAGGATCATTCGTTTATTTTTTTGTAAGATATTTGTGCGCGATGAGTAAGATTTTCTGAATGAATCTATTACAGATTTGAAGACCGAATTACAATTACTGCTTCAAATTTAATCTACGATGTTTCTGAGCTGTTAGAACGAAACCGAGAAAACGGACGTATATTTGAAAAAGCAATATCGAAAAAGTTATCATTTTTTTAAGAACTCCTCCAAATATTAATGGGAGTCACTGTATGTCAGTAATGCACAGTCCTCGTTTAAAATTGCGTTGCACCAACAGTGTTCCATAGAAATTCGTAATTATTACACGAAATGTAAATGCGCTTCTCCGCCAAAGTAATATAATTATGAAAATATTTCGCGCGTATCCGTCGGGTCATCAGCGAGCTGCGACAGAATTAAAGATTTTCTGTTTGTGATCTACGGTACCGACCCTTCCTCCCGGTTCGTTGGATAATCGCTTTGCATTCGTCTAGCTTATACAAACACAATATGCCGTATCAAAGCGCAGGGAGCAGAAATTAAGGCGCATATCTCTTACGCGGCAGAAAATCCCCAGCAGCCGAACGCGTGCGGTTCCCGTGAAAGAAACTTCGACCTCGCTGTTTCCATCGAGATCACTGCATAGACACGTGTCGAAATATAAATCGTTGGATCCGGCAGGGGAACAAAAAAAAAAAAGATGTGCAACACGAAGGAAATATGGAGGCACAGCGTTTCAGCTAAATTGAACTTTGATGAAGAATCCGTCTGTGACTATGAATGGCTACGCACGCTTCGGTGTTCAACAGTCATTGGTTATCGATTCTGGTATTCCCGCTACATCGAGCGATTTTCAGGCACAAAGGACGAAAATCAAGAGGAATATCCTCGACAAAATTGTGACATTCAAATGATACGGGCTACCTCTAATCCTTTATCTTCGTCGATCTTCCCGTAAATTCGTAATCCAATCGGGAAAGATGAGTTAACGTGTCGTTCGCGTTCACCAACACTTTTCCATCATCTTTCGTTTTCTTCTTTACATAGCCACGTCGATAGAAAACACGAAAATACAAACGTTTTTTACGGTATTCGATAAATTTGAATTGTTCGTAAACTTTCTGTCTGTGTGTGTGTGCGCGCGCTGTGAATGTAAATCCGTCTAAAAATATTCAGAGAACAGTAATTGAAGTGAAAACCGTGAAAAAGTGTTAAAATCGTAGTAGATACTCGGATTAATGCCATAAAGGTTAGGTGCAGTTTGACCGAAATTATACATTATTGCTAGACTTATACATTTATGACAAAAATCGGTGTGTGTCATTTGAAACAGCAGAAGGATTAAAAGAATTGAGGAATATCAACACATTTTTTACAACTTACTAAAACTACGCGAGAGAGAACTATACTAATATTTGGGTCCTGTGTCCTGCAATTAGTGCAAACAATTTTTATTTTGCATGAAGATGTAATGATTACAACATATCTGAATTTAGAATTCAATTCTGGATAATTTAATCTTCTGTTCCAAATATCTGTCCCACAATTTGAAAATGGCACTGCTTGGAATAGTCCGCAGTGTTTAATTTAAATTTTCATTTCAATTAATGAGTTTTCATTGTTCAATATGATAGGTGTATTTCTCACCATCGAGAATGAAGCTGAACATTTATTTCCCTTATTCTTTATAGTCTGGAAATTGCAATAATTTTGCTATTTGCCCATTACCATTATAAAATCTTCCCAACCATATTTTGCATGACAGAAATATATTTAAATTAATTTAATACCTCAATATACTATATATTGCATATGTGTAAAAATCTTTTATTTAATTTGATTATAACCTTGATTTAATTCACGAGACACAAATACATCACTGAACAGTGCAAAAGGTTAATTGTTGTAAAACAGTATCAT
This sequence comes from Lasioglossum lativentre, assembly GCA_916610255.1. Classification (NCBI taxonomy): domain Eukaryota; kingdom Metazoa; phylum Arthropoda; class Insecta; order Hymenoptera; family Halictidae; genus Lasioglossum; species Lasioglossum lativentre. Next base: position 40,737,286 of record OU744355.1, on the reverse strand, counting down.
ATAATTATACTGCCCCGAAGAGAATGTTTTAAAACTGTCAAATGTTCTGAATGGAAGCTTTAATTTTTGAAAAATCGATTTTTAATCTCAATAGACGAAAAAGGTGGCTGACTGAAAAGTGAATCATTCGAGCATGTACACACTGAAAATAACTGTACCATTTGGTCCCTTTCATATTGTTTACAAAACAATTTGTAAATAGTGTTCACGGACAAGTCTTTGAAAAACGATCACGTAATAAATACAACATACAGGTGCACACAGAAGAATACTTGCACAGCGGAAGTTTGTTTGTTTAATGATAAAAACTAACGAGCTCTGTTGAAGCAAGAGAAATGGAGTTCAGTTGAAATAAGAACTGAAATAAGATTTCTTGGTGTCGGATACCTTCGTGAATCATGAAACCTTGCAAGCCTGTAGCTTCATGCTCGTAAAATATCAAGTGAATTCTTGAAAGCCTTTATTCCTGCATTAAACCTTGGATAGGCGTGCGTGTGCGAGCGAAGGACACGTTTTATTGCAGATGAGGAAGACGATGGAAAGGAACAATTTTTCTGGAGCCAGACGACCAGCGAAAACTCGAGCGGCCAAGAGCGGAAACCACTCTGCGGATTGAGCTAGTTCCTTAAAATAAAAAAAAAAGAACAGCCACGGGGAGGGATAACGGTGGGAGCGGACGGAGAACGGGAAGTTAGTCAGCAAGTTTCAGCCGTCGCAGCTACGGTAAACAATATCCCTGTTTCGCCTTAATTCTACCGGAAAAATGCACATTTTCGGCGACGGTCACCTTCGCCTTTCTCTTCTTCTCTTAACGACCTGTAGCCCCCTCGCGTTTCGTCGTTCGTTGGTAAACCATCAGCTACCACCAACCACGAAATATCGATTCAGACATTTCTGTAATTCAATCGCATTTTGTGATTCAAATTCGATTCGCTCCGGAAAATTTAATCGATCTATTTTATGAATTGTTTCGAATTATTTATTACCGCTGCTCGTCGGTTCTCACATGTCGTCTCGTTCGACGCGAGATCATGTAATATTGAAATGTTTATAATGATGATAAAAACTTTCCTCGATATAATTACGCAAAATGAAAAATTCAAGTAATATAATTCAAGTTTAAACATCTTTTGATGCTGTGATCTGTAAGAACTGTAAAATCTGGATTACTGTAAAATTCTTATTAGAGGATACTTGCACAAAGATACTTTATTTTTCAATTTAAAAATTGATTTTTCAATACTTTGAAAAAAGATTGTGCATGTTTTGCAACATATTCTGAACGGATTTGCGATATTTCTTGCACTTGTTTACCCTAAAATAAATCACAGAATATTATGAAATTTGTCACGAGTTTTTCAAAATCTGTTTAACATTAACGAGTAGGTAAAATGTTCAAAACTTTTGCTTCTTTGTTTCAAATTGCGTATAATTCGGCAAGTACATACAGGGTGTTAATTTTAACTCGAGCACTTTCTACTGAAAGTAAGAAAAAAGACGTACATGGTTTTAAGGAGTGCATCCGATGTTGATAAAAAAATCCTGTGAAGGTCATACAGGCTTTTTTCAAGGTCATCGCATTTTTTTGCACATTAACGTGTATTTTTTATAACGCGATGCGATAGTCGGCGTCAAGATGAGTTCAATGACCTACACACCATGACCTCGAAGTGACCTTGAAGACGAAAATATCAGCATTTTGTAATATTATTAAAAGTTATTTTTTAGATACAAATGTGACATTGTTTTCGTGAAATTGTAAGTTTCATACATTGGTAACAAAAATAACCATAGACAAAACACTAATACAAAGTTTTCAATCAAATTTAATATAAAATCTGTTTAAAATGTATATTTCTACATTTCTAAATGGACGTTTTTACAAATTGTACAAAATTTGCGTACTCATAAAAGACATCCACTGCACGTAACCTATTTCCTCGACGAAAAAGGAGTTTCGAGAGTAGACTCGACGGACGTTAATAGCACAATTCCAACCGAGAAAGTCCAGTAAAATAAAATTGCGTGCATGATGAAGACAATTCCCTGGCACGAGGTTTTCTTCCCTCGATGCGGAGAGATCTACCGACGCGAACGAAGCGATTATCTATGCAACTAAAGGAGAAAATCGGAAAAAGTAATCGTCGTCTCCGGCATTATGACCTTGTGAAATATCGACTCGGCGTAAGTATAATGAAGACACTTCTCAGAGCACTAATCCTTTCAGACGTTCCCGGTAATGATACCTTCTTTTATTAAAGTGGACCGAATTCCATCGGGGAACTTTCCGGCAAGTTTCGAGTCCCCGGGGACCTTTTTAATAGACCAGAAAATATTCGATTCCTTCGGACGGTTAATTAAACAAACATAACCTGGTTAATTACGGATCTCGCCTCGTTGTTGCGCGGTGTCCTTTGATCCACCGAGGAGTTAGTTATTCGAAATTAACGTCAGGATTAACGTCTAATTGCACCGAAATAAAAACCCGCGTTCCTGCACACTTGTGGCTTTACCTTTGACCGAGCCGAGCTCGCACGTATATACGTGTGTGTGTGTGTGTGTGTGTGTGTGTGTGTTACCGAGTGTACACAAATCACATGGTAATCAACGGTCTTTGTGGTCGCTAATAACGAATCTTACCCGAAAAATACGAAATTAAAAATGTCACATTAATCATAATTGCTGTGCATACATAGCGAAATTGTTCATATATTAAGTATGACAATTTCGTTATAAAAATAGTACAATAAAATTCGACACATTTTCAAGCTGAGGTCTCTACTTTTGCTAATATTTTTCTTTGATACAGCGACTGGGAAATTGAAGATGATTTTTTGATGCTTTCGGCTTTTTTTTTGAAAAATTTTTCTCGTGACTGAAACCACGTGTTTAAAACTTTATGAACGTTTTTATTAGTCGATTTATTGAGCTTTGAATATTACACGAATATTATACATTGGAACTACACGACCATACGTTTGTAGCTGTTTATTTCCTGCAATTGATGCTAACAATTTTTCTTTTGCATAACGATCCGCAGTCTAGGAATAAGTATTTAAAACATTTCATTTCACTTCGAACTCTGAATCATTTACTTCAGACGGTTAATACCTGATTATTTAAATTGATTTAAATTTAAAAGTTTTAAAGTATTACTATTTTGTAGAAAAAATATATTTTTAAAATATTACAGTTTTGGTCACAAAGTGTCGCTTACCAGACCACTGTTCCGCGTCTCGATTGTCGTTCATTAATTTAATAATCATCAGATTGAAGCTGCTAAATTGCATCTCGTAATTTACAATTTTGGAGGCGTCACGTACGCGTGCTTACGAAATTATTGGACATGCTGTTTATCCCGGTTGTTAATTTGATTGTGGAGCCTCCTTTCTCGAGTATAGGGTAATTAATTAATTGATCGATAGCTTCGGCGAGTTATAAATTTAATTAGCCATTGTCAAGAGAAAAGTTCACTGTGTTCGATAATTTGTTAGTTCGCCGTTTACGATACGTTAAGTGATTTTCATACTTAACAGTGGAAAAACAATCTTTCAAAACTGGTCAAAACAAAATTGATGATCAATTTTTCATTTTGTCGCTACAGTTCTCAACTTTAAAAAAAAAATATAAACAAATCTCTCGTGGACAAAAACAGCAATTGTAGCCAACGTCATGATGGTTCGAACAGAACTGTCTGCGAGTAACATGTATTCATGGCTGTCGCAAAAAAACTGCCACTGTGGTTGTTCGAAATGCAAAAGTCACAAAACATTTTTGGACTGTACGCGTGTAGCTGTTGTCTGAAGTAAAGCGAATAAAAGAATAATAACAAATAAAAATACACGGTAAAGTCTGAATTTAAAGTCTGACGTTTGTCACATTTTTCGAATCCACCAAAGTAAAGGAACTCCTTAAATATTTATAAGTTTGTTCTCGAAATAGTAGTATTACCTGGAAGCAAATAATACCTGTGCATAAAAAATGAAATGTACAGTGAAATTTTTTCTATGAAATTTTATTTTACTGTATTCCTCATGAATATCAGGTAATGGTGCCTGCATCGCGTACGTTTCTTTTCCCTTGTGGAAAGTCATTTCTTTTATCTGTGCTACGTAAGACAATCTGCATGTTAGAAGGAAATATCGTGGTTCATTATATTCTTCATCATATTTCTCGGTAGAAATATTTCTGTAACTGTGAATGTGATCCTTTGCGTGCATGTAAATAATGAATGTACTTTAACTTGAAGCATCGAGTCTTAAAAAATTACCAACAGAGCAACAAAATTGTTATTCCACTTCATTTTCACTTGTACGTTTGCTATATTCGAATTTAAAAAATCTCAACCATGTTATGCAAGAATATTAAAAGTACGTCATTAAAAACGAATCCAGCGTTTCATTTTCAATGCATGCCCGCATTAAAAAGTTGTAAAATACAACTTTTAGTATTCTCTCTGCGATTATTCGATAATCTGTTTTTCACATAATTTTGAACTTCTCAAAAAAAACTCCAAGCCGTATGGTCCAATATTAAAAAAGTTATCGTCTTTTTAATAGTGTCCGAATATTAATGGGGGTCACTGTAAGTACTGTGGTGAGATGACAAGAACTTATGTCCCCACTCTAGCTTCCCCTTCTACGACGCTCATCTCCACTCATCTGCCGCAGCCCGGTCACGTGACGCGTTTCCCCTCAACTGATGCTCCCTCCCCTCATATGGCGACACTCTTGCCAGGAACATTATTATCTCACCACTGTACGTGCGATGAACGGTGTTAACTTCAACAACAACGTACCAAATAAAAACTAAATATACAGGGTGTCCTAGACCACCCGTCCACCCCTATTAATTTGGTGGAGAGTGATTTTTATTGAAAACTAAAAAAAATTTAGTAACTAATTCGGGTACGCTCTATCGAATGGTGGTAGTTGTAATTTTCGGTGCTAACCAGATTTTATTAGTTATTAAATTTTTTTTAGTTTTCAATAGAAATCACTCTCCACCATTTTAATAAAGGTGGACAGGTGGTCTAGGACACCCTGTATATTTGCGCAGGTCGTTTCCTGTTCGAAGATATTAAACAATCTTCTAAAATGGAATATCCGTTAGTCAGCAATTGTTTCTATGAACAATAACGGCCAGAGGCTAAATGATAAATATTATGTCGGCCTGCGTTTCACGTCTGAAACGATTCTCGCTATCAAAGACGGTTTCTCTTCAACGTCCACCTTCTTTTCCTTATTTCGTAGATCCGACATTCATAAGTGCTCGGAAAGGAAAAGCCAGACCGAGTTTCCATTCCGGTGGAACATCTTGAATGATATTCCCTCGATCCGACAGCAACTCCTGCACCCCCGCGAGACACTAAACTTCCGTGAAATAAAATACAAAAGTTTCTTCGAGACGTAATCCTTTCCGACAGTGACGACCGTCGCGACGCTTTCCTAAAGCGCGAGAACGTTTTCACGCGACGCGACGCGACGCGACGGCCAGCTCATTACCAACTATGAAGCTCGGTTGAAAAGCGTCTTCCGCCTAATCATCGGCTGCAACGACAGCTGCCTCATCGAGCAGCTGATCTCGGAAAAGTTGCACGAACACAAAGATATTTTCAAAATCATTCGCCCGTCTTTACCTTCTCAGCCACTAGGTTTTTCGACGTCAAAATGACGGATTGTAATATTTTTAATTTGTGATTGTTGAGATTATAAAGATGCATCGATTGGAATATTATTCAAAAAATTTCTTTCCTTGGGTATATAGTTTAAAAGGATGGCTAAAAATTTTTACAGATACATTCTTGTTAATTTTATAAAGTAATGTAAAATAGTCACTTTTAGTGCTCCGTAAACCTAGTGTTAACGGGAGTGAGTACTTTATATATATATTTTGTTTTTTAATTTAAAGTGCACATTTAGCTGGGGCAATAAGCACAGAGACAAAATAAAGTCAAATAAAAATCGTCTGGTTTCAAGCATAATTTTTAAACATTTTATACTTTTGTCAAGAAAGATATGGAAAACATATTAAAATAAATTTCATTACAATTAAACTTGGTGAAACCATTTATATCAAATTAACAATTCAATAAAATATACTATAGAGTAATAATGATTATAAAAAATATAAATAACTAATTAAAATTGATAGAGTAATTTAGTTTAGATATATAGTTTCTATAAACTGTTATCTACCGAAAGACTGAAAAGACTGTTTGATCTAAAACATGCTTGACAATTTTCTTTTAAACAACAATTTCAGAGAAAATTATTACATTAAATTTATCTAAATAATTTTCTGGATCACGAACGAAACTGTAATCCAAATAATTTTCTGGATTATGAACGTAAATATTTAAAAATTGTTGGTTGATGAAGTGTTGATATATTAAGTAAACTGAAAATCTTTGATCATATTTTCGATAACTGGAATACGAGATTGAACTATAATATTAAGTTTGAAATCGGTCGGCGAAAGCTTCTGAATAATCTGATAAACAAAACTTCTTTCAAATCGAACACGGATCATAGCTCTCAGTCAGAGCGATCGTTTTATCGTTCGAAAGGAAAATTTATTTAGAGCGTACATTCTTGACTACATCCATCGAGTCAGCGGAAATTGATAAGCTTTTTATTGCTTGAGAAAGTGGCGGGACGAGGTAGCGAATGGTACTACGTGGTTGAATTAAAGGAAATTCATCGCCGGAAATTATGTAAATTTTTCAATTTTTCCGGGCAACTCGGGCTCGATTGAAACTTTGCATTTTCAATGGCTTTAATCGCGTTTATTCATCGCAACTTCGGCGATAGCTTATTGTTCGATATTACTTTCTGATCTTAAAACCGAGCGGAATTTTTTCCTTGATAAAGGAATATTAATTCTTAAAGTAAGCTACACTATTCAAAATAAACTGTAATAACCGATTACCGTTTGAAACAATTATAAAGTAATCAAAATGCAAATACTTTATCATTTTTCAAACCAGATACCTATTTATTATTTTTGCACGATAAATATTTCAAAATTCCGTAAAATTTTTCAAAGAACACATGTTATACAAAACATAATTGACTACGGATGTTTATGCAAAATATGTAACAATATTCTGCATCTATTGTGGGAAGCAGTAGTTAAAGAAAAAATGCATTTCATCCCCGTCTTTTTACGATGAAAATAACATAACAATATTCTTAGATTTTTTATATTTCTCACTGTTTTATATTTCACCCAGTTAGTTTCTTCATGAATACATAAAAATCCGCAGTTTAATAATTATGCAACGAGCTTTAGGGATGAATAGAATTAAACGAAAACAAATGAAACAGAAGCTTGATCTCTCTTTCGGAACCTAATTATCCCAAAACAGTATAATGAACGTGTCGTTTAATGGAATTATACGTTCTTCGGTATACAAATTTAATTTAAATTAATATGTTGAACATAGGTAGACATATATTCCAAGCGTAGCATTTTAAAAAGAAAGGATTGTCAACCGACAACGAAAATCCTCGTTATACATATATAGAGTGTCCAATTGTAATTCATCCATGGTAGTATTTTATTAGACCATGCAGGGTGTCCCAAAAATGTTTCTTTAGGACATTTTTCGGACACCTTGTATATTTTCATTGAGTTGCATATGTAACATATTCTGAGACGAGTTCATCGACCTTTAAAAGTTTGATCTTTGCCGTTTTAACCTTATCTTTTTAAACATTCATAAAGTTGTTTCGTATCTGCCGAATTTAAAAGAACAACATTTGGAAAAAATCTTTTCTCTTTTTATTTTGCATTGAACATTTAGAACCTCAAAAGAGAATATAAAGACATGAATTAATGCTTGAATCAGCGATTAATATTTCTTTAGCTAGCAACCAATATTTTGAGTTTCTTTACATATTCATATTTTGTGTAATTAATAATTTCTACACGAGCAAGTGGCGCATTTAAATTTTCATGCTCTACTCTCCATAGATCAATGATAATAATAAACTCGCGTGAAAAACTTATGAGTGGACTCCGGATTTTATGCATTTATGGCAAAAATGAGTACGTGTAATTTAGAACAGTGAAGAAAATAGAAGACTTTAAGAGTATTAATATATTATTTTTACTGTATTAAAATTATTAGTGAAAAATATAAATTTAGCTCCTGTGCCTTGCAATTGATGCACAAACTTTTTATTTTGCATAAAAATCCGGAGTCTACTTATGAGCATACTATTTCTTTAGATGGCTATGTGCGACCGTATCCCCAAAATTCTACTAGTGTTCCTACTTTATACAGGGTGTTCTCGAAATCGTGGCGCAAACGGCCGGCCGGGTGGTGGTTCTACATGCAACAAGTTGGAAAAAGGAGTAACATTTTTTCGTTGGACGCTTTGTGTTCGAGTAAATCTGATGTGTCTGTTCATGACTGTGTATACCTTGTCCAACGAGACGAGGCAGTAAAATACTAGAGTACGTCCTTTGCTGAATACCTGAGAAGGGTAACTCTGTCGCACTCGAGCGGCTATAGTAGTTACGTTTACTACCGGGGGGGGGGGGGGGTAGACAGCGGATTTTATGTATTTATGTTAAAAATGAGTACGTGTAATTTGAAACAGTGAAAACATTAGACGAATTTAAAAATACTGTTATATTATTTTCAACCTGTTAAACATATTAAGAGAGAAAATAAATTTCTATTTCACTCCAGTTTGTCGCAATTCAAGTAGAACATTTTCATTTTGTATAAAGATCCGCTAGAGATTCATGTCTGGTTGTACTTTGGTTAGATGACAAGAAGGACCCCGGAGTAAGACTTGTGTCCCCACTCTACCTTCCCCTTCTACGACGCTAGTCCCCACCGCCGCGGCCCAGTCACGTGACGCGTTCCGTATCTGTCGCGCGTGTGTCCCGCAGAAAGAGAGAGAGAGTAACTTTTCCCCTCAATTCCTGCTCCCTACCCGACGACACTGTTGCCAGGGACCTTCTTGTCATCTGACCGCAATACTAGAGCACGCGAAATCGACGGATTTTCGAATTTGTTTTTTCTTTTAAACCAGGCGTCAAACAAAAGAATCAAGTTATTCCTTCTTCTGGACTTGTTTGTGCATTTATGGCAAAAATGAGTACGTGTAATTTAGAACAGTGAAGAAAATAGAAGGCTTTAAGAGTATTAATATATTATTTTTACTGTATTAAAATTATTAGTGAAAAATGTAAATTTAGCTCCTGTGCCTTGCAATTGATGCACAAACTTTTTATTTTGCATAAAGATCTGAAGTATACTTATGAGCATACTGTTTCTCTAGATGGTTATGCGCGACAGTATCCCCAAGATAGAAGATTTCGGAAATGCCCGTACAATTTGTAATATTAAATACTGAACTTAAAATAAAAAAATATATAATTTGACGATTGATTGCTACGAGGATCAAGATTAGAAAAAACGTTCTTCTGTCGTTGTGTAGACGTGTGTTTTTTTCTTCATATAGATCCAGCTCCTGTCGAGTTCAACGATCAGTTCGGTGACACACTTTATATCGCTAGAACAATCGAGCAGTGTGAGAAGATGACATACGAAGGCTTTTCCCATCCGTTATATATCACCGACCGCCGTCGGACTGCCACGATTGCAACATTGTTCTGGCACGTCTCGCGCGAAAAATCATCGTCGAGTCGGGGTAGACGGTTCTAGCAATTTTTCATTACAAATTGTCAAGCGGGCCGGCCTGTCCGCCGGACTCATGAATACGCAGAGGATGGAAGAACGCCGGTGTCGCTGTTCGACTGGGACAATTTGTCTAGCGCCGAAATACCAGCGGAAAACGTGTCCTGCGCGATAATGCAAATTGTTTCGCTTTGAACCGGTTATTTTCTCGACAAACGGAGCCCCGTGCGACCAAACAGACTCTCGGATAATATTCACTCTAATTAACGTTAATTCCGTGAACGAGAGCCGGCCGACTTGCCCGCGTTACCGCGATTCCTATTCAGTTTGACGGAGCTCGCCGAGATTTCACGGCTTCGCGATTTATTATTGTAGTCCTGAGAATGTCCGTTTGTAGACTAGAAACAAATTTTTCACTGAACGCGAAAACACTCTTCGCGGGAAGCAATAATTCATTTGGTTCGGTAGATCAAACTTGCGTTTCTCGCTTATCGTATTTTTCGAAAAGCATTTAAATTAGGTGCTTCTTTTCTGTGTAGTTTGCTTGCGTTAAAAGAGACGCAACTTTTTCAGAGATTCATAAATGTTTTTTTAAAAAAAACATCGATATCTTAGCTGTAATCTGAGGGAACTAATTCTGCTAGAGTATTGCGTCACGTATAAATGTTTGAACGACAGAGATTTTACAATTTATATACATTGTCAAAAACAGATCTTCCAATGAAACAGAATAATTTTCCTGAAATTGATTCAAACGATTTGAGCTATTCATATATTAGAACAATTAGATCAGAGAAAACTGCGTTTGATGGTACCTTCCTGTCTTGACACCGTGTATATTTATGAAACTACAGTAGAACCTCGATAACTGGGAAACCTCTATGAGATGAAAATTTTCATCATTCAGCTGTAAAATTGTCCTAAAAAAACAACATTTTTGGGACACCCTGTATAGTCTATAAAATACTACCATGGATGAATTACAATTGGACACTCTATACATAACCAGGATTGATTTCATTAAGTTATGCTCAATTAAAATTTCATTTCAATGAGGTAGTTGAAACCTACCAAATTGTAATGTAATCGTGTGTTGTATGATTTGTATTGTATGTGCTGTATAAGCCTTATATGGTTTAAAGCAATAAATAAATAATAATACATAACCAGGATTTTGGATGTCGGTTAACAATACTTTTTTTTAATTTAAGCTATGCTTGCCGCATATACAGGGTGTTCACGCTATTACTAGCCTATTACTGTGTATACTGCACAGTGACCTTCAAGGTCCTGCAAGGTCAGAAATGGAAGAAACACTTTGTATGCTTTCATACCAATGTGTTTACAAGTATTCCTTACTATTCAAAATGTTTCTTCCATTTCTGACCTTGAAGGTCACTGTCCAGTATACGGTTGAATTAGTCTAGATGCACGCTTTCATGTGATATAAAAAAATATACAGCATTCCATTAAAACAAATCGAAGGTCACCTTCATATCTAACAAAATAGTATAAACACCAAACAATTACATACGCCATTGTGTTGCGTATAAACAACAGTCCTACTTTTTCCTCGATTTCATTTTTTTCTAATATTTACTATTTACAAGAAAGAAGCTGGCTAGTAATAGCGCGAACACCCTGTATATGTCTATCTATGTTCAACATATTAATTTAAATAAAATTTGTATACCCAAGCTCTGATATTAATCAGTCTGAAATCCATCTTCGCGCCGCGGAAAAATAAGGAAACGCGGGGAGACAAGATTTACTTTGGTTAGGCGCCTTATTACCATATAGCTCCGGCGCGGGGTACGTTCTCGAGCTCAACGCGCGAAAATTTACTACGGAATCGAACGAGCGCCGTATTTTTTTTCGGGGGAAGTCGTTCGGTCCGTCTGGCCGGCCTTATGGTTACGTAGGAAACGAAATAGCCGGCGGTGGCGCCACCGCGTGCTACCCGAACGATTTGTCTCGAGTCGAAATATCTGCGAAAAATCAAGTGGACGACCATGTAAATTGCTCTCGTCAATTTTATTTTACGGTGGCGCGCCGAGCAGTCCGACCGATCGCCGAGCGGGTCGACACCACGATTTATCGCTTGCGAACCCGCTTAACATTTTTCCTAATCAACAACCCCGTTCGCGCTTTTCACTGGGACTATTTCGTCTCAAATATTGTGGACCACGCTCGAACGAATGCTTAATTAACCCCACGCCTCGTGATTTATTCCGCGGCGAGACCCGCACGAATTATTCTGTCGCCAATTACACAGGATGAAACTGTATAGGAGGAATTAATCATTCTGTTCCGCTTGAATAGTTTCACTATTTGTAGACAAAATTTGCAGACCGTAGTCTCGATGTCTTAATGTTGCTGTATTGTTTTTTATTGCTGCGTGAGAGTCAACGAGGAGCTGTTTTAAACATATGGAATGGTCTCGTGCACAAATTGTAATATGTAGACTGGACATTTTTATGGAAAATGAAAATTTGCTGCATCAATTGTAACTAACAAGAGCTAAATAGAATTTTCTTTAATCATTTTAATAAGTCGGAAAAAGTGCGTTAAATACTGGATATTGCACTCGAAGGACCATCACTGATGTGGATTGTGAATTAACTGTGTGTACCTTTTCTACTCTAAGGTTGTTACTGAACTAACAAATTTTGTTAGTACATTTGATCTCAACCGACCTTCGGTAAAACTCTGATGGAAATATTTAATCGTTCGTCGTAAAATCATAGGCAAAATACACCGTACAATTTAAATTTGGAAAAAATAAAGGCAACTCTGAAATCTCATCTACACCGAGTTTCCCAAAATTCCTTCAACTCCCTGAAATGGGCGGTTCCTCAGATCATTCGGAGCGACATTTTCCTTTTCCAAAATGTCCGCTGCGGCTTTGTTTAGGAGTTATTAACGAAAAACACCGGCCAATCAGAGCGCGACCTAGACGCGTGTTGGAAAAAATGGTCCGGCGCGCCAGCAGTCGTCTAAGTTTGTAAGTCCTTGACACGAGAACTTTCGTCGTCGCAGATACGCGGAAACCGTTCGTGTTGATCAATACATCGTGACGTGTCAGTCATAAAAATACTGCTATAAATAGTAAAGTAATTTTCGATATACCGCGAGGTCCGTCGGCGTTGTTTACGAACGTCGTGACATTTCAGTCGTCCTGACACAGGTATACAGGGTACAGTCTTCTTCCAATAAACAAGTATAACTCGATGGGTGGGGACGGCTTTCGTCGTATTTCGGCTCTGCTGGCGCGTCTGACCATCCTTGCCGACACGCGTCTAGGTCGTGCTCTGATTGGTCCGTGTTTTTCATTAATAACTCCTAAAAAAAAGCCGCGGCGGACATTTTGGAAAAGGAAAATGTCGCTTCGCATGACCTTAGGAACTGCCTATTTCAGGTATGTTAGTGAAAAAAGGTACTTATCCTTTTAATGGATTGAAAATTCAGTTAATATGACTTGCACAATAATAATAAAAAAACGGACTAAAAAGTATAAAATAATTTTAAATAAAAATAAATTTTAAAAAAATATATGTTTGAAAGAAATATGTTTAAAAAATGGAAAAAATAAATTTTCCCTTGCCCCATACAGATTCCTAACCCCATACAGATAGTCCTGAAAATGTGTGATTGTGAATTTTTAATAGCTATGAAAATACTTGTAAGATTTGAAACGAAAATTTTTAAATATTAAGATTAAAACCAATTGGAAAATTTGTACCGAACAGACAAACAGATAAACAGACAAACAATTAAAAATATAATAATTGTCATGTCGTTCATAAATCACAGACATAAAAAATCACTTCTACCTACAATGTATTCAGTAAACACAATTTGATTAGGATCGTTCAGATGTGAGAAGGTGGCAAAAATCATAACTATGATAAACAATCTTTCCTATTCTTGTATTATTAAATAAGTTAGTTTGATTTTGTGTATGTCTTTTGTGGACATTGGGGTAAAAGTAAACGTGTCAACACATGTTTGTGCAACCCTTAAAAAACTTGAATAATTCCGTAATATGAAGTTTTAATATTGCGGTTCGCCAATAAAATTGTTGGTGTGGAGCTTATTCCCACACTGCGGTCCGGCAACTGCTCCGTGTCGTCGCGTTTACTTCTATTGCGGTTCGCGGACGGCTTTGTATGTCTCTAATTAAATGTTCTGTATAGTTTCACACATACGCGAAACCTTGCTATGGGTCGTTAAATTTTAACACTTGCTACCGTCAGCATTTACATACACGAGAAATAGAAAAACGATAAGAAAATTGTGTTCCCAGAAAAGAACCTTTCGAGATTTTCGTGTTTATTAATCGCGTCAGGTAGAGATTCCAAGCGAATAGTTCGGAGCCCTTCTATAATTGACACAGCTGGTCCACGAAAAAAGTTCAAGGTGAGCCAGAAACTCTTTAAACCAGTACCGAATTAGCGTCGGTGGAAATGTCTGTAAAATATTTACTATTGGAAACTGATATGATGTTGAGACATCGTTCGGAATAGGCTGTCTATTTTTGTTAATTTTTATTATTTGATATTCGTACAGGTTCTCCTATTTTCATTTCAGACGATATAAAACATTCGATGTGTATTTTGTAACACAATGCCAATTACGTTCAGCTGTATACAGGGTGTACCAAAACTACTGCGTAAGCGGGAAATGGGAGGTTCCTTGGGTCATTTGAAGCGACATTTTCCTTAACAAAAATGGCGTCTGCGGCTTTGTTTAGGAGTTATTAACGAAAAACACGGACCAATCAGAACGCGGCCTAAACGCTCGCTGGCACGTTCAGCGCGGCGAGTCGGCAGGCGGTTGGCTGAACGTGCCAGCGAGCGTCTAGGTCGCGTTCTGATTGGTCCGTGTTTTTCGTTAATAACTCCTAAACAAAGCCGCGGACGCCATTTTTGTTAAGGAAAATGTTGCTTCAAATGACCCAAGGAACACCTTGGGACACCCTGTAGAGATCTGGGTAAGCTTAAATAAAATAAAACTGTTCCTAACGAAAGACACGTGATATCGAGAGAAACGGATCGTGTTTACATTTTGATCTTGTAATCATGAAAGAATGGACAAGACTGACCTACAAATTTTTGAATTAAAATTTTTTAAATTATTTTTGTAGTTAATATTTAAAACGATGCGCGTATTTGCGAATTGGGTGAACCGAGGACGCGAATCGGACGACCAAGAATTTAGACGTCACTTGCGCCAAGGTTTGGAATCGTTAATTGCTACAAGGGTAACGAATCGACCCAGTTTAGGACCACGAAGATACACAAAGTCCGACTAAGCAACCTTCCCGCAGTGCACATCCAGTAATTCGTATGCTGGTGGTATGTCAACTTTGGAACTTAATATCTCGGGAACAGAAGCAAACGACACGAATCTCAAGTGTTTTCAAAACATTCTGGTTTGTGCAAGAACATGTAATAGACAGCGCTAAATTCCCGTTTAGAAACCGAGAGTTTCGAAACTTCCACGTGGCTTTCGAAGGTCATCGCAGGATTAAATGCTCGCGAACTTTATCTTCAGATCCTATTGAACTTCCGTGTCTTCCATATTTTTCAAAATACTTGTCCGGCGAAATAAAAATGAGATCCACTGTGCAAGTTTGGCAAGACTTTTTTACTATTTTTTAGTGTTCTACATTTGCGTCTATTCCTCCATTTATGCTTGTAAATACACTAATAATCGAAATTTTAAAAATCACTGCATACCTATTAATGTTTGCTTTCTTATAATTTCACTATTTCCATTTTCCTAAGTATTCTCAAGATTACCTCAAGTTTCGTTTGCAGTATGAAGTGGTGGTAAAATGAATGTTTTCTTTAAAATTTCACAAATTTACTACTACATAGTTTTTCTATTTTTTGCTGTTAAAAATATCATGGGTTTGGAAAGTGACGTCTCTCCGTTACAGCGACCTCGTAAAATTCAATCTTCGATTTATCGTTGTTGTTTTATTGCTTTTTGAATGGCAAGTGTGTCGTTGGCATTAGACTAACATAAGATGCATCACGTGGAGGATGCACGATCGATACTTTAATGCATAGCGTATTAATAACACGACATTATGCATAAAAATGTGGTTGCTTTCGCTGAGGATCCAATGACATATACTTAAATCCATCACACAGTGAATTCGTATTCACTCACATTTATAGTGCAATAATGCAGCAACAATAGTTCGAACATTTATTGGATTGTTGTAAAGAAAATATTTCAATATTCAAATCGAGAAAAAATATTTGTTAAACTCCTCGCAGAATTCTTAAAATTTCCAGAAAAAATCTCTACTTTTCCTTCAAAATGAAAACGTTCTCGAAGAAAAAGCTGAAGAAAATAACTTCTACCTCTCCTTCATACTTGGGGGTTTCAACCGGAAGTATTTCTTTTCACGAAGTTAGAACAGGTTAAATATCGACGATTTTTCATCCGAGATTTATTTATTTATTATTGTTTTAAACGGAGTGGTTTATTCAGCAATATTGTTACATGTAGCTTGAATTCTTTTTGAAGGACCCTTAAAACATACAATCTTGAAATTTTTACCACACATTTATTGACATTTTAACATTCTCTCAGAATTTTTTCAAACCAAAATAATGAGTTGGCTCGACTTTAGACCGTTCGGAAGACAGTCATGTGTAAAAAAAATAGGTTGATGGCGACCATGATTCCGGAGGTTTCGATCATCTGATATCAAAAAATCAAACGGCAATTGAATTTGTAGGCCTGCGGCTATCTCCGGTACCAAAATAATATAAAAATATCGAAAATTGAATTTTTGGCACGGTTTTAAACGTTAAGTTCCAAGTTTCGTAATTTTTTTTCATCTTTTTCAGCTTAAAAAAAAAACTATAACAGGTATCAGAAATATGTTGGTACGGGCGAGAACTATAGATGTGCTGACTGTACCATAAAAATTTGAGCGAAATCCGTTCAGTAGTTTTTGAGATATCATGGTCGCCAATATGAAAAATACAGTTTTGAGGAAAACGCGTTTAAAGATTCAAGTACGATTTACACGAAGAAAATGTAAACTCACCAATAGTCTGCTATGTGTTGAGAAATTGTCTTGGCTCAATACTGAAGGTGCGATGAAACGAAGTGCACGTTGATTCGAATGCATTTTATTCCAGCACAAATTAATGTCCAGCCGATTGATATTTCACTGGTTATTTATTAATACTTTGATCGTAACGAGGCAAACAGATGCTCCGTTCTACGTTTATAACAGTCGCACGACTGCGAATATCGAAATATCCTTTTACCTGCATATTCTAGGAATGTTATTGAAGCAATTTGTGTAGAATGCTGCGTCACATCGGTTCGGTTATGTTAAAGTAGATACCGAGGGTCAAATGTTTATTTCCTAACCCAGGCCTGTTAGACCCGAAGGACATCGGTAATAAAACACCCAAAAGCGATGTGTTGTTGAAACGCAGATAAAGCTAAGGGCCTTCAGCCCAAATGACCTTGGTTTCATTCTTTTCCGTTGCAGTCGGCAGAGACATCCTCTCTGCAGTCGTTTAGTTAGTCGATTTCAAGAAGGCAGAAAGAACACTTGCAACAGTGAATTTCACTAACGCGTTTTTCATTTAAGATCCTAGATCCTGGTTCCAAGTAAATCAATACAATTTGTGGAAAAAGAATTTTTCCATTTTTTGGATCTACCACGTGGGGTGATCCCCTTAACCCTTAGCACTCGGATGGCGACTCTGAGGCACCACTGAAAATTGCTATGGCATTCTTAAAAATATTGTTCACAAATATTGTTTTTCTTCGTATTTACTAGACATTTACATATTACATGAGATATTATATCAGTTTCATATTTAAGAAATGAAAAAAAAATTGTATAGAATGGAAATATTCTGAAATGAAAAAATTTTTCGTTTTTTAGTTGAAATAGCTCCGAGTGCAAAGGGTTGATATATCAACAAAGTTTGAACTGCGTGAATTCCGCGCAGAGAAATAATCACTTTCGATTCAGCACAGCGAACAAAAAAACAAAAAAACAAAGAAAACAAGACTCTCAATTGCCCGGGAACGGAAAAACTACAAAGATTCTATCACCAAATAACGATACCCCGAAATTAGTCCTGGTCACGCGAGGTCCGCATCCATCATGCGCTCGCGCGCGTTCACAGATATCCACCGGTATCCAAAATATCGCGATAGAGGGTAGAGAGGATGATCCAGCACTTCGGTAGCGGCCGCGGAAACGAACTGAAAAAAAAGCCGCCAAGAGGAAACACCGCAAGCCGATATTTCGCATGCTAGGTATCAATCGGGTGGTGACCATCGGGGGTAAGGAAAAAGTGGAGAAAAAAAACATAGGGGGACAACGGGATTAATGGGTCTGGTTTCGCGGGGATGAAAGGATTAGCGCGGGTGCATTATATTCTATCGAGCGGGCTGGCATCGGTCCTAAATTCGCTGCAGGTGGAAATCCAACGGCGCGGCGCTGGCATGGCATGGCGACGCGATCGTTTCTCTATATTTTTTTGCGGCGGATGGCCACGATGAAGAGCGCAAAGCCGGGACGGGCTGTCTGCGGCGAACTTACGGTTGCGGTCAGAGGGAAAGAGGAGCAACGGGGCTCCGGTGTCGTCGTTCGAGAGCTTAGATCATATACAGTAAACGCTTGATTCTTGTCCAACAGCCGTGTTTTTCATGGACAAGAATCGTGCCCCAGAAGTGCTTTTTGATTTATGACTGCGTCTAGATATCGCGCCGAGCGAGACTTCAATAAAGAGCCGAACATAGAGAAGGACAGAATGAATTACGGTTCGCGTCACTGTCCGCGTCTCTTTCTTTCCGATGCGCTGTCCTTCCTTGCGACCGAAACTTTCACCGTCGATTAAACCACTAAATACAATTGAAACTATATCGTATTTGGTGTCATTTTAATCAGAAAAATGCCAGAAATAAGCTAGTGAAAGTCCCATAAACAAATAATGACACTGTGACGTCACATTTTTAAAAGATGTAGTACAAGCTATGCTCATCGACAGTGCCTACGCTTGGCTTACATGGGGAGAGGGGGGTCAGCGGTTGCGCCACGTACACAGTACATGGAAAGAAATTATCTTAAGACTTATCTTGTGACGTCACAGTGTCCCATGATCTTGCGGACACTGAATTCTCGGTTTTCCTATACACATGCTATGCCGGGTCTATTAGTATATATGGTCTAAGTTCGAGAGGGACGATTTGTCTCCCACTGAAACGAATCCCGCGCGAAAACTCGTGCGAGCATAGTGCGGGCTGAATCGGGCCGAGGCGGGTTGCTCCCTCGCCGGCAACCCTTTCGTTGCGCATCTTCGGCCGATGCAGCGATGCTCTCTCGGTGGCGGGCCTCTTTCTCTCGCGCCCTCCGTCCGTCCGTTTCGTTCTCCATCTATCATATGTACACACGTAGGTATACGGGCAACATAAAGTACACACGAGGAGAGCGCATAGAAGGTAGCGGCAAGTTTTTACGGTGCCGGTCGGCCCGAGTGAATGACCGGTCAGAGACGCCTCTCACTCTCGTCTCGTCTCGTCTCGCCCCGATCCGATCCGATCCGTTCCGTTCGCGTGTTTCTCTTTCTCGCCCGTTGATCCTCGACCATGCACCACCATGCCGCCCAGAGCCCGGTCGGTAGAAGAGAGAGAGAGAGAGAGAGAGGACTCTCTACTAGACTCGAACGGGGCGAGCGCGGCGAAAGGGGTCTGCGGAGTTAGGGGGCCGGGGGGAGAACCGGGCTAAGAGAAACAGAGAAATACATGCCCGGCAGATAGAAGGAGAATCGAGCAGCCCGGTCGACTGCAACGCTGTGCAACGTGGCAAGTCGGGCCACGCAGCTTGCGATGCATTAGGCGACGTGCACACTAAAACACCGTCGCGTCGGGATCGACAAACGTATATCCGACGTCAAAGCTGAAACGGAGCCGAGCGTTGTGGCTCGGCCAACCGGAGCCACCGGCTCTACGTTACATCCTACGGGATACCCATTGTTTCCGTATTTCAATATTTCCTGCAACAGAGTCCCATTTTTTTTTTCCTTCGCTCTATAACCAAACCCCCACCACCACACCCCCATCCGACAGCCGTTTTTATCGTTCCACGTTTGCGGTTCGTCGCCGAACAACCAACCCCCCCACCCCCACCCCTACCCCACCCTAACTTCTCTGACATGCTGCTCCTAGGATATGGTTTTAGTTGAACCGACGATAACGACGGACCCCTGTCGAGGATGATATTAGAGGTTACTGTTTCTGAGCGAGCACTAATGAGGCCCGCGTGCACGGAGTCCGCGAGTGTTGTTATTAATGAACTGAAAATCCGTGTTCTCGGTACGTCGTCGCGTCGTTGGTGTCCAAGCGTGTTCCAACGAATGTCCTACAATTTCAATTACTCTCGCTCGTTTGTTCGTATGTTTTCGAAGTCTCCAACGTATCTTGAGAAGTTGTTTGTCTCGTTGACATTGTTAATATTCCTTCAATTTCGTCGCTTTTCTCTGTGAATGTCATTCCTCGCGCATTTCTAATTTAATTTATAAGTGAAAACTACAAGTCATTATAAATTGGAAAAATAAATTGAATTAAAATAAAAGAAAAATAAAGTCTAACTTAATTTATAAGTGAAAACTACAAGAAATTGGAAATTGAAAAAATAAAATTAATTGTTCACGTGGCTCATAAATTATACAGAGGCAGCGAAAATTATGTCAAATTGATACGTGGGACAAATATCATATTTCTAATATCTTCATCCTAGTGATAATAATAATGAGTAGGTGTGTAATTATACATTTTACTCTCGATGTACACGTGTCCGATTTTAACCCTATGCACTCGGAGCTGTTTTAACTCAAAAACGAAAGATTTTTCCATTCTAGAATATTTCCATTCTGTACAATTTTTTTTCATTTTTTGCATATGAAACTGATATAATACCTCATATAATATGTAAATGTCTAGTAGTTTATTAAGTACGAACAAAAATAATAATGTTAACAATATTTTTAAGAATGGTATAGCAATTTTCATGCATAGCATCCGAGTGCTAAGGGTTAATCTACATTGAAAATGTATCGAAAAGTACGCTGGAGACATTATTCATTATAAAAAAAGAACATTTAAATTATGAACAAAAAGTAGTTTAAACATAATATGTATGAATTTTTAATCGTTTTAAGGATCGCAACTAATTGAAATGAGCCTCGTTGAAATAAATTATAGATAACGAGCAAGTAGATAAATTCCCGAACGATTAGAAAACTCGAAGAAAGCTTATCGTAGAATCGTAAATTAATGATTCAGTTGTGTCCGCCTGAATTCTCTGGTTAGTTACAAAAGTACATGGATACACACATTTAATATTGAACAACCATTAAACACAGCAATGACCATATAATGGTCCGGGGATGCATTTACCGTATCAGGAGTAGGGAAATCATTTATGGTAGGGAGTACGGACAGCTTTAAATATCTCAATAATAATTAGTGTTTTAGCTTGGCCCACGGAAACCAATGAATACTTCAGCGAACCCACGATACAGAATTAGCGGTACAAACTGTTATAGTCATGTTATTATCTGTATGCCTCGTTGATTGCGTACATCGACCTAATTGTCGAATTTCAGTCACAGATAGATAAAAATTTTCAAAAAATTTATAACGCTATACAGAGAAAATAATATTTTAAACGAATAAAAGATTTCTATTTTAGTACTACCAAGCGTAAAGTAAAAACTGTTCTAATCTATTCCAAAACCAAATTTTAATCGTTATTTAAATTGGAGAAGGAAATTGTACCATAACACAAGAACGATAATATAGGCAAAAGATATTAATTTTTAGATTGAGTACGATTATTCGCATGTAACAAAGCACTTAAAACTTTCATCGTTCGGGCTACTCCTTCGTTCCACTATATTTAGTATCACTTAAATAAAATACTATTTTCGAAGACTGTCTTAAAAACTTGTTGCATTAAAAAAGATATTATCTTTAAAGTTATATGCAAGACTTAAAGTAACGTAGACTATTCGGTGCATTTTACCTGAAATAATATATTATCCCATAGTGATCTGACTTTGTTTAATACATTTAAGCCACATTGAAGAATCGAACACGAAAATGCATTACAGATATTGAAAATTTATCTTCACAAAGGGCCTGAGACGAAGTTAATTGCATCAGATATTATAACATCTTTAATTTTTAGTTAAGAAAACTCCGGTTATTAATCTCAAACGTATAACTGGACTGCGAATTTTTATGACAAAGATGAGTAGCTGCAATTTGACATAGTGTAAAGACTGAAGAAATTATACTATAGCAGCAATATATTACTTTCGAATCACATTTCGCCCGTTCCCCCACTTCTTCATTCCACTAAGGTGGGAGGTGACGTTCCCCCACTTCTTCATTCTGCTGAGGTGGGAGGTGACGTTCCCCCACTCTTTTAGACGGTCGTACGTAGTAGTGGGGGAACGGACTGATTGGTGGTGGGGGCCGTGTGGCTCGCGACGAAAAACAAGTTGGACAAGCCTGTCTTATACGTATAACAAATGCAGAAAATTTTTACTTTGCGTAAAAATCCACAATCTAATTATAATGACATGTAATTCTATGACTGTAAATACAAATCTAGTGCTGCAAAGAAGTTTAGAGTGATGTATTTAACTACTGCACAGACGAAGTAAAATCATCGAGAATCGTTTCCAAATTTTTCAATAAAATAATAATAACAGTTATTCGTGTTTGCTTCATATTTGTCATTAAAGCAAGTACAAAGAAGGATGTTCACGATAATGAAGTAACGCACAAGCAAATAACAATAACAGGCATGTTCGTTTAACAATGCCTTTAAATCTAGCCTAAATTTCGACAAGCTTCCAAAGCGACCCGATGATTAAATCTCCAATAAGTAACAAGAATCACGAAACGGAATGATTAGTAAAAATATCCGAACATCAGTGAACTGTATCGCTAACCGGGACAAGTTAATTGGTGCCGCCAGTATTGTCGGGTTTGCACGTTGCATTCCAGAGCCACCACAATTCATGATTTGTACGTGTACACGCGTGGTACACGCTCGTAAATGCTGCGCCGCGTTTTGTCTTCATATTCGAAACACGACGACAATTCTCTCTAAAAATACCGGCGACCATATAGTAGTCCTTAATGCTCCGACTCGAACAACAAAACCGTTGTTATTATTAAATTTCAGCAAAACGGAGACGCATGGGTATAGCAGGCAGCCAGCTCGTTTCCCGGAGCGAAGGACGAATCCTCGAGCATTCCGCGCGCGAAACGAAATCGTTTTCAGAAACTGATTTCATCCCGAAAAGAAAAAACCGTGCCCAACCACCTCTCCACCGACCCCGTTTATACGAAGGTGCGCGCGCGCACGGAGTAAAAACGGTCGCATTGTTATCGTTGAGGATCTCGGAGGCGCGACGCATTTATATCCCTTAAAGCTCAGACGGATCTGTTATTTATTCCATCCTTCGCGAAATTTTTCAATTTCCTTCGCCTCCATTCAACGCCGCCGCCATATGTATTCAACGTGCGCGTTTCCATAAGGAATGTATTGCTTGTTTTTCCCGTGCTCCTCGTCCTCTCCTATCCCTTTCCCGCGCCCGGAGTATACCGAGACCCCGGGATTCACCGCGCGCACCCCACCTGAACACCGTTCCGAGCACGGTGTATAGCTTAAACGTTCAAGTGCCGACCGGGACGGAATCCAGCAGTATCAGATACCGTACTTTGTTACAACGTACTGAATTTGCTCGCCTCCTGTGTCTTAAAGGACGAACTTCGCATTGTGTCGCTCCCGACATGCCCGTGCTCTGCGGTCTTCGCGGTAAAAAGGAGCACCGGATGTGCGGGCAGCACCTGCCACTGCTCCGCTTTTCAATGCAATGTTACAGAAAAGACAATATCAACGGTCCAGCCCCACGGTGGGCCGTCTCTATAAAATAGCTGGAATTCGCGAAAAAATATTCCTTTTGTGAATAGCACACAGATTTACAGATCGAACAAGTACAGTGACTTCCACTAATATTCGGACACTCTTAAACAGACGATAACTTTTTGAATATTCGACCATACAACTTGGATTTTTTTGAGATGTTAGAACAATCGGTTTTGTTACGAAACGTGAAAAGAATTTTTGAAAAAATTGCAATTGGTCGGAATTGCTGAGAAAATACTGGAAGTTATGTTTTACAACTTTTTTATATGGGCTCGTATGGAAAATGTAGAAAACACGTTTCGTAGATCTGTATCAATTAAACATATTCTGAAAATTTCATTAAAATCGGTCAACGTTGCAATGAGATACAAACGTTTAAAGATGGTAGAAATTGCAATTTTTCAATTGTGCGGGCAGCACCTGTCACTGCTCCGCTTTTCAATGCAATGTTACAGAAAAGACAATATCAACGGTCCAGCCCCACGGTGGGCCGTCTCTATAAAATAGCTGGAATTCGCGTAAAAATATTCCTTGTGTGAATAGCACACAGATTTACAGATCGAACAAGTACAGTGACTTCCACTAATATTCGGACACTATTAAAAAGACGATAACTTTTTTCATATCCGACCATACAACTTGGATTTTTTTGAGAAGTTAGAACAATCGGTTTTGTTACGTTAAAAGAATTTTTGAAAAAATTGCAATTGGTCGGAATTGCTGAGAAAATACTAAAAGTTATATTTTACAACTTTTTTATGTGGGCTCATATTGAAAATGTAGAGAACACGTTTCGTAGATCTGTATCAATTAAACATATTCTGAAAATTTCATTAAAATCGGTCAACGTTGCAACGAGCTACAAACGTTTAAAGATGATAAAAATGGTTAGGCCTCTAACTGCAATAAATCTAAGGATTCGTACATCTTTCAATGCCTGCCGTTTTTTCCCACATGAACCGATTTCGATGAAACTTTTACAATGCATATAATTGACACAGATCTACAAAACATATTTTTAAAATTTTCAATATCTACCCACATCAAAAAGTTGTAAAATGCAACTTTTAGTATTTTCTCTACAATTCCAACCAATTGCAATTTTTGAAAAAATTTCTTTTCACATCGTGTAGTAAACTTTTAAACGTGTAGTAACTTTCGTTAATATTAATTTTTTAACTATTTTCTTTCGAGAAAACTACCCTATAAGGGTAAGGTTTTATAGTGACAGTATTACATTCCAGCAAATAAGTACCTACTGCCAGAATTAAATTCTACAACCCCAAAAAACCACCAAAACCGTTCTGTTTGTTCATTAATAATGTATAATTACCAGAGGAAAGAATTTTGTCGTGCTGTCTGCGATGCTGATCCACACTGAGCCGGCAGAACCGAGCAAAACTTGATACAAGTTCAAATAAAATAATAAAATCGGAAATATTTCAACAAGCCAGTGCTATTGTGAAGATACTATTTCGCTTAAGAGGATACATACCTTTCGTAAAATAAAAAAAATCGATTTTTTAAAAATGGTATATTCTGTGGATACGATCCTGCTGGAACACTCTCGCAAAGTTTTATTTTTGAGTTCGTCAAATTGTTGAATTTATAGCTCCGAAAGTGGAGTCGTGTTGCACAGTGGAAACAGATAATTGAAACTTTAAACGTGTTTTCAGCGAAATGAAGTTTCCAAACTCGGTGCCAGAAATATCAGAAAAATTGCTAAACCTATATTTGGATCAAATTTTGCATTAATATTTCTAAGCCTGTTATTTAGGCATTGACCAAGCAGATTTTCGATTCGTACATTTTTTCTTTTTTCACGAAAAAGGCAGCTGAAAATTTAAATGATAATTATCTATTTGAGTTTAAATTGCTGGGACTCGTTTAAAATCGTATTTTCTCAACATCTGTTTTGTCAATGGCTAGCTTCTTTTACCTAGTTTAATGTAAAATTATAAAGGTACTTTATTCAGTTTAAACTAATATTATAAAAATTATAAAAACTCTACCTAAGAGATGAGCTACCTGTATGTAAATCCTCATTTCAGTATTGAATTACTTGTTCTTTTTAATTATCCTAACTTCCTCAGTAGAAAAACTGTATGTAAATCGTACATAATTTTACTGTTCCTGTTAATAAAGCATGCTAATGAATTCGCTACCAATAAATTTAATACTATTTACGGTATAATAGCATTCACAGTATTCTATTGTTTAGAAACTGAAAAGGTTCCCAGAATTCATAGCTGCTATTGAATCACTACTAAATATAAATTGAATTATGTAAATGTTTCCGGTATTTACAGGTACTTATTATAACGGCATAGAACAGTTTTTATTTTTATTCGAAAACTTTAAACAAACTACATAAAACAGAGATTTGAAGTGCTCAAATTGAAAAAGAAACTGGCACGCCGGGCCATCTTTGGCAACACGCGTCTAGGTCGTGCTCTGATTGGTCCGTGTTTTTCGTTAATATCTTCTAAACAAAGCCGCAGTGGACATTTTGGAAAAGGAAAATGTCGCTTTAAATGATCTCAGGAGCCGCCCATTTCAGAGAGTTGAAGGAATTTTGGGACACCCTGTATAACTCGAAGTTATTGCTATGTGTCTCGTGCCAGTAATCGATCGATCGATACTTACTGCCTTGTTTTTTCAACTGTTAGAATTCTCTCGAATGCTGAGACACAAAAAACTATATTATACTTACTATACACTCATCTTCAAAAATTGAACTTTTCTTACTTTAAATCTATTACAATCAGCAAATTATTAATTCTTGTACAAACCCCCTGTGAGTCGAATTTTCGTATGGTAAACCTCTCTTACTCGAAGACATCGATAAGTCGAAACCTCTATAACTCGAAGATTTTAGTTCTACCCTTGATATTTGAGTTATCAAGGTTCGACTGTATACCGTCATAAAAATCAATAAAATTTCAGAAATAGTCAAAGTTTTAATTAATGTTAACATTAGAATATACAGTGACTCCCATTAATATTCAGACGCTTTTAAAAAAACGATAACTTTTTTGATATTGGAACATACGATTTGAACTTTTTTAAAAAGTGAGAACATTTACAGTGGAACTCTGTTGAACTAAATTTTAGCCTGGTTAACGGAACTCTAGCTGAGCTACATCCTCTTATGCGAACTCCTATTAAATGAACGAACACTGATAGTCAGTTTTGGTAGACAGATGGACTTATTATGATTTATACATATTCTGAAATTTCATCAAAATCAGTTGATGCGGAAAAATCAACAGGCATTCAAAGAATTCTTAGATCTGTTAGTTATAGACCACTATGAATTATTTTAAGCGTAGACGAATATTTACATACCCAACATACAAGAGAACAAAGAAACTGGAATCATACCTGCAACAGAAAAAATAGAACACATCAGTAAGTCATCATAAGAGATTCAATTAATATTTAGTGAATTAAACAAAATGTATGCATTAAAATCAATTTTAAAAGACTTGAGAAGGTTAGAAAACTGAATTAAGTATTTGTCACTTTTTGAATATATCAACTGTGATGACCTATGGCTAATACTTTTTAGGTATACTCAGTGAATCCAAAAAGTACCCATTTGAACAGTCTGATTCTCAAGAAATTAATATTTTAGGGTTAACATTAGAATATACAGTGACTGCCATTAATATTCAGACGCTCTTAAAAAAACGATAATTTTTTTGATATTGGAAGATACGATTCGAACATTTTTAAGAAGTGAGAGCAATTAGTTTACTACACGATGTGAAAAGAAATTTTTCAAAAAATTGCAATTGGTCAGAATTGTAGAGATGATACTATAAGTTGCATTTTACAACTTTTTTATGTGGGTAAATATTGAAAATTTAAAAAATATGTTTTGAAATCGGTTGATGTGGGAAAAAACGACAGACATTGAAAGATATATGAATTCTTAGATTTATTGCAGTTAGAGGTCGAAAATCGTGAAAAATTGCAATTTCTACGTTTGTAGCTCATTGCAACTTTGACTGATTTTAATGAAATTTTCAGAATATGTTTAATTGATACAGATCTACGAAATGTGTTTTCTACATTTTCGATACAAGGCCACATAAAAAAGTTGTAAAATATAACTTTTAGTATTTTCTCAGCAATTCCGACCAATTGCAATTTCTTCAAAAATTCTTTTAACGTACCAAAACCGATTGTTCTAACGTCTCAAAAAAAAATCCAAGTTGTATGGTCGAATATTAAAAAAGTTATTGTCTGTTTGTCCGAATATTAGTGGGTGTCATTGTATGTACGCAGAGTGAATGTTAAAGACTTTTGTGGTCCACCGACGTGACGCGACGCGACGGCAACCGGCTGCAAGGGTGCCATAAACCATAACTGCATACCGCGTCCGTCGATGAATTATTTTCTAGTTTTACCGATACAATCTCGAGACTTCCTCCCCGCTAGATCCTGCATCGTTCCAAGCCCCCTAGATTAAGATAGATATTTCGCGTGTTAAGTGATGCAAACGCTCGCGTTCAAATACTTTCGTGAGCAACTGTATATCGTGCGAGCGATGCCGCAAGCTCCCGAGCGTGCTTCTTATAGTCGCTGGCGACCAGTTTCCGGAGTCGCCTTATCTCCGGTGCACTAACAAGTGCGGCGGCCCCGCGTTGCATCGTGGAATTACGTGCTGATTATGCGAGACAATAGCTGTTTTTGCCGGCGAACGATTGCAACGTGAGTTATCCGCCGGAGCTCGTCCCGTCCGTGCGAAAGTTACAACTGTTCGCAACGGTGAACACGGAACGTGAAAAAAACGTTTATCGCTCAAGGAAGCCGTAATTTTGCACCCACGTGACGCGGTTGCATCGTAACCGGACGGATCAGCTGGCGCTCAGAACAAAATCGGCAAAGAAATTCGTCTTTTTCCATTCACCCGAACGATTGTTTCCCCGGAACCACTACCTTCTTCTACGGGGAAATTGCTTGGTTACGTTTCTAAAATTATTTGCATTTTTTTGCTAATTTTTTTCTTCTTGCCTTCTTTAACAACGCATCGAAATCTTGGTCATTAATTAACTGAATAATATGAAAAATTCTTTACGTTTCTGAAATTATTTGCATTTTTTTGATAATTTTTTTCTTCTTGCCTTCTTTAACAACGCATCGAAATCTTGGTCATTAATTAACTGAATAATATGAAAAATTCTTTACGTTTCTGAAATTATTTGCATTTTTTTGCTAATTTTCTTCTTCTTCTTTCCTTCTTTAACAACGCATCGAAATCTTGGTCATTAATTAACTGAATAATATGAAAAATTCTTTACGTTTCTGAAATTATTTGCATTTTTTTGCTAATTTTCTTCTTCTTCTTTCCTTCTTTAACAACGCATCGAAATCTTGGTCATTAATTAACTGAATAATATGAAAAATCCTTTACGTTTCTGAAATTATTTGCATTTTTTTGCTAATTTTCTTCTTCTTCTTTCCTTCTTTAACAACGCATCGAAATCTTGGTCATTAATTAACTGAATAATATGAAAAATCCTTTACGTTTCTGAAATTATTTGCATTTTTTTGGTAATTTTCTTCTTCTTCTTTCCTTCTTTAACAACGCATCGAAATCTTGGTCATTAATTAACTGAATAATATGAAAAATCCTTTACGTTTCTGAAATTATTTGCATTTTTTTGCTAATTTTCTTCTTCTTCTTTCCTTCTTTAACAACGCATCGAAATCTTGGTCATTAATTAACTGAATAATATGAAAAATTCGTTACGTTTCTGAAATTATTTGCATTTTTTTTGGTAATTTTCTTCTTCTTTCCTTCTTTAACAACGCATCGAAATCTTGATCATTAATTAACTGAATAATATGAAAAATTCTTTAACCATTATTCAATACTGTTATTACCTGGCTACGGATCTTTATGCATTTATAGCGTCCGAAAATGTTAGAAAAATTCTAGAATATAAAATTCGAGAGAATTTGGTACGATTTTTATTTATTTCATATCCATGAAGGCTAGTACCACTGAAAATAAGATTTTATTTAATTCCACGTTCTGAAAATTTGACTACAAAAATTGAAAATTGCATAAACAATCGCTTTTTATGCATTTTATGCATTTATGGTGAAAATGGATAGGCACATTTTGGAAGAGAACAATGATTAAGAAAATTTAAGAGTATAAATGTATGTTTTCTATTTCTTGAGTTCTTCTTCTACTTCTTGCAATTAATGCAGACAATTTTTATTTTGCATAAAGATCCGCATTCTAATTATGACGTAAATTATGATGTAAAAAATGATTCAAGTTTTTGTCAAAATCTGAACGTTGGTATTTCTATATACATATATTTAAAATTCATGTAAATGTATCCAAACTAGAATGTAAATGTACTGCTGTCACGAATTTTGTTTATTCATAAATCGGATAAATTGTAAAGAAATTGTAAAAAAATGTATACACATAACAAAGGAATATAAGGAAAGAACTGACAATGTTTTAAATTGATAAAACAGTCAGTGCTTTTTTCTTCTTTTCTTGTTGAAATATAAAGTCTGTTCACTAGTATATTTATTTATTTATTTATTAATGTCCTAAACCGTGTATGGTTAATATAGCATCAATAAAATTATAACAAATTTTAAAATTTTATTTATTTAAATAAAAAGCTATTATTCCATCCTACAGAAACGTAATTTCGTCATTGATTCAGAAGTGGAAAGGCCTGTTTTGTTTTATGCCATCGGAAAGAAATTCACATAGTACGAAGGGTGCATGTTACGCAGGTTATAAAAGTTACAGAATGACTTTACACTTTACACGGAACTTCATATTTGTAATACTTTTATCCTTCCAACTCAATTGTACCCGTTTGCACGTTAATCGTGCTACGTGACGTGCCATGCATAAAAGGTGAATTGTTTTGCAGCTTATTGCCTTTATCATTGCCGTACTAACACTGTGATGTTTCTGGTTACGAACTCGTGAGTATATAAACAATTTTCATTTCATTCCTAACGCGTAAAAATAGTGGCACTGCAAGAGCTAAGAAACAAGCAATTTTATTATCACATAAATGCCATATACACATATAGGTATGTGTCCAAGTAGTTGCACACAGCAGAATAAATTTCTAAAAGCAAGCTTCAGGTCTTTTATTTGAACCAATATTCATTTTCATTCACTACTTGCATTTGCAACAGCTTCAAATAAAATATGTGTTGTATTTATTAACTTCTAAAAATATTCTCAAAATTTTGCCATACTACTTTATGAAAAATTATTATTGCTAAACATGAAGAAGAAATAACATTACACCTATACTAGTACTGTCTCCCTAAATAATAAATGGCCTGAAAATTATTTTTGATTTATTGTAAATTATTGTAAACTAATTGCAAGTTAGACACTAAGGCATATTGTAATATAATCCTGTGTTGTACGATTTGTATTGTATGTGCTGTATAAGACTTATATCGTTTGAAGCAATAAATAAATAATAGATATTAAAGGCCTGAAAATTATTTTTGACTTCCTTAAGCAATGCTCAATTAAAATTGAATGTCAATTAGGTAGTTGAATCCTAGCAAAGTTGATGTAAAGTAGTTGTAAGTTAGATATTAAGGCATATTGTAATGTATTCATAAATTGTACAATTTTCAATGTATATTCTAATATAAACCCTATATGGTTTAAAGCAATAATAAATAATAATAATAATAATATATTATTAGCGAGAGGACTTCCTTGATGTAAGTGGTCGAAATATGTACTAAAATTTTGTAACAAACGTCCGGCAAATTATTAACAATTTGCTTGTCTAGTTAAAAAGTATGACTGCTTTGATATTTTCAAACGGTAGACAGAATAAACTGCTATCACCACTATTAATAACTAGTAATTTCTATTCCAGTCGTACTTCGTAAAAGTGCCACGGAGAAATTGAAATTTACATAAATATCCGCGTCTGGTGATAGGTTTGATAGCTGCGCATACTCTCAACCCCACCTCTTTTCTAATTTATGGGCATACAGTGTACAATCAAGACGGATCTCATCTAGGCTCGAGAGTAACTAGATCGGCGAGTACAAGATATGCCAGAGTTTCACTACGATACAGGCATCGCCGGAATTTTCTTACGCTCGAAGAAGATTGATATTGCGCGTAGAATCTAGAAAATACATCTATCAAGGCTCCGGCTCTTATATGTGTGTAGTTAGCCACGAGTGTACCCGTCCAGCTTGATAAGATTAGCTGTCGATAGATCGTGAATTGCGCGTTCGCAGAGGCTGTGGATAGCATGCATACAGGGTGAGCTAGCTAAGATTGGAATCTGAAATATCTCCATTGTTTTTAACACCCTAAGTCTTAAATCTTATCGTTTTTATTTTTTACTTTTCATTTTACCTTTCTTCCAACTTACTTCACAAGACTATTCGATTCATATAGCAGCATTTCCATGAAAATGGTACTTTAACCCTAACCACTCGGATGGCGACTCTGAGGCACCACTGAAAATTGCTGTGCTATTGTTAAAAATATTGTTCACATTATCATTTTTGTTCGTATTTAATAAACTACTAGGCATTTACATATCACATGAGATATTACATCAGTTCGATATGCAAAAAATTTAAAAAAAATTGTATAGAATGGAAATATTCTAGAATGGAAAAATCTTTCGTTTTTGAGTTAAAATAGCTCCGAGTGCAAACGGTTAAGATACGATAAGTGGCATGCAGGGTTAATGACGCGAGAACATTTCTAAGGGATGAAGGCTTTATTCTAAAGAAGCAAATATCATGATAGGAAGAATTTTCACGAAAGGACATATTTTTTTAAATTTCAACACTCGCGATATTTTTTCTTTACCATTAAACGTACCGAGCTATAAAAGAGTCACATTTTATAAGGCATATATTGCCTTATAAAAATTGACAAGATTTAATTTATTTAGACTTTACGCGGTTCTTATTGTAATATGTGCTCTAATAAAGATATTATGAAATCAGATTTCTTAGGAATACATCTTTATAATTTTAATAATTGTGAAATAGAAAATCTAGAACCTGTCGTGGTAGGTTTAGTGTTAATAGGATAAATAATTTTTAATTAAAAAGCACAGCTTGCCATTCTTTACGAAAATTAACCCCGTGACGTACAAAGACGTCACAGATACTTCATCTTACGAGATTGCACAGATTGATGTAAAATGTTGCTTAATGTTAAGCAACATGTCTATTATCGTCCCAAGAACTCTTTTTCAGGAAAGAAAATCCATTATTAATTTATAAGTTAAATAACAATTGGAACCTTCGATTAACACATTGTATTCTGACTGTATGTGACGATTTCAATAAAAGGATCTTAAAAAATTAATTACTATTACACGTGATCTTTTTTGAGTTTGTACTATGATCATTTGTAGCTCACTATGTTCCGTCAATGATCTCCATCAAGAGCCATCAAATTGCATTATAAAATATGTACTTTCTTATGCGAATAGAGATTTTAATGGACAATAAATGAAAAACGTATTAATACATGACCCGAATGCTAAATTATGTTAGGTTGAAATGCATTGGCTCAGGAAATACGTCAATTTCAATGTCGGGAAATGGCGCAACGTTCATCTTGTCAAAATTAATATTTAAGGAAACGTTCTCCGACCTGAAAGCCGAGAGTCTCTCGACATAATAATTGAAATAATGAATGACTTTAGGTTCTAAATAAGTTAGCAGGTCAACAGCCACTCGAATTTCGTCAACACTTTAGGTTTCAGTTATTTCGTAGCAGAGGTAAATGCGGCTGAAAGCAGTCATTAATTAATCAATACTATAATATTCACTTTGCTAGTTCGGTTAGCTTTTCAGTTGTTATTGTATAATTTAGCATCGTCGACCATTGGCGATTGTTGACGTTATTACAAAAGTATAACACTTTTTTACGGGAGATATTATCGGAAGAAAAATTAAATTTCTTTAGTGCTTACCGCAGCTCATACGAAGGAAGACAATAGTATAATAATATAATATATCTCCCTCAAATCGTAATCTTTTCAGCTATTCTTTTCATCATGCCTCTGGACGTCTCGATGGAGTCTGAATCCGTCTATTGTTATATTTGTCTGGGCAAACAATGGCGGGGCATTTTGTAAACTGGAGTGTCTTATTTTATTTTACCGAATCGAGGAATTTTTATATTAAATTCAATTTTAAATCGTGACGGGGTAAATTTACAATTAATTTTTGTGAAAATTCTTAAAACTACTTTTTCTTAAGAGTTTTTTTGTAAAATACCATAGATATTTTTGACTTTAGTCTCGGGTAGCTCACCCTGTATAAGCCTCGGCGGCTACCGTTCGATTTACTTGACTCTCTGCAGCGAAGGTCTGGGTTCGTCAAGGACTAGAAACGGACTAGATGGATCGCGCAGGATATCCGGCTACCGTGTACCGGGTAACGCCCGGAACAATGTTTTTCCTTCGACGGGCTGCTCTGCATCGGAATGTGCCGGCGAACGCTATTTTGTTTGCGAATCGAACACTCGAGTAACGTTCATGCATTGAATAGAATAATTTCAGACACTGAAACGGATTTATGGCTTTCCTACAAACGAAAAGCATTATTCAGGTGTCCAGAATCTATTAAAATAGCTACCTACAGGGTGCGATCGCGGTGCGCGAGCGTGTAGCTGTCAACAGGATAATTCGTAGCGCGAAACTCAATCGAAAAACGGGAACAAAGCTTGTTTTTTTATATCCGGCGTGTAAAAAAAAAAATCTTGAAAATTGACGAGACGATGAAACAGCATGCGTATTGGACCGTTCGGTTAATCAAGGTTTAACTGTATGTGGGACAATAATTTTAGTGCGATGGAAAAATTCTAGACTATTAACAACTGTACAAGCAGTGTTTATATTTATAAATATAATATTTAATATAACAACGAATACGGATGATGTTCACTATGTGTCATGTAAATAACGACCGGAAAATCTTTTAAACAAACAACATTCTTCTTTTATCCATTGCACGCTCATTCATGCACACTCATTTCGTAATTCACTTTATACATTTTGTCTCTCACTCATTATGTATAATGTTTCTTCGCAAAAAATTAAAACAAATTGTACAGAATGGAAATATTCTAGCATGGAAACATCTTTCGTTTTTGAGTTAAAAAGGGTTAACATTTTTGCCACTACTATATTAACTATTTTGGTTGCTGTTTAATGTATGTTCTTTTAGCATACTGACCCATCATTTATTGAAATGTTGTTCTCTATTTGGTCTTACAGTACTTAGATTAATAACTTCACTACCCGAATTTGCTTTAGTAACAGACTTTGTTATTGCATAGTATTAAATGTGAAAGTTTTCTTGGATAATCTGCTTTTAAATAATTATTTCACCAATAAGTTATAGGTCAAAGAAGATAAGCTAAAAAAAAGTTGCAAGTAAATGAATTATTATAATGCATTTAATCCCGCATTATCATACCATTTTCATTGTTGACTTTACGTTTATACTAATTTACCTTTTTTCTTTTCTTGCTTCCCGAATCGGCCTAAAATGCGCATATTTTTGACAGTTTTCACGAGTCTGTTTTGGTATTAAAAACGGATAAGTTCGAAAGCTGTTTGACGAAGATCGAACGGATTTTTCTACACGCGTTATATGCGCTGCTCATTAACGGGCGACGTGGTCTAGCCTCGTACGATGAAATGTCAAGCTATCGATAAGGCTCACTAGTATTAGCGGTTAGGAAGCTTGTCGGGGGTCTGCGAAATTTTAACTCGACTCAAGTTTCGCTCCTATCACGGGCGGAGAAGAGTATTAAGAAGTTGGATGAATCATGAATAAATTCACCCGATAAATGGTCGTCTTTGTACAGGCCAAGTTTCTTTATACCTTTACGACGGGATGATAAAACTTGTCTCCTGAAGGCACTTGAATTATTAGCGCGCGCAAATAGAACGAGCTGTCGTTCATGTTGCTTGCAACTTGCCACCCTGTTAATTTTCCCGGGTACCCTAACCGTACTGTGCACTGTATAATCTTTCCATTAATTCTTTAGTGTAAGTTCTATTCATATTTAAAGAGATACATTATTCTTTTATAGTTTATCTATATTTTTTATATATATTCTGTGACTGTTGTGATCTATATTTTTTTAATATATTCTGCGACTGTTGTTATCTATATTTTTTTATATATTCTATGACTGTTGTTATCTATATTTTTTTATATATTCTGTGACTGTTTCATGTATACATATAGACATACATTTGTATCAACTTGACTAACAGCATTTTACAATATAAGATTGTCATATTAAAACGACACTCTTAAGGAACCATTAGTGATATCAAAGCAGAAAAACATTTCCAGGCGATAAATTATTTTGGTGGTTTTATAGGACACTAAAATACCGAAGTTGTATAATTAGAGATATAACAGAGACACCAACAACAGAATTTTCATTAAAAAAATTAATATGCTAATCGCAACCTCGAACGCAATTACTAATTACATATGCATCTCGCATTTCGCTTTCAAAGGAAAATGAAACTCTCCTACTAGCGATCATAATATAAAAAAGAAACGAAATTTCGATGATTATAATATAAAAAGGAAAATATTTAAAAAATGTTAATAATTATAGTATAAAAAGGAAACAAAATTTGGACGATTATAATATAAAAAGGCAAAAATATGTAAATAATTATAATATTATAAGAAGGAAACAAAATTTAGATGACCGTAATATAAGAAGAAAACAAAATTAAGATGACCGTAATATAAAAAGGAAACAAAATTAAGATGACCGTAATATAAAAAGGCAATAAAATTCAGGTGATCATACTAAATATAAACAGGAAGTAAACGTCAGGTGATCATAAATTAAAATCTCCGGTAAGCAAAATGAAATAGCCGTGTCGTCAGCTCAAATATTGAATCACATCAGAAATATCCTGATACTGAATCTAGCGTTTACCAAGCAAACCGGTGATAAGTCGCCCATGCAGAGATTACTTATAGGGGTAAATCGTGTTATCGAGTGATCCGGATAATGCAATTATATTTACCATCCGCATAAATATAAATATATATACGTGCTTACCTAGCACATCCTGTTAATCTGAAACAGTTCGCCGGCCGATGCACCGAGAAACCAAAATATGGAGATTTTTCGGTCAGTGAATAGAAAATAGCTACCCGCATCGCGACCTTTTGTCAAATTCAGATCAGTTCTTCGATTTCTCTGTCGGTCTATCGATTCCGTGAATGGAATAGATAGAACGAAAAAGTATCGTTATATCCGTACTTTTTTTGAATACCTTTAAACACAGAAGCATCGTACAAACTATGTATTACGTTCTTTGAGGCTTTCAGAATGTAAAAAAAAGTGCACTATCTATTCGGAAGCATTCAATGATACAGTATATTGCATCGTGAAATCCGCGTCAACGCACATGTCTGAAATATGATAAAAATTGTAGGACAAGTGGAACGCGCCATAAATTAAAATCTTCAAATTTTTATGTTACGCTTTTACGAAATATATGACTGTGTATATGTGACATGTATTTCCAACTGCTGACACGCAAAACACGTATTCGCTGGCTGTCTTTATCATTAAAATATTTTATTAAATGTAACGTACCATTTTCACGAAATATTACAAAAATTTATTGTAGGAACTCTCTAAATACTATGCTCTATGATTTTAAATAACAGCGTGTACGAAATTAAGTTGACGAGTTTCGGGTAAACTAAGAAATCTTGAACGTTATATTAAGATTATACGCGCAATTATTTTTTAATTAAAAATTCTTTAAAAATCATCCCTTGCAGGAAGTACAACATTTTTGGGACACCCTGTATAAATTTTTATAAATGAAGGCCGTCGAGAATCAAACGAACTTTACATTAGCAAACTCAGACATCTGCATTCGGATATAGCCTAATGTAAATTAAAATGTAAGTTTCCTGATTATTCAACAGCTATTAAAAATTAAATACATTATGATATGCCAGACTTCTTCGTTGTCGCCATAACCTGTGGTAGAACATCGGTATGTATAATCTAACCGCCGAGAATACTCGTCAAGAACTGGAATCTTTTGCAAAATACAAAGTTTTAATACAGTGAAAATAATATATTAATACTCTTAAAGTCTGCTAATTTTTTCACTGTTCTAAATTGCACGTAATCATTTTTGCCGTAAATGCATAAAATCCGGAGTCTAGTAATAAATTTAATATAGCGTCAGATGCTTGACGAATTGTAATAACTAGAGAAATAACTAAAGTTTGAATACAAAATTCGTGCGTCATCCGTCGGAAGTTAAATTTAACCGAAGTGGATGAAACCAAAACTCAAATGTAATGCTTAAATAAATAACGGAGAGTTGAGATAATGGGGACAATTTTGTTTGAGACATAATTGTTATTCTTTTCAAATTTTTGTTAGGGGACCTTCTAGATCTAGTTGTGAGTAGCGATATTAGATGGTCAATTATTTCATTACATTCATTACATTCCATTTCATTCATGTTATATTGTTAATAAATTCTCTTATGTGAATGGAACAGTGCAACACAAGAAATTATATATAAAAATAAAATAGTACAAATATTATTCTTTTTTGTTGGTATATTAGATATATTATAGTTTATATACTACAAAGCAAAGACAATTTCGTCATGGAAGTATATTCCATTTTTCAGAGTATTGCAATATCTGCTCCAAATATGTGACTCTTTCATCCCATATCTCCCCTAATAACTATATTAATTAATTAAATTTCGTCGTGTCTTGTATAAGCAGTCTCGCCAAATCAGGGGAATTGACCCGAATTGAATGAAATACAGTTACCCTTTCTCTGCCAGTACCGGATGAGTCACGTGACGTTGTGACACATGCACGACAGAGAAGGAACACGTCACGTGACCGAGCTGTGGTGAAAACGTAGGGAAATAGCGTCGTAGAAGGGGAAGGCTAGATTGGGGACAAGTCTCAATCTTATACATATAAGTGTGTTAACAAAACTGAAAATCTAGCTTTTACATTAACAATAT
This sequence comes from Lasioglossum lativentre, assembly GCA_916610255.1. NCBI lineage: Eukaryota > Metazoa > Arthropoda > Insecta > Hymenoptera > Halictidae > Lasioglossum > Lasioglossum lativentre. The sequence continues at coordinate 40,698,552 of OU744355.1, read as the reverse complement.
TAGTATTTAACAATAACACTGTTTTGTTCAAACAAAACACATTAGACGTTTCACATTATCATTTTTCATTGAATACTTGTTCAGATACAGTACGACGTAGCACTTCACAAAATGTATTAAGAAAACAATACAAATTTTACGTCAAAGCCCATAAAATCGCCAATTATCGCTATCATTGTAACGACAGTTGCTTCAGGTTAGACGTATACTATGTATACTATGTATAGTATATGTATATAGTATGTATAGTATATGTACATAGTATGTATAGTATATGTATATAGTATGTATAGTATATGTATATAGTATGTAATTTATATGTATATAGTATGTATAATTACGTACAGTTATGTATAGGTATGTATTATTGTCAGATCCAAATAAGAATGCCTTCGTTCCTAAAAGGATCTTTCATTTGTAACAAATAAAATATTGTTGCGGCGACACGTTCAATGTAAACTACAAAACTATCCTGTGACGTACAACCCCGTAAGAAATAGTAGAAGAACGAGGAAATAAACAAAAAACACTGCTGTGCCAGCTGTGTCAACAAAGTCGATCAGCGACGACGAACCGAGTCGAAACAACTATATAAACAAACACGTCGAGATCGAGACAAATATAATATAGTGTATTGTGAATAAAGTGTAGGACGATTCGCAACGGTATCAAACGGTTAACCAACAGGACGCCGTCCATTCGTCGAACAAATGAAAAAAAAACAAAGACATTACATATTAAACATTGCCACAGAGATCGAAGAAAAGCTGTGAAGTTAAATGAAACTCTCATGAAGTCGGGTTCGAAATAAATTCAGACGTCGCTATAAATCCGCACATAACCCACATTTCTTTCAGACACGATCTCTCCCGAGCACTTTGAATACGCGTGGCTCGAGGAACGAGGAGGAAGACGTTAAGGGAATAAAAAGTGTGGAACAAGTGAGCAAGATCGATCTTTCTCTTATCTCGGTCTCATTGTCGTCAGAAATAACGACGGTTGGCCGGGTATGGGGTAACACTCGAGCGACAAAAGTTGCGGCTCGACTCGGCGCGGCGCGGCGCGGCACGGCGCGGCGGCGCTGCTGGATGCTAGGGGGATGAAAAAGGCAAAGGGCGGCAGACGGGGATAGGGAGGGCGGAAAGGGGGAGCGAAGGCGACCGTCGGTAGACTCAATTAGCCCCGCGGAAAACTTTCGTCGTGGGATTACGACGTCAACAACGTCCTCCTTGCCCAACCGACGACGTTCCGCGCGCGCCTCGTCGAAATTGCAGCTCGTCGAAAAGGCACTCTTCCAGATAGCGGAGCCAGCGTGGCTCGCTGTTGCTGATCCTCCGGATCGTTCGCCGTGTTCTCGGCTACCGTTTCCCTTCGGCCTTCGTCCTCTGCCCTTCGCCCTTCTCATTTTTGAGCCCTTCCGGGGGCTGCGGTGCTCTCGTTTCCTCCGTCGCGTCGGCTTATCGGCGTGTGGCGTCTTTTCCTTCGCCTCGCCTTGCCTCGCCTCGATTCGGTCGGAAGATGTACCCGTGGCGCCTAGACGGCGCGAACCAACCACGCCGCGCACCAGCTAACTTCCATTCGAGGAATCGTTGAAGAGGGTGCTCGTGACCCAGCGAATCGTCTGACCGTTTAACCATTTCACCACGGTCGACCGGTAGATGGTGAAAGCTGCGCGAAATTGATTTTTGCCCCGCTGTAATTCTGTTCTTTATCGGACCGCTCGCTGTGTCTTACCTTCACGGCCAATTTCGGTCGGCTCCGGTCTCTCCGAAACGATCGATACTATATTCGTTCCATTCCGAATTTTCAATCGGAATCGTTCCTTCAGTAGGGTGACCTGTCCAATGAACAATTGTATTCGTAAATGTTTGTTTAATTTCACGAGTGCTACAGTTTTCTTTCGATATAAGATGATAGCTCGGGACGGCTTTTTCGACGTATTGCGGGTACCTATTCCGCTTGACACTGTTTTTGAGTGTTTTAAGAGTTTATGTGTCCCATGAAGTTGTCATTATGGGTCAAAATAGACCCACGTACCGCTGTCGGACGGTTAATGTTGTGATTTAATTGTTAACCCTTTGAGGAAGAATGTCAACGTAGTGCTGACGTCAGGGCACTTGAATCCCAAAGTTGGGAACAAATAATTTCATTATGTACACAACAACAGATATATACATATATCCTAAGAACATTTTCCTGAGAGAACTAGATCGATATACAGTGACTCCCACTTATATTCGGACATTTTTAAAAAGACGATAATTTTTTTTTATATTCGACCATGCAACTTGGATTTTTTTGTAATTTTGTAACGTGAACAGAATTTTTGAAAAAACTGCAATTGGTCGGAGTTGCAGAGAAAATACTAAAAGTTATGTTTTACAAATTTTTTATGTGGGCTCATATTGAAAAAGTAGAAAACACGTTTCGTAGATCTGTATCAATTAAACATATTCTGAAAATTTCATTAAAATCAGTCAAAGTTGGAATAAGCTACAAACGTAGAAATTGCAATTTTTCACGATTTTCGGCCTCTAACTGCAATAAATCTAAGAATTCATATATCTTTCAATGCCTGTCGTTTTTTCCCACATCAACCGATTTCAAAACATATTTTTTAAATTTACAATATAGACCCACATAAATTGTAAAATGCAACTTTTTGTATTTTTTCTACAATTCCGACCAATTGCAATTTTTGAAAAAATTTCTTTTCACATCATGTAGTAAATTAATTGCTCTAACTTCTCAAAAAAAGTTCAAATCGTATGGTGCAATATCAAAAAAGTTATCTTCTTTTAAGAGCGTCCGAATATTAATGCGAGTCACTGTATATAGTTTCCATTTTTTCCAGTATTTAAAATTTGTATACGCGATCTAGTTCTCTCAGGAAAATGTTCTTAGGATTTTCTGTAATATGCATTTATTCTCGAAATAATTATTAAAGACGAACGAATGTTCAGTTTTAAAATTAATTTCTGTAAGGATATATTGAGAAGATCAAATTTTCATCAAATCTATAGAATTATTTATGAAAAGCACAATGTGATAAATCTTCACTTTTTAAATTCTGTTTTTTTTTACATAAATTTTATGTAAATATGAAAAATTTACTCCTAAATATGACAATAAAATCGATTTCCCTTTTTACACATTTTCTATATTTATATGTCAAACGCAACATTTGGGACAGGAGTTCACAGAAATATTGAAAATGCATTAGAAATGAAGTGTGCTCGCGCGTTGGCAAGCGCTGATGAGAGATTGTTCGGACTCGTGTGATTTTTGCATTTGATGTTCCGACTATTTACAAAGACTTCAACTGAAGTAGTAACAAAGAGATTTAAATTTTTATTGATAGAGCTGGCATGTTTCCAAAAGCAACACATGTGAACACATTTCCACATAAATGTGTCAAAGACATATAAAGCGGTGAATAACATATTTGTCACTAACCCAAAAAACTGTACCACATGGTAAATATTTTTCTATGTGAAATTAAGTGTTTTATTCAAAGATTAGAATAGGTTAACAAAAAGATTAATTATTTTAGTCACAATTCGAATGTAATGAGAAAAAAACAATTTTAACATATTGCAAAAAATAAAGTACGCTTTGATATTGTTTCATGGGTTATTAATGAATGTGTTTAATACGTTACATGAAAGACAATGTTACGTAGAATATTCCCTAGAAGTTCAAAGAGAAATGGTGGTGCAGTTCCGATGATTTTGCGGTGGTCACATAAAAAGCATCGTTTCGAGAAAAACGCAGAGAAAGTTTCAACATTTTTCCATGGCGAAGAAGATTTTTGAGATTGTACTTTGAGTTAGCAATTCCGGGACCGTGCAGCGGTACTTGTTCTTCAGAAAAATTGTTGACAGTCTACGTTTTGAGTCGTTTCTTGAAATTGTCGGGCTATTTTCCCAGTCTCCGCCATCCTTACTGCAGCGTTACCAAGTCGTCGCTCGTTCGTTACTTTACACAAGTTGTAACTTTCTCAGCCAATATTAAGATGCAGCATTTAAATATTTTTAACGAACCGGCAATTAACAAGATATACATATATTTTAATAGCTTCCGTAGATTCTTGAAGTTGCGAGACAGCAGTTTCAATAAAACGTTCTTTTCGCAAATAAAAGCATAATCTACTTCGAAGCATCTTCCTCTTCCGGATCCAATGTAACGGGAGGACATATTGAAATGTGACACATAGATTGTGACGAAAAATGACGGAAACTCTATTCTATTAGTATGTTCGTTTAGAAGTCTAATTTTTAAAATTGCAACTTTGTTCCTTTTACATAAAAATGGATGCTATAGAATCACCGCCAATCTGAATCTGAACTACTCGACCCTTTTTGGTTTGTGCACATCACTCGATACTAAAGATATTGTTCTAACGATTAGTTTACTAATAAGTTGATACGATTAGTCTACTAATATGTTAATACGATTAGTTTACCAATACGTCAAAATTTAATTTTTCATTGTAGTCCATAAATGACCATGTCATTTGCGAAAGTACTTCATTTACTTTTCTGATTCGAAGAAAGTATTTGAATATTAAATTTTGTTTTCTCGAAAAATTGTTGACGTTAGAACCGTGACCATTTCGTTAAAAAATATATCAGCATAAAATAAATAATGCGTTGTGAAAACAGAGTCTTCAAACATTAAAATGAGTCTACGTTTATCGTTGTACTATTTTTTTTGAACGAAATGTTCACAAGTTCAAATATCGACAATTTTTGAAGAATTGTAAATTAAATGTTTAATTTTAATAAATATTTAACCCGTTACAAATGGAGCTTCGCGGTGCTACACAAAATTAATACGTATCTATAATGTATGTACATGTAATATGTATTGTGGTGAAATGACAAGAAGGTATCAGTATCGCCAAATGAGGGGAGGGAGCACGAATTCAGGGGAAAAGTTACCCTCTCTGTGTCAATAGCGTACACATTTCGAGACGAAACGCGTCACGTGACGTGTCACGGGAAGGTAGAGTGGGGACACAAGTCTTGCCCGGGGATCATCTTGTCACTTCACCACAGAACCTATGCTACTATCACGTAATTGTAATATCCAAAATGGTGTTCGTGTACATAGTAACTTGTACATCATACAAATAACCTGCACTCAACTGCTAAAATATTTTGGATCAATGGAAAGTGGACTTAATCACAAAAAGTCACGATCTGAAAAATTATTTATTGGAATATGGGTACCAGACTTTATATAAAATATAAAATAGAATTTATTCTATTTATCAAACGGACTACGATCTAAGAAACAATTGAGAGTTTAGGGTCCCATGACGCGGACAGCATAGACACAATGTATCATTCGAAATTTTTCGAAAGTAAAATATTCTACTAAATAATAGTAGATTATTTGGTGTAATTATATAGAAAAGGTCTGCCTACTCCGATTTTGATGAAATTTTAATATGTTATGTAGCAACACATTCTGAACAACTTTTTCCTTTTCCAATATAGGTGGGTCGCTTTTAGTTTTCGAGATATTTGCAAAAAACAATCTCGAATACTGTATTGAATTTTTCGTATTCATGCACCTAACCCTAACTAATTCTGATTGCATGATTTTTCCATTACTAGTTCAAATTCTGTATGAAGGCTATGTATAGAATGCAAAAATTATGCGATCAGAGTTATGCGATTATTTTTGTCAATTTGTTTCTGAAATAAATACCCACATTGTTTGAAAATGCTTTTCACTTTTTTTCAGTTGGATATTTCACAACGTCGTAAATTGTCCAGAGATCAGTTTCCGTTGGGAACCGGTTGAAACGCACGACAAATCGGGCAATAACGTGATCAAAAGCGAGTAATAAAAACAGTCACGCGAGTGACTAATTTTCGTAGATTGTCGGTGTGCTTCAACAAGTCCGCTAAGTCTGAAGACGCGTTATAATATCTGTGCGAGTCACGCCGCGACGCGCCGCGCCGCGCCGTGGTAGTCGGCGTTTGTCATCGCACGCGAGGATCCCTGGTGGTGAAGTGGGTCAGCCTGTAATAATGGGCGCCTCGAAGTTGAAGGTAAAAGTCGAGCTTAATTGATATCCGACGAAAGAGCTTCTCAGTCGATTAACAGGTTCAACTTTCCTGGCGGATTAACTAATTTTTATTTGTCCAGGACCCTCGGATACGTTCGCTCGAACGCTTTCCGTTCGAGCCGGTCGTTCTCGTTTCTTTTATCCATCTGTCGGATCTTCTCGAGCGACGTTGTTCTTTTCCGTTCCGTTCCCCGTATTCTCACAGTTCGGTTAGTTACTTTAAGTTTCTTCGTTCCGGTGCGCGACAAGCTGGAACGCCGCGCCGCTCCGCGCCGCTCGCCGAAGAGATCGAGAGAGAATAACACGTCACGTAGCTACCGTGCTTCGAGAGTTCTCGCAATTCCAGCGGGCCATTCGAACGGACTGGCTTTCGAAATGGGTGCGATCGTTGTTTAAACTTCAGTTATTTACGGTTCGCGGCGATGCGATGGAAGATTCGCTGCTCGTATCCGATCGAAAAATAGCGATTCGTAGTCCGTTTCCTCCCGCCAATTTAATTTTGTTCGGGAAGCTGCCGCGCTTCGAGCTTCGAGATTCTGCGGCATTCCTCCCCCCGGGGGGGGGGGGGGGGGGGGGAACAAAACAGCTCTTCAGTATCCCCGTCGTTCAACGGTTAATAGAAGTCTTTAAGCAGCGTGGAGCTGCAAAAATTCCGAGGAGAGGAAATCGTTTAAACGCGGGACAACGACGAAAATTCTTTGGCCTTTTTCTATTGTTGCTACAGTTGGAAAGTCAGCTCGCGAGGGCAAACGGTACACGCTTCTTCGATGTTCGTTGTTCGTCTTTAGAAAACGATGCTACGCGATGAGGAACGTCAATAGAAAACACGAAGAATGAACGGAACAGAGCAGCCGACAACAAATGAAATCATTCGCTGCTGCTCCGTTTCACTTGTTCTTGCTATAGGCTTGAACGTTCACTAACCTGACAACCGTTAACAGTATCATTCAAGCCAATAGCTGAAGACACGCTTCCCATTGGCTTCGTGACAGTGAACGAAAATCGGGTCGACGGAGATGTGACGCTACAGTCTGGTATTCTTTGGAGACGTCAATTTTTGTCTCAGGTGAAATTAGGTGATGCTATTACTATATTGTTTTACATAGAATCTATAATCGATGACGTAATAAAAAATTTTCTGCTTTGTCATTTCTACTACTGTACTGTATTTCTACGTTTACTCGGTAACTTTTTCAGGGAAGTGGAGAAACTATTTATAAAAAGTAACTAGGGTAACTGCACCAGTGAATAAACGGGCACCAGTAAATGAACGCTTTTGTATTCTTGTATTTTTTGCTTTTCCATCATTGTTCAATTACTAGAATGTAGTGTGCATTGACTGGTATTTTTTATATTTTTTATTATTTGTGTTAATTTATTTTTGACAAATGAAGTATAGGGAGCCATTTGGCATGTATGAGATTCCTTTAATTCACATATTTTTTTAAAAATAAAATATCTTCCTGAACAATTTCTTAAATGTTCATTCACTGGTGCAGTTACCCTACTATGGTTGTTTGAAATATCTTACTGTTTTAGTTTGGAGCTGAAAAATCAATAGATATTCTAGCGGACTATTATAGTATGACGGGTTCTAAATATTTTAATATAGAATTATTACTTTGTAAAGTCACATCTATGAGGAATTATTCAACTTTTACTTTATAAACGTAACAAAAATGTGTCTACCCAAATTTTTAGCCATTTTTTTTAAATAATGTACACCCAAAGAAATAAAGTTGAATAATTCCTCATAGATGTGACTTTACAATCTAATAATCGTGTATTAAAATATTTAGAACCCGTCATTTTGACGTAAACCTAGTGTTAATATATGGTCCAGATTACTAGAAAATGGAATGTTATATGCACATAATGCCATAATTAATTATGTACATAATCGATTGAATTGAATCGCAGCAGAATTGTAAGGATGTTTGTATCACCATGTGAATGACTGAATGCGAGTGTGCAGTGTGCATGCAGTGGTTCATGTCATATGTTTAAATGTTATATATGTTTTTATGGATTTATGCGTTGCGTTAACGTTTTCTGAATTTATAAGGAGGCCTAATAACGGCGTGATCGTTGTCAATCGGTTGCTCGCTCGCGGGAAACTGATTAATAGTGTTTTAGTAACAAAATACATTTGTTAACAAAACGTTTGAAAACCGATTGACAACGATCACGCCGTTATCAGGCCTCCTTATAGAATTGAACCAATTATGAAATTTACAATTTTTGCAATCATCACAAAAAATAACATAAACCGGTAAGGATACCAATGAAAGATGTACCAATAGTAATATAATTTCAGGTCTACTTGTTTATCATTACAAGTCTACTTTTTATAGTGACAGTAAGAATACAACTGTTTAACTTTTGACTGAATTCACCGAATACATAGATCAGTGAATTTACGAATTAAAAAATGCATAATATGGAGAAAGTTGGAGCTAATGTCTCGATTATGATATTTGAAATACAAAGTGTAGCTAGACATATGGTACCTAAAATTATTTAAAAAATAAGTAAAAAAGAGAGAATAAAAATTTTTTGTGTGAGGTCACCATTGGAAGGAAATCAAATTTGGAAACTTATCAAGCAGAAGAAGTACGAACAGAATCAACCAAGAAAATTTTATTCCTTTGTCGACTTATTTTTACACGTAGAATCGCACCTTGCTTATTGTTAGTTCTACCAACTGTATTGTTATTCCCCGTACATGAAGTGTACGTAAATTTTTATATTAGCTTGAATGAAGTTTCAACTTTCATTTGTCGTTATTCCATTGAAAGAAGTAAATCTGCATCTCGCCGAATAACTCATCTAAAACTTTTCTTCTCAGTCTTCTTGAATGTCGATCAATAGGGTGGTACATAAAACTTGAACTGGACTAAAAGGATTACTGAAGAAGAACTTATATTCAGCTCTGAATAAGGTCTCGTAGTAATTAGTTCATTAAGGAGAGGTCAGCACTTCGATTGCCTAAATTGAAATCTAGAATGAAAAGAACCAAATTTCTGAATAGTTACATTTGTTTCTGAGAACACAATATTTTTCGTCATAATGACCCCACAATGACCACGAGTCGCCTTAAAATCTGATAAAGTGTACTGTTAGTAAACTCTATTTTACAATTAAGGACTGAATGTGAAACTATTTAATTTAAGAAATAATTAGTAACCTAAAAAAATATCTCGTATCTTTCACTTCCTTTTAATACTGATTAAATTAGTATATAAATAGTATTATATACATTGTAAATTAAATTATATAAACTAGAGATTATAAATTAAATTATACAAACTATAAATTATAAATTAAATTGTACAAATTATAAATTAAATTATATAAACTATAAATTATAAATTAAATTACACATTATAATAGTATTATTATAAAACTACGTTTTAGAATAAAATAAAGTGATTAAAAATATTTATGCAATCTCTCCAGGTTACAGTAAGTTCGACAAGACAAACATCTTTGAAGAAAGTTGCTAATTACAATGTATAATTAATGATAATGCTCACATTCGACCAACGTCGAATTCAATGAACGCGTAATGAAATGGCAACGAGAGATTTCCTGCTCCGAAATCTCTCTGCACATACTTCTAAACAGATTAGATCAACACGACCGTTCTCTAAACCGTGGAATCGCATTACACATATCATTTGTAATTGATTGTTTATGCAGACTGTGGGAAACAAGGAAGCATTTGACAATGGAATGATTGAAAGACTTTCACTACTGTGTATGCTCTCGTGAAACGCTATTCGAGTCATTGCGTTATAGATCATTAATATACGACTTCTATGGGAGCAATGCTGCGTTGATGCAATTAAACTTTCTTCCTTTTACCGGGACGTAATATTACGGTCAGCTCCAAATGAAAGTGCAGTGGAAATTATAGAGACGCGAGATCACACAAACACGTAAAAAACCGTCGAATTTTCTCTGCTGGCATTCTATCCTTATAATAACTATAATCAACCAACATGTCTCAAACTTAAAACCATTAAAGTTATTTAAATACTAGTTTATATTTTTATTATTGGACTCATTGGAGCGACGAAATTATCAACGTTTCACCAACAATTGTAAAATGTGCTTCTCCAAACATTGTAACAAAAACTTTATATGTGTTGTATTTTTAAATTGCCAGTTTAAATATGTATTTTACTGTATAATATTAATTTACGTAGATAAGCAATATACATGCACTTTTTCAATGTAATTAGTAAAAAATTGTTTCAAATTAGAATCAATCAAGGTCTTTCGAATAAACAATAGAGAGATACTGGGAACAAAATTGAAAAGATATTTCGGCTGCAAAGGATCAACAAATTTGTTGTATAAATTTGTTTCCCAGAGAGTTATTCGGAATAGAATTTTGAAAAAAATTGCAGTGTATAGTGTACTTCTAACGAAGTTACTTTGAAAATAGATTGGAAAACATACAAGTTGGTAGGTTGGACGATCGATCCATCGATCGGCTTGTTGACGCAGTAATATAGTTTATCACAATTGAAACGTGCGGAGAGAAGTGTCAATTATTATACATCATCGTTGACCGGTCGCGACAGATATTAATAATAATGTCCGTCGATGTTCTTTTTACCCGACCGTAGCTAATGGATTCGCGTTAACACGACCGACCATTAATATATCCTTGACTTTATATCGAAGTTCATATTGTAAAGTAAACAATTCCTTTTCTAGATACCGTTACAAACGCGGCAGCGACGTTGACCATAGAACGATTGTGCAATTCTATAATGGACGGGAAGCGCGCGACGACCTTCCGCCTCGGACAAGCTGATAATAAATAATCCAATTGACCGGATGGAAATCCATTTCTGGAGGACAAAATGGCTTCTGTAAATATTGAAGCCGCCGAGTCCAATGCAGCGAGGAAACCGTCGCGTCGAATCGATGTAAGGATATTTTGCGAGGCGCCATTCTATCGAAGAACGATTTATCCTTTATTACATTTATTTATTACTTTGCCAGATCACGAACAGCTTGATTCAATATCAAAATATAAAACTACTAATACGCTTTTTTTTATATATAATTTTTGTTATAATGTAAAAATATATGACTGGTAAGTGATAAATTAATTTGCATCTTTTTAACTGTTTTACCGACATATTACTTTCGCTTAGAAATTAATTTGTTAGTTTGGAGTAACAAAAAATGTGAGCACTGTTGGTCTGATTCCAAAAATATTAGTCGGTAGCGTTTTTTTAAATATCAATGAAAACATTTAACAGATCTTTACTATAGTTAACAGATTAATTTCAATACAATAATCATGCAGGTGTTAAAATTCTTAAGGCAGATAAAAGTGCAGAACATTGAAATGAAAAGATGAAACTACATTTGGAATAGTAGGTAGTATAATTGTTAAATGAAATTATTTTACGTTTATACAGAAAATTGTATGTTAACCATCTCGGAGAATAGTAATCATGATAACGCAAAAAGTGATACAAACATTTACAACATTATGAATAATTAAGTATGTTAACTATATGTATATCCAAGTCGGGATAAAACATTATTTAATCGAATATTATGCAAAATAACGTTTCGGTTTGATAAATTTGCTGTTTTTCAAGATTAATATGCTGTTTGTATCGTTGTATTGTATTCCAAAGGAACATCCGTAATTGCGAATGATAATTTAAACTTTATATAATACATCACATGTAACATGGAAAATGTACAATGCAAATAATCGAATATTTATGCAAGCCTTCTACAAATGTTCGTTATTGGTAAAAAATTTATTTGACCGGAGTAAACATCATTCGCCGCAAAGGTAAATATTTACACATACAACTCCGGCAGTACCTGATTTGTAAACACAATGATTGTAATCGTAATATCTAGGTAATTTCTAATTGTTAATTGTTCCTGGTAAATCGATTCATTTACTAAACAATACTTTTGCTATAACACAAAATTAAAATCAAAATTTAATATATATAATAATAAAACTTTTAACTAATAAGTTATTAACTTTAATAAACAATAATTCAAATTTTATAAGTACAGAATCACTTAATATTTAAGACTTAGGTAATGGAAAAGTGCTGCCATTTTTCATTATTTTCAGTCCTGGCTATAGTCGGAGATATAATAAACAAAAATCAAAAAGATTTTTTTATTTCAGATGAGAAAAACAACTCGAATCATAGCAACCATTCGATGCATACTTCACTTCCAACTAATTCCCAACTGTATTTTGTGAACATTAAATTTAATTATCTCCTAACAATTATTTTTTTGTAATCAGTCTTCAAGGCCAAATAAATACAAAAAACGAAGCTTATGTTAATAAAAACAGACATTCGCGTACATTTGAAAGACGTTGCACTTCCGGAGCGTCATTATAATTTTTCCTACACCCGAAATGTTCTCATCTGCGAAAAGCATTGCATTACTAGGTTCCGGTACCCAGTCACACAGAAACCCACGAAGAAGTTTTTCAATCTAGAATCGTTTTCGTCGTCTACTTCAGCCCTACGAAATCCCATTCCCTGATTGTGTAACGCTTCATGACATATCTCCACCATTCATCCTTCACGGCCTCCGCAAGAATAATTGCCTCCAATTTATTATAGCGCCTATGACTACTCGGCCTCGCAGATAGAGGCGTCGATTAATACGTGTCACCGTCCTATCAACCACGCCACGAAGACGAGTCCGCTTCCAACGAGACAAGAGCATCGGTGCAAGTGAGTCGATGAAAACCTCTGCCGCGTTTTTCACACCCATTCCGCATCCGCGCCATCATATTTTTATCACGATTGAAATTAGCGATCACGTACTCCACGTTGCTGAAAAGAAAACTAGTGGAAGGTATGCAGGCCTGATTGGTTATTAGGTGCACGCAATTTCACTGTTGATTGAAGTGGCAATGTCAGTGAACCAAATTATGAAAAGACAGAGTCTCCCCTTGCCTCTACGCCAGGTCACTAGCCTTCTTTCCAGCAACGTAGTGCACGGTTAAATTTTCATCAGTTCAGGAGGTAGCAGGTAATTTCTCGCGAGCATGACATCATTTTTCCGAACTAACTCCGCGAATTGAGATCGCGACTGAAAATACATATAAACGGGCAATAAAAGAAATTTAATTTCCTGTAATTGTCGTTTCACGTTTATAATTGTAGTACTAATGTATAGCCGAGATTCTTCCGATTAAAATGAGTCCAAACACGATGGAAATCGCACTATTTTCATCGAAGTTCGTAATTAACACGTAGATCAGGGCAACAGATTGCTCACGAACTGCGGACGCTCGTGCCGCTACCCCCACTACTGTGCTCCGACTCGTATTCCCCTCCCGCGCTCACGCGAGTCGAATGGTGGGGGCAGCGGTACGAGCGCTGGCAGCTCGCGAGTAATCAGAAAATTGGGAAAATTAGTCCAATTTACCCCGTGTTTGGACTCGTTTTAATCGGAAGAATCTCAGTTATCTATTGGTGCTACAATTATACGTAAGATGAGTAAAAATAAAATTTTTCTTAACTGTTTACATTTTTCTAATCGTGGCATTGCATACGTTGTACATATTCAGTTTCTATTCTTGTCTACCGAAACAACTTGGCCGAGCTGAGGGCATTGACTGTTGCGAAAAGTGTGGGACTGTTTTTAACCGTGCAGTTTTGTGCAAATTTAACCGTGCGCCACTGTATTTTTATCAAGATCGAAATTAGCGAGACCATCCGCGATTACGTATTTTTATAACGGTTGGATCCGACACATAAAGATTGATCGAGCTGCCGCCGCTTCTGCCGGTGCTTCTGCCGCGCCAGGTCGGAATCAATATACGAAAAGAGTTGGCGGAGGTATCGTCGAGTCGGCGAGGAACCTCGTGACTTTTACTATTCCATTCTAAGCGGAAGAACGTTAGCATGAGAAGACCTGTCTCCGATCGATCCAATACCCCCGATATAACTGCGTTACGTCTTTTCGAAGCCAAGATCTTCGCCCCACCACACCATCCACCCGTTTCCATCCACGTAACTTCATCTTCTCCTACACCTTCACGCGATTTTCACCCTTTCCACGAAACCTCCCTACGAGACGATCTCGCAGTTTCGCGACTCGCGTTCTGACAGGATCAATACGAAGTTTGCGATCCTTGGCTCCTTTCTATGCGACTCAATCGCGTCTCGATCGATAGTGTGATGCATTAACTTGCCCAAAAGTAATTGTACCTCTGTCGAGGCACGCATAAACCGATTTGTTATGGTTTCACCGCTTTGATTTCCATTATCTAATTTCATTAATGTCTTTCTAATTTCAGAGATGTCTTCATACTTGAGAAAAGTAAAAAGTTTCTTACTTAATTTAAATGAGATTACGTTTTTTTTGTACTATTATATTATTCTATAATTTTATATTCATTAACGCTTAATTGTGTCACAGATTTAGAACACAGTATTGTTTTGACGCTATTGAGCAATTTATAAAATTTATTTATGTATTATAGTATTCATTGAATGTGTAAAATATACATCGGGTTCATGCTTATGTAAATGTATGTACATATGTACAAAATATACATCGGGCTTATGCTTATATATGTACATAAGTGCAAAATATACATGGGTACATACATTTTTTTCTTTTTCTCCTACGAATATTTTCACTATAGCTACGTTTATATATATTAGATCAATAAATAAATGATTATTAGTACGTACGTGCATATATATACATGACAGAAACATTCATACAAATATTATACATAAACTCAATAAATGGAAATCCTCTAATACCGTCGATCTCTACGAGAATATTGTACAATTTATTTTATAGAACGGTCAATTTAAATAAATTTTTGTTTGAAATAATTTATACGACGCAGAAATGTCGAGCCAATTTTTCTCTTGCAATCTGTGATCGACACACAGGGTTTGAAAAAATATAACTAGATTCTTTGAAGTTTTCTCTATGGAATACTTGACCACGAAAGTCGGTCAGCAATTAATAACGGAGTAGTGAACTGTTAATGAGTATCTGGGCTACCCACTCTAGCCGTACCGTTGCAACGTTGGCTGGCTGTAAGGCATATAGGCAGTGTAGTATTTTAATGAAGTCTATAAATGAAATTACACATTTTTTCTTCGCTCGAATGATTATTTAAACATTTCAGTGAACTCGCAGCCGAGGTTTACAGAAAAGTTCAATTGCACTGAAAACGTTCCCTGTTAATAGTCTTCGACAAATTAAACATACATCCTTTTTTACAAATCGTTTAGAGAGGCAGTAACACAGTAATTTGTTTTCTTGCGATGCACACATTATTGTAGAAATTTTTTCATTCAGTATGTTCAGCATGATTTGTCTTACAGAAACGTAGTATTAAATTGTATTAAAAGGCTGATTAGTAGCAGAAAAAGGTACAGGAATAAAAATAGAATAAAATTTTAAAAATAAAAATTCATGCACTCTCTTGTAACACTGAGGATTAGTAAACTTATATCAAATTATTTGTACTACTTATTATTAACCCTTAGCACTCGGATGGCGACTCTGAGGCACCACTAAAAACTGCTGTGCCATTCTTAAAAATATTGTACACATTATTAGTTTTGTTCGTATTTAATAAACTACTAGACATGTACATATTACACGAGATATTGTATCAGTTTCATATGCAAAAAATAAAAAGAAATTGTATAAAATGGAAATATTCTAGAACGGAAAAATCTTTCGTTTTTTAGTTAAAATAGCTCCGAGTGCAAAGGGTTAAGAGAATTAATTCTAGAATTGATAATACAGAAAAAATTGAGATTCTCTCGAAGGTAATACTTGAGCTACTTCTTCCAAATGGTTGTTCTCTTTTACGAGAATCTTTGAAGAAATCTAATAAACAAAATAGTAAAAATTATTTCAATGACGGAGGATAATGTTCTAATTTGTTTACCGTAGAAATAAATGAAAAATATTTTCGAAACGTTCGGAAATTGTTGGGGGGAACATGAATCGCACAGTTGTGAATCACATAAATCCCCCAAAGCAGTATCTACTTCGCTGGCAAGACATTTACGCGTGGTTAAATTACACCGATACTTCACGCGACAGAATTCAAAGGCACACACGGAATAGCCCACCGATAAATAGGCTGATACAAAAGTATCAATTCCGTGTACAAAAGCATCGATGCTATCAGAAAATGCTCCACGATTCTATCGGCAACAGAGCGAAGCGAACGTGCTCACTGTAGACGTCACGCGGATTGTCTCTATTCTCTTAGCCCCCTGTTGATTGATTGGATGTAGGGAAAGGGCGAGGGAAACGGTATAAATACGCCGGCGAAAAGGGAGATGATGAAATTTTCGGCAGCTCATCGAATAATCCGGCACTTTCTAACTGAAGAATCGCGGCCGGTCGGAATGGTCGATCGATAGTTGCTCGGTGTTTGCGATGAGATCCAGGAAACGTGGATTACACACGGAGCTCGACAACCATCTATTATCATGCAAATCTATTCACGCTTCCATTTGGCCGGCTTTAGATTTGTCAATAGAAGTTGACATTTCTACTTCGACCATTTTTGACGAACATCGCCGGTCGTAGATCTCCCGCTGAAAGACTTTTTACTTTCTTCGTCATCAGGTCGGTGCAAGAATTATTGCTGTTTTCTAAACTTGAGCGATTTTTCTGAACCGTTTTATCTCGTTACATTCCTATATACTATATAACGTAGTACGTACATCACCGAAAAATTGTGAATCTATCGATTTCTGCTCTTTTGTCGTATTATTACTTTTTATTATTGAGCTATGTTCGGTGTGTCAAAGTGAAAATGGAGAAAATGAAAATTCGTGCGATTTTATTGCACGCGTTCAGATTAGGATGCAAAGCGACAGTAATTGCACGTAGTATTAATAATGCGTTTGGTCTGGGGACTATTAATAAGCGTACAACTCAACGATGGTTTCAAACATTGGCAGAGACAAACGTAAATAAAGAACCAAGGGCAAGAGAGGTTGCAAAAGATTTAAAAATTGATTCTTAACAATCACTCGAAATTTAGTTCAAATTGGCGAATATATCAAAACGTACAGGGTGGTTCATCAGATATTACGTCCTTGATTTACGTCGTTATTATTATTTCCAGCGAGAAATGGACATTGTTTTCAAGAGATGGTCATACTGGTGTTATTAGTTTCTTTTTGTGGTGTACGCGTCAAGGACTTATGAAGGTCAACTTTGTTTTTTTTTAATAGAACTATACTTTTTATGCATCAATCTTATTCTTTTATCTACAGAAAAATTATTAATTTAGGAGATATTTTAATCTAAATATTGCTAAGAAAACCTCGGATAAAACACACTTTAGCAATTCTCAAATAAAATTATTTCAAACATTATTTCAAGTATGTATCATGTTACTTTATTTTATAACCTGTGATCACTTTTGAAATAATATTACTCGAAATATTACATCAAATAACATGTTATTTTGTTTTACGCGTATTTGAAATAATTATTTCAGATAATCGTGAAATTGTTCTTCAAAATTGTATCGGCTGACCTGATTATCGGCTTTGAGCCCAGTTTATAGACACACCCATTGTTGTTTCAATTGGCGCATATAAAAATATACTGCGTGGTGCTGAATTGTTGGCATGATTATTTCTTGTATTACGTGCTGTCCCATATTACCTGCATTTATCGTGTATTTCTCATTATTTTAATAAACGTAGTAAGATCCCTTGAAGGGTACCGATAGTATGTATGTCAAAGTTTAATCGTGCACGTGTGCCGCAAAATTATGAAAGTGGTTAATCCGTTTAATAATATGTCAATTCAAATTATAATAATCTGAAAACGTTTTTACGAAATAATAATTTTAATTTAGTTTATTAAGTTATTTCCACAGTCAATTAGAAATTTTTCATTGAAGCTTGCGATTTTATAATTAAATTAATAAAATCATAAGCTCGTGGAGCATTTATCCCATAAAAACAAATAATAATTTCATATTTCTTTTAAATTCTATTAAACATTTTTATCTATGAAAGCTAAGAGACCAAATAATTATTCAGATACATTATATTTACATAATATAATAAAATTTTCATGCTACCGAAACTGAAAGAAATATGTCAAGTCACACATCGTTTCGTTTCTTAACTTTTGTCAGATAGTATATCTCTTTTGCGAACGTCGCATTAGAAAATGACGCCAGATATTAATGCAGTAAATAAATTAGAAATAATGAATTTAACAAAGCAGAAAGTTATACATTGGTACCTATGACTGTAGATATTTATGCAAAATAAAAATTGTCCGAGTCAATCGTAAGAAACCGAAGTGAAATGAAAATGTATTTTCTCTTTTAATCGTTTTGAAAAGTCAAAAATAATATGAAAATATCTTTAAATTCTTTTAATATCTTTTTCCCATTAGACCCATTAAATTTTTATATAAATGCATAAAATTCTACTTGCAGTTTCATAAAATTATGTGTCATGTATACATTGCCAGTGAATGTTGAACGTGGAGCAGGGAATCGGAAAGAAACATGTATGCCGTCTAATAACAAACTCCGTACGTTCGATACCGAAATTGCTGACATGCCCGAGGTTCAAAGGAGCAGCGCATTTATTTTATGCGTTAAAATCGCGATCTCGTTTCAAAGTAATAGGTTTCAGTAGCAGAAAGATCAACGTTTGTAAATCAGCGAGGAGGAATGTAAATTTGCACGAGTGCCGGTCCTCTGTTCGCTAATTGATTCGATGCATCAAAACCGAAGAGTCGAAGCAATATTGAATCGTATTAAAATTCGATGTCACAAAGAACAAATTCATTTGTGGCGAATCGTTCCCCGCGCCGCCGCTCGACGCGCCTCGTCCCGGTGCGGTGGTTCGATTCCGAAATTGAATTTATCGCTGCGAACTGGTTTTATTATTTTCCTCCGAAATGCCGATAATAATATTCAATAAATAAATATTATCCCCGGGAACGTTTTATTCCCCCGTTTTTCGTTACAATCCCGGGTGACGTTGCGGCGCTCCGGCCGTATTTCTTCTCTCGAATTAAAAACACTCTCTCTCTCGCAACATTTCCGAGATAAAATCGGTATAGTCCCGGCGGCAGAATTTTCCCCGATTCCAGATAGCCGGGCGCGCGTTGTTTTTAAAACACCGTCGCGCGTCGGCTCGCGCAGATTCGAACGGTATAACGTAATCTAGATCGTTCAATCATTCTTTATCGAGCATTCAGATAGCGGGGCCTGCCTGCGCGTACACAGGGCTTTTTTAGCGTTGCACTCACCTGGTCGGCGATCTCCGTTAGGTCGTGCAGACTTATGTTGTAAATGCCGTTCCTGAAAAACGAAACGAGAACGTTAAGTCTTGCCCCGTAAATCCTTCCCTGTAATCTATCCGCATCTCCAGCCTTCTCCGCGAACAATTTGAGCCGCGCGCGCCACGGATAAGCATTAGTAATTACGGCATGCGCGACAGCTTGACGGAACAATCGAAACCGGATACTCGCGAAAGGAACGTTTCATCCTAAACGAAATGATGATCGGCTGCTTCACTATGTTTTATAGGGGGAGCTCCCCTAGCGCCGGACACTTAAGGCTTTTCTTAACGGAGTTATGCAACCCTGTAAGCCTAATAAAATTTATGATATCTAACTTTTCTTTCTCGCATATAAAGACACTCTCCAAAATGACATTTGGGGAACGTTAAGCAACATATTTTAGCTTTATTCTCATATCATTTTTATTATATAAAGTTAGTTCCTGATACTCATTGAAATGTCTTAAGGGCGTATGCAACTCTGTAATCCTAATAAAATGGATGAATTCTAACTTTTTTTTCGCATATAAAGACACTCTACAAAAAGATTTTTTTTAGGGAACGTTAAGCAACATATTTTAGCTTTATTCTCATATCAGTTTTATTATATAAAGTTAGTTCCTGATACTCATTGAAATGTCTTAAGGGCGTATGCAACCCTGTAATCCTAATAAAATGGATGAATTCTAAGTTTTTTTTCGCATATAAAGACACTCTACAAAAAGATTTTTTTTAGGGAACGTTAAGCAACATTTTATTCTTTATTCTCATATTATTTTTATTATATAAAATGCATTGTATATAAAGCATTAATTCCTGATACTCAATGAAATGTCTTAAGGGGGTGTGCTGTAAGCCTAATAAAATGGATGAAATCTAATAATTCTTTTCACCATATATAGACACTGTACAAAAAAAGTTTTTTTAGGGAACGTTAAGCTTTAGCAACAACTAAAGCAACAGCTTTAGCTAAGCAACATTTTAGCATTATTCTCATATTATTTTGTTTATATGTATAAAATGCATTTTAGAAAGCGTTAATTCCTGATACTCATTGAAATGTCTTAAGGGGGTGTGTGCAACCCTGTAAGCGTAATAAAATGGATGAAATCTAACATTTTTTATTCGCATATAAAGACACTGTATGTACAAAAAGATTTTTTAGGGAACGTTGAGCAACATTTTAGCCTTATTTTCATTTTCTTTTGTTACATAAAATTACAAAATGGTGGAGTTGTATAACATTATCTAACTCCGTGTCCAGCTTTGGTAGCTTGCGCCCAGCGGTTAAAGTGACCGGAATATAAAAAATAAAAAATTGTTTCAATTACCTACACAAAAATAGATAAAACGAGATAAGCTAGGATAACAATAAAATTTTGCAATTACTCTTTTAATCAGATTGTTACATGATGAATATTGCTAAAATACATAGGATTTTGAATTTACAAAGAATGGTGATTTGTTAATTAGCAACTATATTGTTCATTGATGCACTAATATTGTCAGTTTGTCTGTAGTGTTGTTATCATATTCTTCTTCGATTTTTTATCTATTTTATTATTGCAATTCTCGACTTCATGCATCCCAGTATGATATAATAAAAATATAACAATGTAAAAGAATAAACATGTAAAGGATGATATTCAAGTTCTTAATTGATATTTCTTAAGCTTTTGTCCAAACTAAATATGTATAAATATTAACATATTAATTTTGGACAATAGCTTAAAAAATATTAAGAACTTGAATGTCATTGATATTCGATTAATATTTATTGAAGTATCTGTAATTTTTTTTTAAATTCTGAATATTTATGTATAAGTATGAACTTAACAATTCAGGATTTTAAAAAAATTACAAATACTTATTAAATATTCATTGAAATTGGATCTAATATCGAAACCAATACTGGATCTAATACTCTAATGACTAATAAATATTTATTGACAAAAATGAATATTCACCGACCCATATACCTATGTGCAACATTACTGAGCATCGCTGCACAAAGTTGATCACTAATGAGTTTTCTATGAGGCTCCGGTAAGTACTTACAGCATATTCGATAATAACTTTTGTACTAAATTAATTACGTACAGTATTAAGTTAACTTGGATATTAAGCCTCTCCCGACATATCGCTTTTAATACGTCACACGTAGCATAACTTAGAAACTTCGTTTATGCGCACTCCCTGACAATTAATTCGTTTAATCGTGACAAAGCCTCGTGCTACTCTCTTGCGATGTTCTAATTAACCAATTTCAAATTTCAGCTATAGTTTACAATACAAAATGCTAAGGGTCCCATGTGAGATATTACACGTAAAACACTAGTCACAATTATTCGAATGATATTTAAACAATGAGAATAAGCAACGAGTAGCAATGATATTTAAACAATGAGTACAAATGTAGATAAAGTAAAAAATTTATACATAGATGCAACATTACACATATGTATCTGCTTAGCAAAAACATTCCTGTCCTTTGATTTCCGCGTGAACAAATTGTTTAAACACTATAAACGATTTTCGTTGGTAAATATTGCTAACAATTTAAACTTTTTTTCCTGTGTCCGCCACTGTACTAGAAACTATTAATTTTTTAACGCACCATCTAACTTCGAACTATTCATTAATTTAAAAAACTAGAAAAAATTAAATAGATCACATGACAGCTGGATTGTGGTAAACGATATTCTATTATTAATATTTGTATTCATAAAAAATCCAATTTCATGAAACGCACAATTATTATCGATCTCCATTATCCTTTGGAAAAGTGGGATTGTTATGAAAACTGTTATGAATGAAATGATCCAATAACCGTATGGGTATCGCGCATCGTTAACAAACAAACGATCACGATGGATATCATGTAGTTAATGCAAATTTTCATGACTCTGTTATTCAATCTACGACTTTATTTTTCCACGGCGAAGCTATTGCCTGGTTACTAAAGATAAAATATATCTTTTGTAATTGAGAAAGAGAAATTGACCAATATTTCTCTGTCCCTATTGGACGGATTTTTTTGGGATTCTGTATAAGACATTTTCGATGGCCGCGACAATGCAATTACATCTGTACGTATAGCTGCGAAATAAAGTTTCACTTTCGTATCGTGCTCTCTTCCTTTGGTCGTGGAATAATTAGTTTTTCTCCCACTGATCTTGTGAAAAATTGCCACTGTCGAGATAAAGCTACGGCGATAAAGCCGCTGCCTGCGAATCACGCGACAGCCTGGTAATATAAGTTTTCGCGGGAAAGGAAATCCGTTGAATGCAATCGCGATTCTCTCCTCCGCGAACGATGTTTCGATAAACAGACACGGTAATCGGACTTCTCGTGGCAAATGTATTCGCATGCAATGAAAATTTTTATTTCAGTCCACCGCCGTCAGAGATACGCACTGTGCAAACGGGTCGTTGAAGAATAACGGTTTAGAGAATTTTGAAGGTGATTCTATCATCTATCATCTTCGTTACTATCATTTAAGAAAAAGTTGCGTGCGATTATATAATTATATGTGATGTAATGTATTTCTGTAACTGTCAACATGTCCATTACTATGTAACTTTATGCTAAGACTTTCTTTTTCTTTTTTATGAATATCTTCTATTGTAAACATTTGTATAAAAGTACTTCGGTCCGTAAATAATAATAAATAATAATAATAATAATAATAAACGTAAGGCGAGGAGGAAGAATAACATTTCCTCGACGTGGACTTCTTTTTCAGGAAAGCCAAATTAAAATTTTTCCTGCAGTAACAGTGCAAAGCAGATAGTAAAATCGTGTCAATTCGCAGACAAGAAAGCAATAAGTGATTTATAAATCGATTTCATTCGATACTCCTTTTTTGTGTAAAATTTTTATATTACAACAAAATGATTCATTGCACCTCGCTGCACCTCCGATTCATTTTATGTCAAATTAAACTATTCCAGTCACGAAAACATTTTTACGAGTTGAACAAGTTCGGTAAAATGAAAACTACAGTGGAGGACAAAAGGAAGTTTAAATATTAATGTATAGGATAACTACAATTTTTACAAACTGAAATTTTTTTTTAAACCAGCAATGAACGTTTTATAAATATCTACGCGTGTAAAATAATGGAACGGGAAAACTACAAAAGGGGATTGAAAATTCATAGTTTATTGAACCAATAAAAGAAGTAAAAAAAACTGGGTGGACAAAAGTACGTTAACAAACATTTTGTTAGTTTCATTATTTTGTAGGACCTCTGATGCTGGCTATTTGGTATACTCATTGTCAGTGTCGCCAGATTAGGGGAATTGTTGGGGATACAGTTACCCTCTCTCTGCGAGTACCCGATTAGTCACGTGACGCTGTGACACAGACATTGTGAATAAAGTCGTGGAAGGGGAAGGGTAGAGTGGAGACAAGGCTCGATCTGGGGACACTAGGTATACTTGCAATGAACCGCTGCGATTATTTTCATGGTTACAATAATTAGGGCTTCTTTGACTGTAATAATTTCACAGAAGATGGCAAAAATTTATATCTATTGCATGTTTACGTTTACCTTAATGTTTAAATATTTCTTACAAAAGAATAGAATTTTATTTCGTTTTAAAAGACAGATGTAACATTCAGATTTCGTTTGAAGTGTTCCAAAATAATACTTTCTTTGTTAGTAGGAGCAATTAAAGGAATAGGCACGGTTAAATTGTCCGGATATTTTAAATTCTTTTTTCCTAAAAAAAATGCATGCACGCTTTGAAGTATAATATTCTTATTGATCTTTGTAATCAAAATAATATATTCGCAGAAACGAATGTGTACTTGCAGTTGTTAATATTATTACAATTCCAAAGATTTTATTATTTTTGAACTAAATGAATTTTTAACGTTTTGGATTTTCGAGGTGGTGGATCTAGTGCTAAAGTTATTAAGATTTATATACAAAAATTCCAATTTTAAACTTTCTGTTGTTTGTCGCTGTAGACGTCAATTATATTTCTCGTAACATAACCTAAAACTGTATTAACTTCTATGAAATCCTGTATCCATTTATTCTTGAAAATCTATATTTTATTTGTGTATCTATTCGTATTTTGCTCACAGTGCAGAAAGTACCTGTTCCTGTGTCAAATACACAGTTTCGTTAATTAAAATGAAGTCTTTTCCTTCGTTTCCGGTGTTTAAGTATTCAACGTGCAATTTCACTTTGTATAGAAAATTTTGTCGACGTTCACTTGCTAAACAGAAAATTGTCGTCTCACTTATTCACGAAAATGAGGAATATCTGAAATTATTTGAAATTCTCGGTTCACGACAATTAACTGGCGAAAGCGCTGAGCTTGCTATTAGTGTAACATCGGTTACCCAAGCAACTACCCGAAACAGTAATAACTACAGACTACTAATCGCGGTTTACTTCAACCACGGGACCATCCGCGACTGTAAATAGCAATTCTTGAACGGAGCCCAATATCAATGCGACAAATAGACTATTATCGTAATGGATCAAATTATCGGACAGAAACGTGATATCCACCATAGAGAAACTTGAAACATGCATGATACGATTATGGGATGCAAGGTGTTCACTTCGCGTGAGCATCGTATAAAGCGACGACCGAACATTTTCACGTTTTATACTGCCAAATAACTTTTATTTCTCGTACGAACCTTTGAAAATACCAAAAATACGAAAAACTACTCTTCGTACGTTTTGTTTGTTTATAAAGTTGACGCTACTTGGTCTTTTTAGATAAAGAATTTTCTACTCCGTTTGATATTTTCAGATTTTATACGCTTGTACGTGTAGAATCGTATAAAGAATTATTCGTGCGCATATCACACGAAAAATATTCTACAATTTTTTATTAAAACTTTTAGGGATTTATACGAGCACGTAACATCTTTGATATCTTGTGTAACACACGAGTCAGTTTCTCTGAATTTTTATAACTGTATCGTACATTGTATAAAAATGTTTCTAAATGACTTTAATATTATATATTAATTTAATATAATAACTATATAATTCAATATACTGTAGTTACATTACAGATATATGTCATTAACTAAATGTCAACTTCGATCCGACTTAATTTACAAATATTCACGTACGAATTCTTTAGATACAGTATAAAGATACAAAAAATAGTATACAGTCTCAGGGGTTTTGTAATTCTTTTTCGTAAAAAAAATCACATTTGCCGTTTTCTAAACAGGACAATTTAAATACCGTCGATGCGAGAAAACTACGACCTTGTTAATAATAATAAGCGATTTTAACGGTTTAAAACATCCCAGAGGAGACAAAATCGTTTAGATGACTACAATAGGATGCTGACATTAGGCGAATGATTCTTTCCATTCTATAGGCCAGCCAAGCAGGTATTGGCAACGAAACTTATCGAAGTACTATGTTCTCATAAATTCGAGTTCCACTTGGTAACGATATTCCTGATAATGAGAGTTTAAGAGCTCTTCCGTAGCAAATTCGGTGAATCGGGTGTTCTGTAAAATTTGCCTGGAATAAATGGAGTAGGAGGTACTATAATGTGTTGTCCTCGGCGACCCACATAGCATGAAACCTGTTAATGAAAGTAAACAGCAGCGGGCGGAATCATATTTGAACCGTGTTTGGACGTTGGAGCGGATGATTAACGGTTCTCAAAATTGGAATTTTATTAACCTCGCCTTTCAATTGTACTGAAAACGATCAATTAAACCATTAATTGCAAATTTAATTAGTTTTAACGCTCCTCGTTGCTAGACAATCTTGAGAATTTTACTTCTTGCAATGATAGGTTTGATGGGTAAAAAGAGAACGATCAATAGCACAGGATTTGACAGATTTATATACAATTAAATTTAAATAGCTTAATCTAAAGCGATCAATATGGAACACTATTATACATATGAACCTAAAGTGGTATAATTTTATTGTTTTCGGAAAAAATGAGTGACTGCTAGTTTTAATAAGAAATTTAAAAATATATCATATTTAGTATCATATTTGAACCGTGTTTGGACGTTGGAGCGGATGATTAACGGTTCTCAAAATTGGAATTTTATTAACCTCTCCTTTCAATTGTACTGAAAACGATCGATTAATCCATTAATTGCAAATTTAATTAGTTTTAACGCTCCTTGTTGCTAGACAATCTTGAGAATTTTACTTCTTGCAACGATAGGTTTGATAGGTAAAAAGAGACGATAAATAGCACAGGATTTTACAGATTTATATAAAATTAAATTTAAATAGCTTAATCTAAAGCCATCAATATGCAACACTATTATACGTATGAACCTAAAGTGGTATAATTTTGTTTTCCGAAAAAATGAGTGACTGCTAGTTTTAGTAAGAAATTTCAAAAATATATTTTTTTTAAATTAATAAATAAATGTACCACTTTCAAAAACAATTGAAGTTACTGGTCAATTATACGAACTCTCAGGTGTTCTTGTTTAGTTCGGATAATCGAAGCTCTATTGTAATTTATTGCTTTTTGAAAACTTCTATGACGCCACAGTGCTAATGTAAAAATTATGCAATGTAACTAACGCTTGCCGATTAAACTAAGTAATCGCTACGCTCATCGTGTTAATGGCACTGTTGGATGCAAGAAGAGCTTCTGTGCCAAATGTAAGTTTTAATGTCTCCGAATATTACGGAGTTAAATACTTTTTATACGCGAAGTTGTTTTAAAATTGCCCATAATATTTAAAAGTTAGTATTTCCCTTTAGCGGCTTCGTTATTGCAATACGAATGATATCTCCAATTACTTAGTAGACTAGCTTTAATAATATCTTTTTTCATGAAATAGAGAAGTGCAGCGGACGGTACTTGTTTAATGAATTTATTCCTTATTATTTATCCGATAGTCGTGCGATATTAAAAAATAATAGAATTTTAAACAGCGGACCAACAAGGTCCTTTAACTAGTTTATTTCAAATACAATCGAATCTAATTACATTATAGTAGGTTTCAACCTCTTGTTTTATATTATTCAAGGATTTTATGCATTTATAGCAAAAATGAGTTGGTGTAATTTAAAACAGTAAAAACATTAGAGGAATTTAAAAATACTGCTATATTATTTTCGACCTATTAAACAGATTAAGAAAGAAAATAAATTTTTCTATCAGATCAGGTAGAAAATTCTTATTTTGCATAAAGATCTATACAATGAAAAGGGTGATTATGAAAAATTTACATTAATTCGATTCGTTAAAATATAATAACGTGTATATTATGATTGTGTTATATTCGATAAAATGAAGACCATATTTTGCTTCAGTCAGTTCTAAATGCAACAATTAATTGTAGGATATCTTCCCGAAAAGAAATAAAATGTATATGTAAAGCATTTCTAACAAAAAAAGGAATAGAACTTGAACAACAAACTGATCAATCTATAAAAAACATAAGGTTTCCAAAATGTATATCATAATGATATAAAAAACAAGTAGAATATAATTCTTGATGAAAAAGCACATCATAGCACATAGGTATACATGAAATCGGACATGTAATTTGCAACGACCTAATATTAACAAAAATATATTGAAAATACGACCGGAGATCAAACTAGTAATATTCTTTCCGTGTACATATTTTTTATAGAAATAAGCGTTCAATCTTTACAAGGTTATACCGGCGCAATCCAGCGTCTGAAAATGTAATCTCGAAGAATTGGATGCTCGCGTCGCGTCGCGTCGTTTCTTGATTCGAACCTCCGCTTAAAGAGTCCGCGAGACTTCCGCCTTTAAAGTGAAACATGTCGTGTGAAAAGCGTCAGGAAGGTGTTCAAAGGTGCGAAATACGATCCACTATCACAACGAAATGTGTCACGAGCGGAATTCGAAAACATAAACCACAGTCAACTGGAATCCAGTTCGTGCTCGCTCCTTCTCTGCAACGATTTAGAATTTACGATTTTTTCTCCCGTGGGAGGTCTCCGTTTCCCAGCGCTTTTCTCATGGATAAGAGCGCGCGCTCGAGAGCCCCGCGTTAATGTATAATATCCGCATTTATTTCAAATACCTACATTTTCCAGATAGTGATCGGTCAGGTAGATTTGTTCATCTACGCCGTTACTTAAAAAGGAATCGCATGAGATTTAGCGTGATATTTTCGTGCGTGAACGTTATTTAAATAAAAAATATTTTCTGTCCTGGCATTTAATAGATTTACGGAAGTACCGATCCGATTAACATAAAATTTGAACAAATTATCTTTTATGACATACTCGAGAAAGTAGCGCGTATTGATATTTTAATTCCTCGAGGTATTAAATCCTTCGCGAACTCTCATAAATATTCAAATTGGAGATTCTTTAGCGGAACAGAAACGTTTTTTAATTCAATGAGTCGTCAGTTTCACATTTTTCAAGATTATTGAAACATCGTACGCTAATTTAAAAATAATCTTATTTTATTTAACACACTGCCAGCGATTATTTCTTAATTTTTGAAATTCTATGGTATATGAAGATTTTTTAATAGATCCTTCGACGGCAAGAGCAATTTCAATCGTGAATTAAGAAGCCACCCCTGTAATGTAAACTAATTACTTCATTTGGGATAGTAATCGCATAGTAATGTAAAAGAATATTTTTAAGTTTCCTATTGATATTAATAGGCTTCCGATAGACAAAGTGTGAAGCAATAATGAATCAAATGTGGCTATAGAGTGAAGAAAATTGTTTAACGTTCCCTATAAAAATCTTGTTGTTTCACAGATTATTTATATACGAAAAGAATTGTTGGATCATTCAATTCTATTAAGCTGATCGATAGACAGCAGATTTTATGCATTTACCACAAAAATGATTTAAGAACATCAGTCTATTAGTTTCAGCTAAATAAATAATTAAAAGAAGAAAGAGATTTTTGTTTGGCTCCCATGTCTCGCAATCAACACAAACATATTCTATTTGCATAGAGATCCGCAGTCTACCGATTAGCATACGCCCTTGAGACATTACTCATCATAAATTTAACCCTTTGCACTCGGAGCTATTTCAACTCGAAAATTAAACAATTCCTCCGACCTAGAATAATTGCAATCTATATGATTTTGAAATTGATACAATACCTCATACAATACTTAAATGTTTCGTAATCAGATATCAACATACAGGGTGTCCCACGTAACAGTTTTCATGATTTTTTAAGTATCTGCTTGCGATAATCTGACAAAAAATATTTTAAACAAAAGCTGATCAGATTGGCTATACATTCCAATAGAAAAAATGTTCGAAAATTTCTTTTTTATTATTGTCAAGGTCACCTTCTTTTTTTTTAAAATGGCACTTCAAGGTCATCCGAAGGTCATGGTATACTAGATCGTTGAATTCGTCTTGACACGGGCTGTAATACTGTTAAGTCAAATAATACAAAGTGTCATTTCAAAAAATGAAGGTGACCTTGACAATATACTATAAAAAAAATGTTTCCAGCCAATCGAAAACTGATCAACGTTTGTTGAAAATATTATTTGTCTGATTATCGCAAGTACTTGAAAAATCGTGCAAACTGTTACGTGGGACACATCCTGTATATTATAATGTAAACAATATTTCGAATAACAGTACAACAATTCCTAGTGGTGTCTCAGAGTCGCCACTCGAGTGCCGAGGGTTGAAAAGCTCACAGCGATCTTATTCCTCGTTTACCGATGCTGTCCGGTGTCTTCTGGGTCGGAGAGTGTATCATCGACGGACGCGAGAACGTGTTAAACTCCCTGGACACCGCGGCCTTACATTCGAATTCCCCTCAGACTTCGATATTACTGTGCTATACGTATTCACGGTGGAAAATTCAGCACCGCAGTCACCTCGGTGTATTATCCAAACATTTATCGTTTACTTTGCGTTAGACGGTTTGGTATGGTCCCTTCGGTTTGGAGCCCTTCGTTCCCCCTCCCACTCCCTTTGCCGGCGACACATACCGCGTATGAAATTATATTTGCTGAAGGAACCGAACGGGAAGTCGAAAGAAAAGCAGAGCCGCAATAAAACGCTAATGTTACGGGCGACTACGATAATAGGAACGGAACGGAGACGTTTCTCCTCTTTCCCGTTCCTTCGTCTCGGTAATTGAAACCAATTTATTCCATATCAAATGCCCCCGGTGGCTGCCGGCGATCGATCCAAGGGAGCGCGACTCATGTAAAATTAAAGAGGACACGTCATAAGGGGCTGCAGGCAGCCTCATAGCGGCAACGAAACCGCGTCATCGGTCTCGTGCTGCGTAATCGAGGGAGTGACTCGCCGGAAACTTGGTACACCGGCGATCGAACGAGTGGAATCTAACCGATGACCATCTGGTGACCCTTCCCCTCGCACGCCTCTATTCTCCTTCCCCGTTTCCCACCCCTTTTCTACGTTCACAGTACTCCCGAGTCGTTCTCCAATCGTCCCCGGTCGTTCCCGGCAGCCGAGAAAGAATCGAATCACGTAACAATTACCTGGCGCCAATCAGGATGGAAGTGGTCGCGCGCTCCAGGAGCTTGAAGTGCTCCACGTGGCTCTCGTTTCCCAGAAACCGCTGGCCAATCACCTCGCCTGAAACAGACAAACCGAACGGACATGTTAACCCGGTCAAACAATTAATCGCGCATGTAATGCAGGTAATGATTATTATCGGAGCAACCGCTCCACGGAGAGACCGTGGGCTACGCAAACTTTAACACACTGGGAAGTACCATCAGCGACAAATCAACGGTTCTAGATTTTTCATTTTGCAATTATTGAATAAAGATGCTTTCGTGAGAAATAATTTAATAAATATTTTTATTAGAGCAAATATTATTACATAGGAACCGCGCAAAGTCTAAATATGCATGTAATGCAGGTAATGATTATTATCGGAGCAACCGCTCCACGGAGAAACCGTGGGCTACGCAGACTTTAACACTGGAAGTACCATCAGCGACAAATCACCGGTTCTAGATTTTTTATTTTGCAATTATTGAATTAATAAAGATGCTTTCATGAGAAATAATTTAATAAATATTTTTATTAGAGCACATATTATTACATAGGAACCGCGCAAAGTCTAAATATATTAAATCTTTCCATTCTTGTAAGGCAACATGTTACTTTTATAACTCGGTATAGTTTAATGTTAAATACTGTTACACACGACTCACAGTGGTCGATTTCTCGAAAAGTGGGACTGAAATCAGTAGGACTTGAGAATTTAATATATTTACGTATAATAGAATTGAATAGACTTGTTAAGTAGTGACTTAACATCGCCATGATAGATTTTCCGTCTCTTGTAATAATTGGTGAGAACAATTTTTATTTTGCATAAAGATCCGCAGTAATAACATTTGAATTTTTACGTCGGACATTTCGTGTGCAACAACCTCAGTCAGTTGCAAGAAACAGGAGTTGGATAGATATTTATTCCCCTTCGTAATAATTTAATTAAGTCACAAGTAACATAATAGTATTTTAAAAATAGTTTGACATGTTCACTTTTCATAAATACATAAAATCCGCCGTCTATTTGTAAGTTCCGATGGGAATGGATAATGAAAAATTCAGGAAAGTGGTTGATTTGAATAGAACTTGTAAAATATGGAAATAAAAATTGTCTATTACAGGGATAGATATTTTGTTCATCGATAATAACAGAGAATGGTATTCAATGGATAGTATTACAGCAATAGAGAAACAAAACTACTGTTATTATCAGAGACGCCAGATGAGGGGAATTGACTCGAATAGAGGGGAAAAAGTTACCCCCTCTCTGCGAGTACCGGATTAGTCACGCGACATTGTGACGCATGCACGTCAGGTGACCGGGCCGTGACGGAAGCGTGGGGAATAGCGTCGTAGAAGGGGAAGGTAGAGAGGGGTCACAGACAGAACAAGTATATACATAGCTGCCTAAAACCAAGAACAATGAATTATTATAATTATTATTACAATTGACGTTCTAAAGCTGTGATTTATTTGTAATATTTATGCAGATGTTTCTCTCAGGAAACTCTTTTTGATAAATGTTTTAAAATGACTTTTTCTCATGAAACATTTATTATACAAATATTTGGTTCGTAAGAATACTTTTCAAAGATGGTCCTAATTGTGTGAGGGAGAATACGACACATTTCTATGCTGAAATTTTGTTTCTCTTCAAACATAAAGCTTTTTCTAAATCCTGCTTTCATAGACTCGTGCTTCAAGATAAGATAGTCGTATCAGTTCCTCGTGTTTATAATGTCGACGAGATGTAGTTAGTATATTTTTCCAAGTTGGCTAGTGCGAAGAAGTGTATGAGTATCAGTAAACAGGTGCATTATTCCCAGGCTACGAAGTGCTATAACATTAGGCTAACGGAGGTATAATGTTTTCTTATCATACAGCTCGCAAAAGCTTCGAGTGGGCAAATATTTGAACGTAAAATATTTACCATGAATCTTTTTTCGTTCGTCAACTGTCATTGTATATTGTGAGGAAAGAACCCTCGAAGATGGTGGCTGTAATATAATATTGGGTAGAATATCGTAGAAAGTATGGGAGCTATAAATAGACGTTGTAAATAATATTAAAAGTGTATTTTTTTTATAAAGAATAGTTAAAGCACAGTACTTCTTTATTACTTTTTCTTGTCCAATGTTAATCCATTTATCGAATACGAATAGATGGATATTTTTATATTTGGATTATGTCTAAACAAAAAGAACAAAAATGAGTAAGAGATTATATTATTATCAACAAATTGAATCTATTAACAAAATAAAGCAATTTTTATTACAATCTAGGTGGAGAATTTTTATTTTGCATAAAGATCCTTAGTCTAATTGTGACAAAAGTTATTATTCTTGAACTTATTCACGGTTCTTTTAAAATCAAATTTGGAAGTATGCAAAATCAGAGAGCTACAGTAGACATTCATGATATTTAAGTTTCCCGTGAGGTACAATTACTATTATTATTAGTATTATCCGACTGACAATAAATATATATATCATCTTCAGCTCTGAGTTGAAATAAACGAATACTGAAATATCTTTTCTTTCTACTAGAATTATATAAAATTCGATGTTTATCGTTTCGGCACAGCACGCAAGTAGCAGCCAAAAACTGATGGCACGATAAGTGTCTTATCAAAACAATGTTTCCGTACCGAAGCTTCGTTTCCGGATGAAACAGAATTTAATCATTCACGCACGGTGCGCGTATTGCGAAAACATCTGTCCATCACTCGTTATGTTAACTCATAATGAACACAGACTGTATTAAAATGTTATTCGCTGTCCATTGATTCGGCAGAATGTAATTATTGTTTGATGATTCAGTGAAAGGAGTAAACGCGTCGAGGAGGAAGCTGGGGAGGTAACAACAGTTTTGTTCAACATTTCCGATTTCTTTTACACGGAAAATTACGTGTTATCTCGTTGTTATATTAACTGCAGGATATCCTGTACACTGTGCTCGCTGATTTCTTGGTGCGCATATAGGATAATAATTAATTGCAAAGATTGCTACTTTATACCTGTCTTTGCCTGATTTTGCTGACGTAAATGACTCCGCATATAAAATCGACGTAAATACATATGCTCGGTCTTACGTGATCAAATTTATGAGTCACTACACGCTACATACGTTATACCGCGTAACACTGTAATACACACCTGCTATAGAGAATTTATTAGTGCATTACGCAGGGTGAATTACGCAGCCCTCTAAAAGTTATTTCTCGCATAAAAATTCAAATGCGACGAGAAATTGGTTTGTAAGCTTTATTTATTAAAAAATTCGATGCCGGTAACGTTTGAAATCGTGCTTGTCGACTTATCCCAATTTATGTTTCCATAAAATAATATTCGCGTATAAAGTACCATATGAATGTGTCGTTATATGTATGTATAGATATAAATATATTCTTATCGTTAGTCCTTGAAAGTGAAATTTATATATTTCATATAAATTATCACAGACAAAAATAGTTTTGTTTATTTAACCAGGCTTATCATCACCACTGTGCTCAAATACGTCGAACAATTTTATTCGATACCATAAAGATTGAAAATATGAAATTTCTGACAGAAAAAAAAATAGACAGAAAACACAATTCATGTTTTTTTAAATTGACACGTTTATGATGGTAAAACAGAATATAAAAAATATTATCTGTGTGAGAATAGCATGGTTCAATATCGAACGAGATATTTACGTTCTTCGTATAATTGGTTCACAAATCGAATTTTTAAAGTAATAAAATCAATAATGGTAAATATGCTGAATATTAATCGATGAAAAATATATGAACAGGTTTCAAGTAATTTTTCGGACTGAAACTGTTTATGTGAATATACAATCCAAAATGTAAGTGAAAAGTGAAATGTATATGCCTTCTATATTATCTACAATTTTTTAAAAATTGTCTAAACTGCATCCAAAGCTTTTCATAATCTAAAATTATTGTATTAATTATATCAACCACCATTGAACAACAAACTATATTTAAACTTTGACAGTTAATAGACACATATCACCAGATTTGGATGAGAGACATATTTCTCCAGATTTAAAAATTCATTTCTGTACTGATAGATATGTGCTCTTGCTTGTGGTCTGTGTAACAGGATTAACAACGTAATTAATCCCATAAGTGTTAACGTTACAGATTTTTGTTTCACCAAATAAATTGCCAATTTGTCTGATCGCTTAGTCGACGACCATCATGTTAAATAATGTGTGTGTATTTTCCATTAATCACACTAGGGACAAGAGGAACGTGCTCGCGATTAGGGACATTTATTACCGCAGGTACTTGCACAATGAGCGCCTGCAATATATAAAATGCAAAATGCCTGCAATAATAAATAGATAAAAAATCGATTCAATCGTCGATGTAAATGCAACTTCAAGTGCCGAGGAATTGCATGCGACTAATTAATTGATCCCGACACGGTTCCCAATTTTTCGCAGCGCGGACCCGCTCCTTCTCGTCGTCGTGTTTCATCCTCGCTTCTCGCGCGATAATGCACCCCGATAAGAGCTCCCCGCTCGGATCCTACTCTGGCAATTCCAGCAGAGAGGTCGCGATTACTTCGAACGATAACGATCGAACGGTGACTAACGTGATGATCAAGAAACGAAGTCTGAACTTCGTTGGCTGTAGCACGACCGCGGCGGAATGGTTTCGAACTTTCAACCATGGCGACGCAAAAAGGGCCAGCGGGTCGCCCACCAGGCACGAGCTTGCAAAGAGAGAAGAACAGAACAGAACAGCACAGAACGAAGTCGAAGTTGCAGTTGGAATCGCGGCGTGTTTTATTGCGTTATAAAACGTCTCATCATTACCTTTCCGTGGACAGACTTAATCATTTTTAAGGTACTGCAATATTTGCTTCCGTTTCGACCTATGTAATCCTTGATTTTTTATTAACCCTTGGATGGCGGGCCATTTTTATTGTGTAATAATTTTTATATTACTTTCCTTTATAAAAATAACAAGAATGTGCATATCCACATTTTTAGCCATTTTTATTATATTTTCCCGAAGTTTCCAATTTTCCGGGCAATTCTTCCAATTTTTCGTTCCCTAGAAACATTATTCGGACTATTACAAACATTCTTTTTTTTAAATTAGCCAAATTGGTTCAGCAGTTCTCAAGTGACGTGCTCACCAACGAACAGCATTTAATTTTTATTTATATAGAAGAAGATAGAAGATAGAGGATAGAGGATATAGAGGATATAGAGGATATAGAGGATATAGAGGATATAGTGGATATAGAGGATATAGAGGAGATAGAGGATATAGAGGATATAGAGGATATAGAGTATAGAGGATAGAGGACATAGGATCGAGGATAGAGGATATAGAGGATATAGAGGATATAGAGGATATAGTGGATATAGAGGATATAGAGGAGATAGAGGATATAGAGGATATAGAGGATATAGAGGATATAGAGTATAGAGGATAGAGGACATAGGATCGAGGATAGAGGATATAGAGGATATAGAGGATATAGAGGATATAGAGGATATAGAGGATATAGAGGATATAGAGGAGATAGAGGAGATAGAGGATATAGAGGTTATAGAGGATATAGAGTATAGAGGATAGAGGACATAGGATCGAGGATAGAGGATAGAGGATAGACAGATAGATGAAGAAGATAGAAGAAGAAGATAGATGATAGATATAAACACAAGGAATCTTTATAATCTCAATAATCATAAATTAAAAATATTATAACTTACTGTTAAGACCAATTTACGAAATTGTTCACAAAGTTTTAAATATTTTTTTGGAGCCACTTCTTGTAGACCCATCACTCTCTATTGTTTCTAATGTAACTGCTATTAGTTAGAAATTGAGTAATTGTACGACGATTTTGATATTATGGGTCAAAATAGACCCACGTGCCCCTGTCCGAGGAACAATGGTTTGAAACTTTCAACCATAGCGGCGCAAAAAGGGCCAGCGTGTCGTCCACCAGGCCCGAGCTCGCAAAAAGAGAGAAGAACAGAACAGAACAGCACAGACTGAAGTCGAAGTCGAAGTCGGAATCGCGGCGTGTTTTACTGCGTTATAAAACGCCTCATCATTACCTTTCCGCGTACCTGCTCGCGCACGGAGCAGCGATCAAGGCAGACGCGACCCGCGTCCATGAATGGATTTTACCCATATACACAATCTCCGGTGTGCCGGTACACCCACGCAGTCGGATTTATGTGCCAGATACGGACATGTGGGTGTATCGGCGCGAGCGGGCGCGTCTCAATGGAGGAAGGAACTTGTTACGAGCGGCCGATAAAGGTGTAGAGAAGCGACCGAGCAGCAGGAGGGGATAAGGAGAGACAGAGACTTAGCGAAGGAGTCGCGGGAGTTGCCGTGGAAAGAGAGCGACTACCGCGATATAGAAGGAGACGCGAGAAAACTGCGAGGGCGAGCGAGACAGCTACGGAGCAAAAAGTCGTAGGTTGGCGCGGTAGGGTAGGGGTGGAAGTAAACCCGGGGACAATTGCGAGGTGTAGAAAGGGGTGGAAAATGGGTTATAAGAAGGAAGAAAAGGCAAGAGGACGACGCAACGGCCAGGTAGACGGAAATAAAACCAGCGAGAGGGGAGAAAACGAAGACGAGGACACGTGGGTGGAGGACGAGCAAGAGGTAGGATAAAGCTACAAACAGTGGACCGGTAGAAAGGGGATGAGAGAGAGAGAGGGAGGGAAAGAAGTAGCGGGCAAGAAGGGAAGGGAAAGAAAAAAAAGTCGGGTTAGGGAGGAAGAAGAGGAGCACGCGCAAGAGAGTGTCTCAGCCTTTATATAGTCGACGATAAAGTGCTGCGCCTACTTTGTGGCAGCTCCCTCCTCGATTCTTCCCCTGCGCCCTATCTTCTGTTAAGCCTCTCGCGACTGACACACAGCCGCCCGCGCCGCTTGCGCCGCGTTTACGATTCTCCTCTCATTCTCGCTTTCTCCTCGTCTTCCCCATAGCCTATTTTTTTTCACGTTTTCTTCCCATGGTCTGGGGGTCCTTTTCTCAAGGCTGTATCTAGCGCCGGTCGCAATCTGCTGTCGTCTACAGCTAACCAGCCCGATGATGTCTCTATTTCGCTCTTCCACCGTCGTTCGTGTGCTCGCAAACGCGACCGCGATACAACCCCAGCTTCCAACTCGAGGGAGGAGAAAAAAAGAGAGTGAAAGAGACCAACGTCGAGAGCCGCCGAAGAGCATTCATCAGTGCCCATCCGATTGCAGAAGTCATTTTCTGAACCGCGAAGCCGCTCCCGGGGTTCGACAGGCCTGCTTTCGACACTTTCGCGGAGGTGTTCGAGTGGGTCTTGAATGAAGATCGGCCTAAGCACCCGCAACGGGAAGAGCCTGCGAGTTTGGGTAATTGGGCGGCGACGAATTTATGAGTCTAAAGAGATCCCTTCTCGCGCCGCGCTCGACTCGACTCGACTCGACTCGACTCGACTCGGCTCGTCGAGTGCAGACGCATTTATGCTGTTCAGCCAGCGAGAGGTGAAATTGATGCGCGCAAGATCCAGCCTGTTTCTGCTGCCATGTCGGATCCGCGGACGAAGGGGACGGGATGCTGACGAGTGCGGCGATTATTTGTGATTACCCGCTCACGTATCATTACCTATTTTTAACTCGGCATCCGGGACACTTGGTTAGCTTTAAAGACGAGGGCCTTCGGGACGTTACGAGTAATCCATGTTTCTGGAAATCTATTAACGTCAGTTATTCCGTGCGGCGAACGTTCTATTCGCGACCGTTCCTTGCGAGAAGTCTGTTTTCACGTAGAAATTGTTTGTTAATGCGCTGGCTGCCGCGTTAGGATCAAGGGGCCTTCCATTCGCGCAGCATGTGGCACCGATCGCTTGTTACTTACCGTCGGTACCGAGATTTATGCCACTCGTTTGCCGAACCGATTAACTCCATAAACAAACAGCGTAACTAATCATTGACGTGATAATAAGTGTCCATAATTTTTTTTTCACATTGTTATCGTTCAGCAATAATAATTTCACTGCAAACACAGCCTAGTTATTAACTTTTTTGCAGCCAAACGTGTTACCTCATTTTTACTTCGGAACTCGCTACAAAAGGATAATGACGATATAATTGTGATAATCGGGAATCAATAAAATAAGGAACTATCGATGCAAAAGTCAATGTCGAGTCTGGCTCAACCTAGAAATTTATTTTCATAGTGAAGCTCAATAAATCGACTAGAAAAAAAATCGTAGATCACGTTTTAGGCATTCGTTGTAAAGGGGAAGCTTAAATGTTTAAATCTACGGTGGATTCGGATACGAAGAAATTTTCCGAAAATTTTACAAATGTTTCAATATTTATTGATTTATTTATTGCTTTAAACCAAGTGGTTTATATAGCAAGTACAGTATTATTACATTTGGCTTATATTAAATAGGTTTACATTATTTCTAAATTCTAACGGAACATTGTTCGAGGAAATTATAAATTAATTTCAGACCTTTTATATCAGGTTTACATTGGAAGGAAGTAATACAAAGAGGGAAACAGTACTTGCCTTTGAGGAGCTTTGTTTCTAATGTATTACGTTCGTTTTCATAGTCTGGGCATTGCCATATAACATGATTTAGGTTGAATGTTTCAATATGTAGTATACTTAAGCAGAAACGTGTCTTCAATTTTCCACCTGCTATGTCGTGTGTAAAAATATCTTGGACAAAAATGAATGATAAATTGTAAAAGTAGATGCTTCAAGCTTTATAATGAGTCCAGTTAAACGTAATAAGACATCAACATAATAAAAACTAATAGATATCCTATTAAACATAATAATTTCCAGTTTGATGCAATTTAGGTGGAAAATTTGTATTTTGCACGAAGATCCAGTGTCTGGTCATAAGTGACCCAGTAACGTCTGCCGCGTGACTGTATCAATCTTTCACGGATTAAACTAAATAAAAGTGTTATTAAATTTTAACATCCGCCATAAATCGGTGGGAGACAAAGTAGACACTGAGAAACCGATAAAAATCGCATGCATAATACCTGCGACATAGTCTGCGTGTCCGTCGCAAATAGAAATAGCCGATGGTGTTCAGACACGGTAGCCAATCGCATTTCGAATAGTGAGCGCGCGCGCGCGCACAGGTAATAAATCTGTGAAATTGAATTTTCTCGAAAACGAAGCATCATACAGAAATATTTTATTCTACGTTCTCTATTGGTTATTGCACATAGAATCGGCTCCTTTATGTCGGTGCAACGAGTTGCGGCGCGGCCAATGTATCGTTACATTCGAATTTAGTTTGCCATTCCTTCTGATCAGATTCCCACACCGATTTCATTGATCGAATCGGCGCCACAATGGGACGAATGTACGAAAACCCGCGACATTGACTAAAATTTGAAGTTTGTTATAAGGCTTCGGTGGCATATACAGGGTGTTCATTTGAAAAATTTCCAGCCGAATATCTCGAAAAATATGAAAGATATTAAAAAAGTGTAAAAAAAGTTTCCAAGGATTTCGAGGGGGAAAGGGGGAGGGGGATAAAAAAAAGTATCCTACGAAAATTATTGGTCTTTCTACGTACAATAAGATCCCATAATAAAGAATATAGGTTTCCATTTGAAAAAACAAAGTTGACCTTCAAATGACCTTGAAAACGCCTCCCAAATAAAAAAATGATACTGCCCCCCCCCTTTCCCCCTCGAAATCCTTGGACACGTGTTTTACACTTTTTTAATATCTTTCATATTTTTCGAGATATTCGGCTGGAAAGTTTTCAAATGAACACCCTGTATACTTGCTTTAGTGCACCTTGACGAGCGGCATTCACGTATAGCAAATCGAAAAAAAAATTGTTTTATCTGCTTTATAGACGAAGAAAGAAAAATTCTATATTTCAGTGAATTGAAAGGAAAAAAAACTGTGACGAATTTTTTTGTTCTTCGTCTATAAAGCAATAAAAAACTTTTTTTTGGTTATTTTTGAAAACTTTTTTATTTTTTGGGAATGGTCTTTGTTTTTCATTTTTAAAATGACTGCCGAGGTTTGCCGAAAAACGGGCTTCATGGACTTTTTCCTTTGGTATTATGTGAGAGACATTCGTTGCGTAAATACCCGACGAGACCCGACTGCGGTCGGTATTTGGGTTTGAAAAAGTGGCGGGAACCTCCAAATAAGCAATACTGCTTTCAATACTAGCATAACTGACTCCGATCGGGTTTAAATTTGATATGGGTACTTATTGATAGGTACTTAACACTTTACCGACCCATAGAATAGCTAATTTTATTTAATTTCGAATATAATTTATTTCAATTTCTTTATTAATATTATATTTACTTACATATTTATTTATTATTATAATATTCATTTATATATTTATTTATCAATATAATATTTATATATATACATAATTAGTATTTATTAATTAATTAATTTATTTAAGCTGTACAATATGTTATTACTACAATTATATTATCATGTTATATGTTATTATTATTAATAGTGTTATTAATAAATTCGAAAAACCAAGTATTTATAAAAAAATCATGATTTTTTTAAACCAGCCTGTCTGACAAAAATTAAATTCTATGTCTAACATGTCAGAAAAATTATAGGATATTAAAAATTAGAATTTTCTAAATAAATCAGTCATTTTTTCCTTATATCCAACAATTTGAAAAAAAAATTTTTTGACTTCAGATTCGTATTCTATAATACTGAAAACATGGATATTTAAAATCTTAAAGGGGTGCTAAACGCCATGGCCAGCATTCCGGTACATTCGTCCCACTGTGGCGGCGCTGCGGCCAAATGAAAGTTCCCGGATTCGAATTCTCCAGCTCAGCGATCGGGCCAGGCCCGGTCGATTGTCTTTCAGGTCCATGAGATAATTTGTCATCGCGTGAGAAATCGCGTCGATCGGTGAATATTCGGCGCGAGCGTGCAACGTCAAACGGAAAACGCTTTCCGTCTAGTGACACCAGAAAGGTCAGTCAGAAACGCCTGGAGCACGATGACTTTTCGTTCAGCGAATCCGACAAGCCTTTTATCCACAGTTTGTATCGGCGCAACGCATTCACCGGCGCTCATTCACCCGGCCATGATCGCTGTTCCAGACGCGTTTCAACAGTTTCAACTTCCCTCGAGCTTCCCCCGTTCTGTACACGTTTATTTTTTTTTGTTTTTTTTGTTTTCGTTACGCTTTCTCTGCCATTTCGTAATAAAAAGCTCGCCCTTCAGATAATACAGAGAATAAGACGGGGGACGACGGGCGGGTGGAAAGTTACGTTTGATTACGAGTTCCGACGTTGACGGGCTTTGTGTCGTGCTCAACCTCGCGAATGTAATCCTTATAACACGACTGCCTGTATAATTAGCGAATCAGTGCTCATTAGATCCCTTAATCCCAGCCGATCGTGCTTTCGTCGCGACGGGTCTTGTGCATGGCAAATTGCAAATACAAAATCATAGTTAAGTCGGAATTCTCTTACAAGATCCTTCGTTCTTTGTGCGGCGAATCGTTTCGAACAAAAATCGTTCGTGAAATTCATCCCCTAAATGTAGACGTTAATTTTCATACCACTGTGTCGAGCACGCAAAAATTTGTTACAGTCTATGTGGCGCGAAACAGTTAATACAGTAATTACTAGACTGCAGAACTGTTAATACAGTAATTACTAGACTGTAGAACAGTTAATATAGTAATTACTAGATCTTTATGCAAATTCTCATGTTCATAAATTATTTTATGAACAATAAATAAGGGAAAATTAATTTCACCAACTACGGGATTCTTCATGCGATAAATGCAGTAAAAATGTCATTATTACACTGTGAATTTTATGAGAATAATAATTAGAAAATTTAAAAACACTTTTGCATGAAGATTGGTCATTAACATTTATTAGCGTAATCGTTTTCTCGTAATTAAAAAATTTTTTGGCATAAATGCATAAAGATTCATATCCTATTAATCACAAAAATAAATTTCAATTTTTCCCTTCTCAATGAAAATTCAGCAATGTACATTTGCGAAAGATCGAATAATTATTTATTAATTACCCCTTTACGCAAACTGTTGAAAGAATTAAGTATCAGTATCTAGCCCATGAATATCAAAATTATAAACTTTTGAACTTGTATACTGTCCTGAAAAAGCGTACTTTCAACGACTCTCAGGAATTATTTTTCTTTCCTTGATGTACCAAGCATAGTCGGCAGAATATCAAAAGAAAACAATAGTGACAGGATAATATTTCACGTTTACGGTAAATTACAAAGTTCCAAGTTTGAAATTCGCCGAGGCAGGTTGTACGCTATTTTGGTAGATGATTTTGCGTGTTGGTCGTAAAAATTGTAAGCGAATGTCCTTTGACGCAGGATTTATAACCCCGGCGAAAGAGTATTAGTCTCTTTTACGAGGATTCGTGACCGAAACAAATTAGACAAGCGAGCACTCGAGCAGATCGTTGTCGAGTATGATTCCCGCGATTGCTGGCGGTCGCGAAACAACGGAAAATGCTGATTACAATGGCGGGGTTTAACATTAGGACAGCTTCGTCTGTAACAACAACGGATATTGGACAGTTGAATTTTACCGTAACTAACGGTTCGCTTGCTGCATTTGCGATATTATTTCGCTGGCAACTAGCACGAACAGGTAGAGAAGTTTCCACCGGATATCGTTCCTCCTTTCCCACGAAAAAGTTGCAATTATAAATTAAAAGCAGATCAGAAACATAGATATTCTCTAATAT
Source organism: Lasioglossum lativentre (assembly GCA_916610255.1). Classification (NCBI taxonomy): domain Eukaryota; kingdom Metazoa; phylum Arthropoda; class Insecta; order Hymenoptera; family Halictidae; genus Lasioglossum; species Lasioglossum lativentre. Next base: position 40,654,889 of record OU744355.1, on the reverse strand, counting down.
ATTCCGGCAAATATTGAACAATTGCTTTTAAAATTAGCATTTCTAGGGAAATAATAATAATAATAATAGTGCTTCGAACGATAAATAATATACAGGTGTTTAAACTTTCGTCAAGGCTTACGCAATGATTTTCGTGTTCTTAAGAGAACTACAACCTAATTGGTAGATGAATATCATTTATCCGAAAGGAAATTAATATTAAACAACTAGATATTCTCTAATATATTCCGGCGAATATTAAGCAATTACTTTTAAAATTAGCATTTCTAGGAAAGTAATAATAATAATAGTGCTTCGAACGATAAATAATATACGGGTATTTAAACTTTCGTCGGGGCTTGCACAATGATTTTCGTGTTCTTAAGAGAACTTCCACCTAATTGGTAGATGAATATCATTTATCCGAAAGGAAATTAATATTAAACAACTTACGGTAGCCCGAGGCTGCAAGCCTATTTCGCTAAAAACTTTCATCAACACGTGAATTAGATATAAATCTTGGATTTATTGCTTGTTACTTGGTTGATAAACATATACCCCGATCGCATAAATCACTGGTTTTACCATGCGAATGATAAAATCCATGGTTGCCGTGCAACATCGAGCCCCGAACCCGAAACTTAATTTATCGGGCACGGTAATACGTATCAGGATTTATGCGAGCATTTATTAAGCGCGATATCTTAAATCGACCCTAAAACTCGCGGGACGTTAATTAGAGTGTTAATATCAAGTGCAACTCCTCGACAGTGGTGTAATCAAATTGCTCGAAGGAGCGCGACGTTTTCTCGGCGTAACCTGAAATTATGGAAACATCAGCGGATAATTACGGTGACCGTTCATCTTGAAGAGACGTCTGATTAGAATAATTAACAGCTAACGTACGCTCGCTGTAATCACCCATTCAGTAAATTCTATGAAACTCTGTTCTCATTGTAATATATGGAAATCGCTCGGAGCCCAAGACATACACGGCTGAGCACGAGCGTGCACGAGATCCATCGACTTCTATCCAGTTTTTAATGGAATCTTTGCAAACATTACCATGAAAAGCCGGTCATTCGATCGATAGATTTCATAATTTTTAAGGTACTGTAATATTTGCTTCCTTTTCTACCTGTATGCCTTGATTTTTTATTAATCCTTGGATGGCGGGCCATTTTTATTGTATGATAATTTTTATATATAATATTTATGTAACTGTACAATTGTATAAAAGTATTTTACTTTACTTTATAACAAGACCGTGCATATTCACATTTTTAGCCATTTTTATTATAATATCCACACAAAGAAATAAATTTGTTTAACAATTCTTCATATGTATCTTTATAATCTGAATAATCATAAACTAAAAATATTATAATTTAGCGTTAAAACCGATTTATGAAATTGGTCACAAAGTTGTAAACATTTTTTTGGAGGCACTTCTTGTAGGAGGCACTTTCTAATGTAATTGTATGACAATTTTGATATTATGGGTCAAAATTGACCCACTTACCGCTGTCGGAGGGTTCATGTTATAGAACAACTTTTGTAATTTACAATGCACGTAGAATTTGTTCTGTGCACGCACAATTAGTTCGTCAAAACACGAAAAAACAAATAAAAAATATGGTGGCTTCAAATTAATTCTCGGTTTCCATTTTTTCCTCTCCCTAAACATTTGTATCGAGTCATTTGCAAATAAAAATGTTTAATTTAATTTCTTAAAAAATTGCATCGAGCTGAAAAAACATTTGCAATTGTCTTTATCCAGAACAACGTGGGTGTCTTCATTCCTGCATTTTTAATCCGACATTGATCGCTACACGAGATGTCAAATGCCAGGCAAAATTGTTCATTTAACATGACATAATTTTCAATTTCGTAATTACTCCGCGTTCTTGTTTCCCCCACTTTCCCCTTTATGCATTAAACAACTTCCGTCAATTTTGATGAAATTTTTCGAACATTCTACTATACCGAGTTTAAGAAGAGAAACTTTAGAAACGTCTAAAATTCATGATCCAATTAAAACAGTAACATTTTCTATTCATATACTTTCACGAAGACTTGAAATTTGAAAAAAATCCAATATGAAAGTAGATACGAAATTAATCGCGGGTATTATATTTTCACGGAAGTTGGAGGTTCGAAAAAAAATCTAAGCAGATAGAATCCAATAACTTCGGTTCGAATAACGAACAGTTCGGTCAGAGGAAACAATTTCATCGAGCGGGCACAAACGTTTCGTGCGGCAACGTGGCGGCCGGGCTCGACCTCGCGAAAAAATCCAAATTTCCCCGGACTTTCGAAAGAAAGGAAAAAAAAGCCGGTTCGGGAATCGGTTATTAAAGAGTCGACGGAAAATCATTTCAACGGTCGGCTTCGAACTCTATGGTTCGGGCTCGATCCATTCCGGCGAGAATAAGACCTCGCAGCAGGCGCGGCTCAACTCGACTCAATCCGATACTCGATCCGTGCCTTGTCCGTGGAACAGAAATTAAATAATCAACTTTCTTGTTGGTGCTCGTAAACTTTGCAAGCGCGTTTGGAAACGCTCGGTATAATTGAAACAAGCGTTAAGAGACGACTGCTGCGAGCCTCAATCCTGTTAACATCGTACCGCTTGTAACACAATAGAGAGATTGAACCGATAACGACTTCTAATCTTGAAATTTCAAACTTCACATTTTTATATTGTGGATTAGATAATCGTTTACGGTGGTCAGTGCATGAGTAAGTCTGCAATTTTATTTTCAGAGATATATCTCTAACGGGTAGGTGGCTATACAGGGTGTCCCAAAATGACTGCGTTAAATTAAAATGTGAGGTTCCTTGGGTCATTTGAAGCGACATTTTCCTTAACAGAAATGGCGCCCGCGGCTTTGTTTAGGAGTTATTAACGAAAACACACGGACCAATCAGAGCGCGACCTAGACGCTCGTTGGCACGTTCAGCGCGGCGAGCCGGCAGGCGGTTGGCTAGACCACTGCTGGCGCGCCGGACCATTTTTTCCAACACGCGTCTAGGTCGTGCTCTGATTGGTCCGTGTTTTTCGTTTATAACTCCTAAACAAAGCCGCGGGCTCCATTTTTGTTAAGGAAACTGTCGCTTCAAATGACCCAAGGAACCTCCCATTTCAATTTAACGCAGTCGTTTTAGGACACCCTGTATGCAATGACTCCCATTAATATTAGGACGCTCTTTAAAAAACGATAACATTTTTGATATTGGAACATACGATTTAAACTTTTTTGAGAAGTGAGAGCAATTAGTTCACTACATGATGTGAAAAGAAATTTTTTTATAAATTGCACTTGGTCGGAATTGTAGAGAAAATACTAAAAGTTGCATTTTACAACTTTTTTATGTGGGTCTACATTGAAAATTTAAAAAATATGTTTTGTAGATCTGTGTCAATTATACATGTAAAAGTATCATCGAAATCGGTTGATGTGGGGAAAAAAGACTTTTGACAGTTACGGCCGAAAATCGTGAAAAATGGCAATTCTTACCATCTTTAAACGTTTGTAGCTCATTGCAACGTTGACCGATTTTAATGAAATTTTCAGAATATGTTGAATTGATACAGATCTACGAAACGTGTTTTCTACATTTTCAATATCCCACGTAAAAATGTTGTGAAATATAACTTTTAGTATTTTCTCTGCAATTCCGACCAATTGGAATTTTTTCAAAAATTCTTTTCACGTTACCTAACAAAATCGATTGTTTTAACTTCTAAAAAAATCCAAGTTGTATGGACGAATATTTAAAAAGTTATCGTCTTTTTAAGAGTGTTCGAATATTAGTGGGAATATCACTGTAAATGCGGTAATTATAGTTCATGTATTGTTAGTTACAACTCGATTTCCTCGGTCCATGGTAAACTATGCCATAGTAACGATAGAGTGTTGATTCAACTTCATCTTCCTTCGCAATGAAGTTGAAGCAACATTTGAAGCAAATAAAATAATAATACTCAATTTTCTGCACTAAATGAAAGAAAAAGGAGTCGTTCAGGAATTTCTTTCTTTTTTTTAACAATTCTGTTAAGTTCAGATTTTCCAATGTTTATCAGTCATTGATACCAAGCCGGACGATCATGGTAATAACTGTTCTAAATGAAAAAGTTCAATCAAGAGTTTTCACGTTAAAACGTCACAAAACAGGAAGCAGTTCAACTTCATCTTCCTTCGCAATGAAGTTGAAGTAACATTTGAAGCAAACAAAATAATAATACTCAATTTTCTGCACTAAATGAAAGAAAAAGGAGTCGTTCAGGAATTTCTTTCTTTTTTTTAACAATTCTGTTAAGTTCAGATTTTCCAATGTTTATCAGTCATTGATACCAAGCCGGACGATCATGGTAATAACTGTTCTAAATGAAAAAGTTCAATCAAGAGTTTTCACGTTAAAACGTCACGAAACAGGCAGCAGTAATTTTCGGAACTCTTTCATCACAAAATGGTGGATTATAAAAACGCGAAATATGACTTTGCATTGACTGAACGCATTAGAGGCCGAGGACTATGCGCCGGCGGCTCCGCCTCCGCAATTTCCGTTTCCCCGTTCGTCGATCCGGACAATTCAGCTCGAAATGATAATGTTGCTGAATTTACGCGCGCATATTTCCAGCGTATCCGTAGGAACGCAATCGAGTGCGAGGCGAACGGGACCGTGTATCCAGGTGAAAACGAGCAGAAACTTTCTAACCCATTTGCAAGCCACTTGTATCCTCCTCGACGCCGGCATACCTTGCCTCCGTTAATTTCGCCACTGTTGTTCTTTACGAGCGGCCGATGCATATGGATGCGGTTGCCTAGGTATGAGCGCGCGCTATGAGCGTATTCACGGTACAACGTCGACTCGGGCCGGACCAGACCGGGACGGCCGGGCCTGACGATGTATGCCGGGCTCGGCACGCGCCGACCCGGACAACGTAATTTCTTATTCCCGGCGTGGTCGCCGCCTCTCATCGGCACGCGACCGATGCCGATGCGGATGCCGATCGATCTCTCCCGTGAGAATACCTAACCGAGATCCTCCGACGATCGCCGACAATTCGTTTCCCGTTAACGCGATCTAATTAACCCGTTCACGTCCGCGGAACGAGACATTCAGCGAGATGATCCTTGCTCGGCCGATACTCTCTCTAGCACCGTGGACCTATCAAAGGTCGGTGTCGTTCGTTTCACGCTTTCGGCGAGATGCAATTAGTCACGAGAATCGATTCACCTGACATGCTTCGAATATTCCATGCGGAGGAAAGGCGTCTCGGACGTTTTATGGACGCTATCTGATTCACAGGATACTGGAAGTACTAGGTTAGAGGGCTCCATATAACATTGATTCATTTGTGGAAGACCTACACAGGCTCACCAAGGGATTCAAACGATGATATATTCATACTTGAAAAGGACACAGACTGTAGGGGAAGGCGGGGTATTGTGAGCCACTTTTTTTTATTGCCAAAAAACTACTATTAAATTAAGTTTTTCATCAAATTTCAACGCTAAATGTTGTAGTATGAAGATTTACCTTTCTTTTAGACACAACAGTTTAATCGAATATCTGCAAATTAGATGATTTTAAGACTATTACAAAAAATTTGCATTTTCTTGAATTTGCAAAATCTCGGAGAATCGTGAGCCACTTTCAAAATCAAATAAAAATTACAGTTTCTGTTATGAAATGTTTATTCATGTATCTGAATGACAAAATAATTTTTTAACAATAAGAAAAAAAGTTAAAAATAACCACAATTAATCTGAAATGCAAAGCTCACAAGTCCAATTTCTTGCGGTCATTCCGGCGCATTCCAAGTGGATGGCACGATCGCAGACGTTGCAATGAATGGTGTTTTGTATTTTCCATGCAAATTATGCAGAAATCAGATAAAATATCTATTAGATATTGCCAAAAAATTTATATCGTGCTCGAATATTGCATAAACAATCATTGAAAAACATCAAACACCTGAGGTTAGCTCGTTAAATGTCAAAAATCGAGTGGCTCACAATTCCCCGAGAAAAGTGGCTCATAATTCCCCGAGAAAAGTGGCTCATAATTCCCCGAACCCTTATTTTTACAACTTGGCCACAAACAAATAACACAAACCTAACCTAATTCAAATTTCTTTATTTATTTCGAAAGCTTGAAGTCACACGAGTATTATAAACACAGTTACCTGCTTAGATCCACAGAAAAATGTAACAATAATAGACCAAACACGAAATGAAAATAATACTTCGAGCGCAGCGAATTTGTATCTGCTAACAGAGCAAAGTAATGATGCGGGTGCGTACTTCAACTGATCGTGGAAATATTACCTTATTATGAGACAACTCAAAAACAGTTGTTTGCAGCTGTCAATATTTACCAGTAAAACAAAGATGGCGCTGGCTCACGATTCCCCGTGGCTCACAATACCCCGCCTTCCCCTACAGTATACAAAATATTTTGAATTTATCGTATGTATTGTGTATGGGGAATATGTATGGACAACGTGTATAAATTTCATTGAAATCATATAACGCATATTCGAGTTAGAAAGACTTTATTAGATTTAATAACACATTGTCGGTCACAAAAGTATTCGAACTGTACATTTAACATTAATTATTAGCAACATTAATTGGACTAATCAAACTTTAATATGAAGTTGACCCTCCTTTTGCCGTTATTACAGCCCTAAGACGGTTTCCCATAGAAAATACTAACTTTGACGTAATATTTATGTCTTTCTAACTCGGATATGTGTTATATGATTTCAATGAAATTTATACAGGTTATCCACACATATTCCCCATACACAATACATACGAAAATTTCAAAATATTTTGTATTCTGTACAGTCTGTGTCCGTTTCAAGTATGAATATCAGGTATTTAGTTCTTTATTACTTTATTTCGTGACAGGAGGACAGACTGGGAATTCTTCCTGTACATCAATGGCAATCACGTATTGATGTGTATGCATTCTTTATTACAAAAAAATGTTACTATCAGTCGATTAAGAAATCACGAATTTCTCTTTGTCAACATTCTGGTAGCAGTCGTATGCATCTTTTCATAAACACTGGCCGACGTTGAAGAAACAATGGACGTGATTTTTCAAAGATTCTAACACCATTTGTTAGAAACGTATCAAGATTTTTGCAATGGCACAAGCTTTGTAATCCTCCACCTCCGTAGTGACTATGGGATGAACGTACGGAAATCGAGAAAAAGCCCTTCCAGACTTGGCAATTTTCCCTCCCATCAATATTTTACAAGTAGTTCGCCAAAATTCGTATTCTCTTGGGAGGAGATTCCAACAATTTTTATATGCACTCCCGAACAAAAAAAAGGTGATATACATTGTACGATTTTCATTTATTTCCACGTTACAACTGAAAATTTACATAAGCTGTTTCGGGATACGTTTATTAACATATGTATATAAGTAAAATCAAATTGGACTTAACATTAGGTTTACTAGGAGCACTAAAAGTGTATAAAATTTTATATTCAATATTTTATAAACATAACAATACTATATTTTGTCAGGCTTTTACTATCATATATGTCCAAGGAATACATTGAATAAATTGTCTATACATGGATCTTTACAATCCCAATAATCGTAAATTAAAAAATTTACTCCCATAAATCTAGTGTTAATCAACCTGTTTAGTTCTATGTAACAAAAATGACATTTTTGCAGAAATCTTACAGGACAATATGACAACACACATATATATATATAGAAAATTAAAATATTAACAAATTTCTGAATGATATTTTGTGTTTAATATTGTGGTGCATCTCCTTTAGATTGAACGACAACTTCGAAGATTGTTTGCCATCCCTGACAAGGGTCCTTCAACAATGTTCAATAATGTTGCAATCGTGACCATTTCATTAATTCCGTTTACATTGTGTTAGTTTTGGGTCTACCTCCAGGGTGTGGCCACACAGGTGGTGCAACAAGGAAGGGAGTGATTCCACAGAGAAAGGTAACTTGCAAAAAGGGAATAATATTTTTTGTTTGATGCCGCGTTTTCGAGAGAATTGGGTTTGAAAATTCAGCGAATACGTGTGATATTGAATAGGAATCGGCTGACGCGTCTGTTCATAACATACTGGATCTACTTCTTACAGATGCTAGGGCTCGCGAACCTGGCGAATTTTCGAACTTTATTTTCTCAAAAATAAAACGACAAACCAAAATTTATTATCCCTTTTTTCAATTTATTTTTATACTGGTTCTACTGTCCATCAGAACCACGTGTAGCAATATTATTTATTTCTCTTACGTAGTAGGTATATTTTCTCTCGGGTTTATAGAGTAATGGTACACATTCAATGTCTTCATTTCGTTCTGAGTAGATGTATGTTCATTTCTTTCAAATGTTATCTTTTACATCATTATTTTCAACATGTCAACGTATTGTAGAATTGGAATTCAAAGCGACGTGAAAGAACAATTTAATGGGACTTATAGTGATAGCGATAGAGGACCCATAAATACATAGTCGCAGTTAAAGGGTTAAGGGTGTGTTCTGGTGAGAATTACCAAAAGCGAAAAACAGTGATCCCCTTAGGGATTTTTTTTCTGAATCTTATTTGATATCCAAATGTGTTGTTTAGTACTTTTTTAAGATATAAATAAATGCCTTTTGTAAAATACTACAAAATCAATTTTTTTGCCAACGAAACTCCACATTAGGCATATTTATAAATTATATTACTATTTTAAAATGGTCGTTAATAAATAAATTATTTTTTTCATTTCAATGATGCTGATCTATATGCTTTGAATGTCGTTTAAATTTAAATTATGGGTATGATTTTACTATTAATTTTGTTATAACATCATTAAAAAACGAAATGAGTCACAATACTAAGCTGTTGAGATTGGAACGATATTGATGATAGCTTATAAGAACTAACAATTTTATAATCATTTCTCCTGCTGTAATATTTATCTCACTATCGAATTCATCTCATAAGATTCTAATAAAAATCGAACCGGGCACAAGCGATATACAGAGCACGCGATTAAAAAATCATTTACGCCAAGAATAACGTACGTACCCTTCAAAAATGGGTTAAAGTGTGAAATCAATGTCGCTGAAATAATTATTAACAGTAGGTACCTTGCACTGTATAGGCGCATGGATCATTGAACGTTTAAAACGGAATTAGCTGTAATTCTAAATTGAACGATGCCTTATTCGAAGTCGTAACTTCGCGTATCCCTGTCATCGATTTAAAGTGTCTTCAGGTCATAAAGGATTAAAGAGATCGAAGCATACGCTTCTTCGACCGTCGCCAGTATTTCCCAATGTTCTCGGTGCGGCAGTATAGAGTCCATAATGTTGCTGTTTACAGAACACTTATCCATTGAACTTACAATCCTCGCCACTTTCATCTGATCCCCTTAGCTCGATTCCGTTTCGCAACGCCGCGCCGCACTTAAACCCGATCGCGCAGCCGAGACAGTTTAACCGAGTATTCGAACGGGGCACGGGTTAATGTCATAGGGCCGCGTGGTTCCGACGCGCGACGACGACGCGGTTGCTTCGATACACCGTGACCGAGAGCCCGCATACATTTTCATCGCGTGCTATATATCTATAGACACGGCGTAGATAATTTTCCGTGTCCGAAAGATGAAATCAGCTGAAAGACCCTGTGACGTCACATTTTCAAAACATGTACAAGCTATGCTCATCGACAGTGCCTATATACGCTTGGCTTACATGGAGAGAGGGGGGTCAGCGAGTGCACCATGTACACAGTACATGGAAAGAAATTATCTTAAGACTTATCTTGTGACGTCACAGTGTCCCATCATCTTTCGGACACTGAATTCTCGGTTTTCCACATACTATACCTATGCCGGGTCTATTAGTATATATGGTCTAAGGTCCGAATGATGAAATCAGCTGAAAGACACTGTGACGTCACATTTTCAAAACATGTACAAGCTATGCTCATCGACAGTGCCTATATACGCTTGGCTTACATGGGGAGAGGGGGGCCAGCGGGTGCGCCATGTACATAGTACATGGAAAGAACTTATCTTAAGACTTATCTTGTGACGTCACAGTGTCCTATCATCTTTCGGACACTGAATTCTCGGTTTTTCTATACACATACTATACCTATGCCGAGTCTATTAGTATATATGGTCTAAGGTCCGAATGATGAAATCAGCCGAAAGACACTGTGACGTCACACTTTCAAGAGATGTACAAGCTATGCTCATCGACAGTGCCTATATACGCTTATTGGCTTACATGGGGAGAGGGGGGTCAGCGGGTGCGCCATGTACTTACACGGTACATGGAAAGAAATTATCTTAAGACTTATTTTGCGACGTCACAGTGTCCCATCATCTTTCGGACACTGAATTCTCGGTTTTCCTATACACATACTATACCTATGCCGGGTCTATTATTATATATGGTCTAAGGCTGCCTCCACCGCGCCGCGCCGGCGGCCATTTTTTCTCCAACGATTCCGGCCTAATAGGATCGCTGTATAATTTCACCGCGTTATTTCACTTAAGCCACTAAATACGAGATATACCCACTTCCTCGCATTTACATTTATATTGGCTTATTATTCGCGCGACCGGCGCGTTACTCACCGCGCCCGCGGTTCTTTCGCCACCATTTTTTCTTCTTCTCCTTCTCCTTCTTCCCTCTTCTTTATTCTATCCCCCGCCCACCCCTTTCTTCATTTTTCTCTCTCTCTCTTGCTCCCTCTCTCTCTCTCCCACTTTCTTCGTCGCGAACTGTTAAATATATGCCGCTCTTAAGAGCTTACCGGCCGGAAGCATAGAAGATGAAATTTACTCAGCACTCTCGATCGCCCCTAATATTCACCGAGCGTCTCGCCTCCGGCAGAATTTGAACCGCTCTGACGGTACTCCAGAGTTGATTCGACTGGCGGACGTGCGGGGCCTATCTACCGATCTGCCGCTGCGGTAATTAAGTCAAACAAAGGCAAGCGTGGCGATCGATTCGGCCGTCTACGACCGACAAAATGTCACGTGGCTGCTCGAACGTCCATCCCTTACCCGCTACTACTCTCTTTTCTAGTGTGCCATGCACATACCCCGGGCTCTACCGCAATTGCCTCTATCACTTTCTCTCTCGGGACTCCATATACTCGCGTCCACCTTTCTCCCCACCTTATCGCCGCGCCGCGCCGATAGCTTTATTTCTTTCTCCTTTACACCGCACCGGCGCGACGCGTACACACCTGTGCCTTGTTTTTAACCCTCTTATCTTCCGCTCTTAATCCGCCTATCGCGCCGCTCTACCTCCGACGTGACCTATCGTGTTCTTTTCGGCGGGATAAAACGATGTTCCTTGTTCGGTTCGGTCCTGTTACCCCTTTCGCGATCGAGCGATCCTGTTCGACGATCCACGCTGCCGTGGGAAAGCCTGCGCTGCGATATAAGGTACTTGTGCCAATTACTCTGCCATTAAGCTAACTTGTGAATTCATGAAATTAATTTATGAATTATTTGATTTCGATTGCATCCGTTCGAAATTTATATTGGTTCTCGAACTCTTGATCGGAATACGTTTTTCAAGTTAAAAATATTTCACGATAATGCAATTTGAATAGAAAGAAGGATTTTTGTCCCAATTAGTACGCCTTTAGCACTCGGATGGCGACTCTGAGGCACGACTGAATGTGCAATTGCCATTCTTAAAAATATTGTTCACATTATTTTTGTCCGTATTTAATAAACGACTAGACATTTACATATTACATGAGGTAGTATATTTGTTTCATATGCAAAAAATCTAAAAAAATTGTAGTTCGACGATCCACACTGCCGTGGGAAAGCCTGCGCTGCGATACAGGGTACTTGTGCCAATTACTCTGCCATTAAGCTAACTTGCGAATTCGTGAATTAATTTATGAATTATTTGATTTGGATTGCATCCGTTCGAAATTTATATTGGTTCTCGAACTCATGATCGGAATATGTTTTTCAAGTTAAAAATATTTCACGATAATGCAATTTGAATAGAAAGAAGGATTTTTGTCCCAATCAGTGCGCCTTTAGCACTCGGATGGCGACTCTGAGGCACGACTGAATGTGCAATTGCCATTCTTAAAAATATTGTTCACATTATTTTTGTTCGTATTTAATAAACGACTAGACATTTACATATTACATGAGGTAGTATATTTGTTTCATATGCAAAAAATGTAAAAAAATTGTAGGCCTGAAAATTATTTTTGATTTCCTTAAGTTATGCTCGATTAAAATTTAATTTCAATTAGGTAGTTGAAACCTGGCAAAATTAATGTAAAGTAATTGTAAGTTAGATATTAAGGCATATTGTAACATAATCATAAATTGTATAATTTTAAATGTATATGCTATATAATCCTTATATGGTTTAAAGCAATAATAAGTAATAATAATACAATGGAAATGTTCTAGAATTTAAAAATCTTTCGTTTATGAGTTAAAATAGCTCCGAGTGCAAAGAGTTAAAAATGCTTTGAACACATTAGTGTGACCTCAGTTGATGTTCTCGTTCGTATTTGTGTGCCTGTATCAACTCTGCTACCTTAAAAATTGTTATTCTTTTTAAAATAAGTGTTTTTATATGTTTTTGCAAAGTTTTTGTTGTAAAAGTTGAAATATACTGCTTGATATTACCTAATTTAGCAATGTAGAAATAATATTCTCAACTGGAAGCACGAACCTGTTGATATCGCCGAGAAAATATTCGAATCGATCACATTTTTGCCCCTAATTGTATGTTCCAGATTCGAAAACATCATTAGATCCAAATACATAAATTGTAATCCTGTATCTTTTATTGCATAAATAAAGCAGGATACCGACTCGTGGAAATGATCAAAATTATGTTACAGTAAGTATGTTATGCAGTAATTAAAAAATAATTTTTAATATGCATAATAATGATGTACTAAAATGATCTCTACCTGTGCGGAGGTACGATAAAATTTCAAATATGAAACAGTACTTTCCTTTGATACTAACTTCTTTCCCCGGTATTTATTTAAATGCTAAAATACCTTATAAAATCACGGTGTACAACTTTTAAATAAAAAAACTTCTGCTATTAGCTTCGAACAAAAATGAAAAGTGAATGAGACACGTAAAAAATAGAAAAATTATGCGCGGTTGGTTAAAAACGTTTAATAACTTGATAAACTAGAAATCGTAAAAATATATGTTATTAAAACTATACGTTCTACCTATATTATCTACTTATATGAGCCTTAATTAGCGTAAGTAAGTTATCAAACATATTTAATCGCTGGGGTACGTGTATTGCCGGCGCTCATGCGATTTCATACTCGCGCATATTGTTTCAGAAAAATGAGAATTAGAGAGAAATTCGTTCCACCCGCGGAACATTTTATTCCGCTGAAAACAAGAAGACTTGTTCAGCGGAGAATCTCATGTAAATGCTGCAAAATTCAAGAATTTTCATGAATTTTTTTCATAGTAATGGTACGTCTTACATCATAATTCCTTTTATAATTGATTTAGCTACTTTTTACTGTATACAATTTTAATTGCTTGTTTCTTAGTTCAATTTCGCTCGCGATAAATACATGTTTTTTTGGTAATTTTTAAATTTAAAAATTATGATAAATTCGACATAAAGTTATAATTTTGACACCGACGAGAGGTAGCGGTGTGCGGAATAGCTCGTTAAAATTGCAAAGAAATCAGCCATGTAATTTTCGAGATTTTATAAATATTGAAATTTAAAGTTTTTTAGTGACGCCGCTACTGGAACCGCCATAACATTTTGGCAAAGTATTTTCAAAGTTCTATACTTAAAAAAAATACAATTACAATAATCGTTGACACGTTGACTCCCACGCGAATTTTACGCGACTCACACAAAAACCAAAATACTTCATTCGTCAACATTATTAGTTACTTGATAATGAAGTTCTCACGTTACGCTACAATCTAGTTAATTTCAGCATCAATTAATATTCGGTGGCATATTTGTTTTTTTATTTATAGTTTTATGTCGCATCAACTGCTAGGTTATCAGCGACATCATACAATAATTCAGAATATACTACATTATTTATTTAATGAGTTTGGTTTCTTTGATGAAATTTAGCAGGTGATTCATTTTTTTATCTTTGAGGTCGTCTTTAAATCGTCTCCAACTTAAACTTATTTCGGGAGATGTACTTTGGACAGTGGAGGACCAAATGCTCCAGTGGCATTATGACAGAGTTGGTCAAAATTTTCGTCTGAATAAAAATTTCGAATAACGAATAAAAAATTTAAAAAATTTTATTCATTATTCGATGCTTCGAATATAAAAAGTATCTTCATTCGATGGTTCGAATATAAAAAGTATCTTTATTCGTCGCTTCGAATATAAAAAGTATCTTTATTCGATGGTTCGAATATAAAAAGTATCGTTATTCGACGAGCATCGAATAAATAATTATATTCGACGAGAATTTATCGTGACGAATAAAGATAATTTTTTTTTATACGAAACGGCTTTATTCGAACAATTTTCTCACCTTTTATCTGTATCTGTTATTCGAACGCTTCGAATAAATCTTTCCACAACTATTGCCAACTCTAATAAACACGAACCATCGAATAATGAATACAACATTTTTTTATGACAATAATTTTTAAGTAATTCCATACCGGGTCACCGATGACCCGTTCAACATGTTAGCTCCTATAAGAGTTTTCCATTGAATTTCCTACATGTAAGCCGTCGATGGACAATGTAGGAAGTCGATGAAAAAGCAGGTTCAACCGAAGATATAGTGATTTAAGAATGATTAAAGGAGTTCGGCCGACTCGAGTCCCCTTGCGCTGAACCGTGAGAGGCTTAGCGCTAAATGACCGTAATCCGTGGATGACGGTCGATCGGTTTTCATTAAGATCGAGGCGGCGCGACGGGGAAGCCGCGAACACGGCGGAACTTGCCTGATACGATAAAAAAATATACGTATCCCGGCGTGCGTTTCGCGCACCCGGAAATTGCCATTAAACGCGCGATAAAAAGCTTCCTCTTTACGTAAGCGTGCAGGTTTCACTCGCCGCGGCTGGTACGCGCGAGGCGGCCGCGTTTCGACGCGACGCGACGCGACGGGACGACGGGCATTCCGCAGGCTGATTTTCTTCCGTTCGGGATTGCGCGAAGTAGCCGGGGAATTCCCGTTAGCGAGCAACTAATGGGCTAATGAGATACTTAACATTGTTTTGGCGAGCGCCAGATTCATTTGGTCATGTCATTGCGACCCAGGGCAAACAGACGAGATTTCCCGCGACCGCTAATGCAGCCTCAAAATTCATGAACCGAACTTCTTGGACAGGTTCCGCCGGCGATGATAAGTTGACTAGGCAAAGGAAACCTAGTCTGACTGATGTTTAATGGTCTCGACACCGCTTACTGTCCGATAGCCCCTACTCTGTCTCTTGTTTAGATATTTGCCTTAGACCATATATACCTATAGACCCGGCATAGGTATAGTATGTGCATACGATGCGATGTTCCGAGATCTAAAATTATCTGGTGCCCACAAGCCTCGATTCGAGATAATTCAAAATGGTGGATAGTGTATGAGACGAAGCGAGTGCACAAGTATATTTCACAAGTTCACTATTTCCCAAGTTCATCATTTGGTAAAAATTCGAAAAAATGGTGCAAACTTAATATTTTGTAACTAAAATATTCAAATTGTATTGTATACCTGTAAATAAATATTGTTTTATATTACCTTGCGCATATTATATAATATATGTATTGTATTCGACATATACACGTACATATATTGCTCTAATACATGTATGTATATTACACAGTTACAGTTTCCATAAATATTTATACAGAATGACATGTGACGACGATTCCCCTTTCCCCTCTGCCACTTTACCTTCGCGGTACTGCGATTTCTCAAC
Organism: Lasioglossum lativentre; assembly: GCA_916610255.1. Taxonomy (NCBI): domain Eukaryota; kingdom Metazoa; phylum Arthropoda; class Insecta; order Hymenoptera; family Halictidae; genus Lasioglossum; species Lasioglossum lativentre. Next base: position 40,638,950 of record OU744355.1, on the reverse strand, counting down.
ATACTATAGTACTTTGCCCACAAGCGTCGTCTGCTAGTCGGTTTAATCTCGGAACAAGGCAGACTTATCTGCACCGGGTCTATAGGTATATATGGTCTAAGATATTTGCCGAAACCATCGCATCTACAAGTTGAAATGGTTGATGAAGTGCGAACATGGTACTGCGAAAGTGTCAAAGGTAGGGTCTGAGTAGAATTCTCATTAGTTCAATGTTCCTCGGTACAGTAAACGCTTGATTCTTGTCCAACAGCCGTGTTTTTCATGGACAAGAATCGTGCCCCAGAAGTGCTTTTTGATTTATGACTACGTCTAGATATCGCGCCGACCGCGCCGAGCGAGACTTCAATAGAGAGCCGAACATAGAGAAGGACAGAATGAAATACGGTTCGCGTGACTGACCGCGTCTCTTTCTTTCCGATGCGCTGTCCTTCCTTGCGACCGAAACTTTCACCGTCGATTAAACCACTAAATACAATTGAAACGATATCGTGTTTGGTGTCATTTTAATGAGAAAAATGACAGAAATAAGGTAGTGAAAGTCCCATAAACAAATAATGAAAATTAAGAGATTTGTAAAATCGATTGGGTCCTCGCTCCGGACAAGAATCAAGCGTTTACTGTAAAATATTCTAAACGTCAACTGCCTCGTTCGAACCTTGGTTCAAAGTCTAGTATTTTCTTTTTAGCACTGGCCTGTGTCGGAAACCACAAGATTGGAGTCTTATCGTTATTGCCAAACGCTACTCTAATTACGATACCTCGTAGGTTCTAATATTTTTTTTTTTGGAAATATACCTTTTTTTTGGAAAATAGGAAAATTTAATATTATCGAGGGGTGTATACCTTGTAGGTTCTACAAACTTTCATATTAATATTTTTGTGCATAACAAAAGTAACGCCAATAATTTTTTTGTCAATTGTGTAAGGAGTAAGGATTGAAAACACGATAAAATACAGGCATGGAGACCTCATTTCTTTCATAGCTAAGTTGTGAAATCATTTTACGCAACAATAAACTTTCATTTAACATTGTTCTTTTTTTAGAGAAAATTAGTCCACAAGTTGAAGATGAATAACGTGGTACATTTATAGCCGCATGTTTAAAATATACGCCGCCTCTGATGCAATGAAAGAATGAATTTTGTTGATTTACGCCCCATGAATATCGCCATTTCTTTTGTCCATTGTGTAGTAATACAATACAAAGAAAAGAACTATTTCTTTTCTTCGCGTCGCGTCCTCAATGGCCTCCTTTAAGCAGTCCAGTGACTAATGGGACACTCTTTATGACAATAATTTTCAGTCATACCAGGTGAATCAAGATAAAATACGAGTAAATTAGTAATCTCGTAAGTAGCGCAAGCGTGATCTAAATCGGCGCTATTAATGAAGCCATCAACGCATACGCGATTTTCTAAGGTGTATACTATGTGCCTAACAAACTCACCGAGTCATTTCAGATGTATAACACTGTACAAATAATAGGAACCTAAATTTAATAGTTGACTATACAAGCATTTTTCTTCCTAAATGCATTCGAAATGACACAGTTTAGTAATTCTGTGTACGGATGTATCTCAGCCTTTTAGAATTTTTATTTTAATAGTTATACACAATATTCTTTAAGAAAAATACATATCTATGTATGCATTCTAAATATATAAAATAAATAATATTCCGTTCAAATTAAATTTTTTTTTGTATTCAACGATTTTCATAGGTTTTGTTCGAAAATAGTTTATTGTTTGTACCGGATTTTCACACCTGGAACTATTCTCCCATTTGAACATTAAATTGACAATGTAAATGGAGATCGCAATCTACCATGTAAATGGAGAATTAGGTGATACACAATAACAACAACCGTTTCAAATGACAACTCTATTTACAAAAGAATCTATCGTATTACCTTGATCAAGTAATTTAATCATTTAATTATACTCGCACTACATGATCTTCTCTGCACAATTTACAGTAAACATCCCTTTATTTTCGAAAACTGCCTCGACGATTGTAATTTACTATATTTCATTAAAAGCTCTACTCCACAGTATCATAGACAAGAATAATTGGTTCAAAATAATAATTTAAAAATTTCTGCTTATATTTTACTTATAGCTTCATGAAATCGTTCCTTTAGCTTCATTTCACGTTCACAAAATTGCACGACGCACTAAATTGCTATGAAACTTTCATTAAATTGTGAATCGATTTTCCAATAAATACTTTATGATTAATTGTGTACGAAGTTTCTAGCAGTGTGTATACAATGTAAATCATTAACAATGTAATGCTATCGATGGCATTTCAATTTAGCCTCAGATTTTATTTTTCAATACATCAATTTAGATTAGAAATATTTATATGAAAACAATGTTTATTTCATTTCTGAAATAAAGATCTTCTATCTGCTGGAAAAGAACGAAACTAATTTGGTCGGTACAAAACAGGGTGTCCTGTATAGTAACTTTTTCCTTTGCCAAAATGTTCTTCGTGGCTTAGTTAAGGAGTTATTAGCGTAAAACGCGGACCAATCAGCGCGCGGTATTGGCGTTGGCCAAGTCGGAATTCGTCCGCATTTTTCGTTAGTATCTCCTTAACACTAAACGCACCAAGCATTAAAAGTATCTAGTAAATATTGCCATACAAAAATGGTAACACTAAATTTATTGAGATTGCCTGTAATTTTCAATATAATAGATTAATACTTGGACAAATTCCATTATTTTCCATAAATGGATTTTTATAATTCCAATAATTGGAAAATATAAAACCGGTCATTCGACCGTGGTAGGTTTAGTGTTAAAAAAACGATGCAGAAGGAGTGGCAATGTGGCCATTTATATTTCCTTCTAAAATCTGATTCATAACAAATTCGTTACATGCGATGTAATTGATGAAATAAAGTACACGTGATGGAAGGTGGAAGCAAAAGAAAAATATTTTCTCTGAATTCAATACGTATTATGAAAATTAGTCATTTTTGGACCTCTCAGAAAACGTGAGAGTAATGTGGACACCGAACAGAAATCGTACAAAATTATTATTTTTGGTAACGTTTTATTTCAGATTTATTCACGAAGAACATTTTGGTGAAGGAAAATCTTACATGTACTTCAAACGACCTCAGCAATCAACCCTTTTGAAATGGAAGTACACAATTTTTGGGACAGCCTGTATATTCTCCCCTAATACTACAGAAAACGAAAGGCAGAGCCTAATGCAAGATCAAAAATACGAGAGAGAAAGGAGTGTCCCAAGTTGTAAAAGAGTGTCCCATAAAGTACCGGTATAATTACAACGGCGTTCAATCTGTTTCACCCTGACGACCACTTAACACACGAGACGCTGGTGTCGTAGGATTGAGAATGGTGTGCCAATGGAGGGGAATGGCAGCGGCGGAGGGAAGAAGGAAAAAGGGGTTTTTAAAAGCGGGCCGAAGTAAAAGGAACGGGCTTAAAGGTGGTCTGATGAGCGCAAAAAGAATAAAAGGGTCTATGGTAGGCACTCGGGGCGACGCGACGCGACGCGTCTCGGCGCGCGACGTGGAGGTAGGTCATGCCTTCGCTCCACGGTTCAGTATACGGGATAAATGAGCTTCATGCTGGTTCGATTCCGTCAACAATAAATATCTGTCGCCCGCGCAAACGCGAAACAAAGAACCACTCCGGAACTCCGATTAGACGAATTAACGCCGCGGAGCTGAGATTGCATCTGATCCGACCGATACCTGCGAAATCTTTTCTTAAATATTTCTGAACAGATATACAGGGTGTCCGAAAACGACCGCGTTAAATTGAAATGGGAGGTTCCTTGGGTCATTTGAAGCGACATTTTCCTTTTCCAAAATGTCCGCTACGGCTTTGTTTAGGAGTTATTAACGAAAAACACCGACCAATCAGAGCGCGACCTAGACGCTCGTTGGCACGTTCGGCCAACCGCCTGCCGGCTCACTGCGCTGAACGAGCGTCTAGGTCGCGCTCTGATTGGTCCGTGTTTTTCGTTAATAACTCCTAAACAAAGCCGCGGGCGCCATTTTTGTTAAGGAAAATGTCGCTTCAAATGACCCAAGGAACCTCTCATTTCAATTTAACGCAGTTGTTTTGGGACACCCTGTAGAACCTGTCAACAAGTGGCCATTGATATATGACGTAGGAAATCTCTCTGTTTCATGTATGCACCTGGGAGAGGATAACAACAGAGGTTGGATGTATCGATCACCAACAAAAAGGATAAACATATAAGTACGCTGGGTATCCGGGCCGATTGGCCTTTGAGAATATTTCTGTAAATGTTATGGGTAGCCTTTGTATCTTGAGCATAGCAATATTATATCTGGTCCATGTTATGGGCTTCTTACGCATCCCCCGATCGACGATACTGAATATTTTCTGTTCAACTTAATTGGTTGTGTCTTCTATGACGTACACAACGTTTACCTTATTCTGGCATAAAAGAATATTTGCATTTTAGTTAACAGTAGAACTATCGAGTAATCTCTGACTGATGTGGATTGCTTCACGATAATCACAAGATTGCATTTATTCAGACTTTACATAATTTTTATTGTAGTATGTGCTTTAGTAAAGAAGTTCGTTCGGAAATTTTTATAATTTCAGTAGTTGTGAAAGAAAAACTCGGGGAACTTAATAAAAATGAATTGTATGCATTTTATTTAAATGAACATTTCTCGTGGATTTGCCTCTTTGCAAAAATTCGAATCTTAAATTCATTCCGTGAAATAATAGTAATTTGCAGATTGATGAATATTTGGGTAATTGAATATTGACGTTCGTATATTTAAAAAAAAACATGTGCTTATATTAACAATTATAATATTATGTTGATATAAAAAGTAAAAGAAAACAGACCGTTTTAGCAATTTACTATGTTTGCATCGCTGACATTTGGTTCTCAGACGTCACTATTTGTGGACAAATATACCACAGGTTAACAAATTCTGCAGCAATGCAGGAAGTCGGTGTAATATTTACGTGACCCATCTTCTCTACATCTGAAGCACAAAATAACATCGAATCTGAAATAAAAGTAGCTTTGTAGATCTTTCATTCTACCCACGACGAAAACTAAATTGGGAGAAGTTCGTTCCCTGAAAAAATTATTAATTGTAAGCAGCTATAATAGATCCTGCAAACTGATTTACAAGGTACAGCTTTTATATTAATTCACAAACATATAGTAATTTCGGAGGATTTGGTCTCGTATATATCGTATATTATCAAATAAATTTTTAATATTAAATAAATATTTAATTGAAAAATCTATTAACTTGTTGCTAAATGAAACAAATCCTTAGTAAACTATCGGACGTAGTTCGGCGAATTTGTTAGGTAACATAGGAAACAAATCGCTACAACTTTAACATCCCTTAATGGCGTTGGTGATTGCAAGTGAAAAGAGTTTCAAGCTGCGAAAGCAACAAAATGGTTTAAAAATTTAGGTCCGAATATAATTGGACTATATACTAAACCACACAGACTCCCACTACCAGCGTACCGGTTTCCCCACCATCAACTATTTCATATTGCAATTATTGAGTCCATGCATCACTGAACCATGCATCAAATTTTTGTAAATAAATGTATAAGTATATTTTATTTCATATTTGGTATTATAATCTACATACATATTTGTTATTGTAGATGTCAACATAATTTAGAATTTACCTACTCGTGTTTTTAAACAATGTGGACCATCACTATTCAATACAAATTGAATGAAACACAGTCAATAGAAATTTATATAAGCGATCAATAATTTTCCAGAAATGCACTGTGCAAAGAGTGCTGGGAAGTCGTGTTTTGGGTAATTGGTGTAAATCAAGCCAGTGGCGAGGTGATCCCATTAACTATTGACCACCGTGATTTATTCTTACGCCTGTATCGAAGCGCGACAAAGGGAAACAAAATGTTTAGCTTGCTGCCCGTGTAAACAGCCTCGCGATCCATTAAACTATTGTCCGTGTGCGGCGCGGCGCGGCGTTGCGCTCATTGTCGGTGTTTTCATTGTATCGTTTGGCGAAAATCGGCCGCTTATTTTTCATAATTCCGCTTTCCCGGATTTCGAAAATCGAACCATTGCGCCGGATGATCGTGCACACGAGATACATCGATCGACTTTTAATCTACTGCGTTTCCTCATTTGTGTACTCGTCGAAGCTACTGATACGTTTACAACGTTCGCTCGAGGCAAAAGAGTTAAAACGACTGTCCGGGAGAACGAGGTTATATTCTTGTATTTACGATATCTGCGATTTATACGATCGGATCATAATGAATTTTTCCTGGCGACTCCAAACATTGCGAACTGACGTCCTTCGAACACTATTCGTTCCCATAGCTAAATTCCCTGATAAAATTAATAATCATGAAATGAACTGAACTTTTCATTGTTCATATTAACCCTTAGCACTCGGATGGCGACTCTGAGGCACCACTGAAAATTGCTGTGCTATTCATAAAAATATTGTTCACATTATTATTTTTGTTCGTATTTAATAAACTACTAGACATTTACATATTACACGAGATATTGTATCAGTTTCATACGCAAAAAAATGAAAAAAAATTCTATAGAATGGAAATATTCTAGAATGGAAAAATCTTTCGTTTTTGAGTTAAAATAGCTCCGAGTGCAAAGGGTTAAATCTGTTAAATGTGTTTCAGGGAACAGTGGGAAAAGTCGATACAGTTTAAAAGAAATAGTGTCATGTAGACCAGTGGTGGGGGTAAATCGGTTGGGGCCCCTCAAGCGCTTGCTTCCCCCACCAACCTCTCTTCCATGTAGCACGCACCCAGAGTCGTGAGGGGAGGGAGCACGAATTGAGGGGAAAGAGTTACCCCCTCTCTGCGAGTACCGGTCACGTGACAGTGGGCGCTATGGTGGGGACGGTGTTGCCTCGATTGAGGCAAACGTGCCCACCACTAATGCATACGAAACGAAATTAATCTTTAAATGATCTCTTTGTACTTGCAGAGCCAATATTATATTTCTAAACAAAAACAAAGTTACGTATTTTGAACTCAAACGGAGAATATGTAACAGAAATGTGATGTTGTGAAATACGTATTATGTCTCACGCCGACGAATTTATGAGAGGGTTAATGCATAGTGAAGGCATGAGGCGTAAAAACGAAACAGTTTATTTTATACAAATGTCACAATTAAACATTTCTGTTTGTTCTTTTATGCGAGCGCATTCTGTGTGGAGCCATTTATAACACATCTGACACTGAGCCTGGCGTTCACGAGATTCAGAATGCGAAAATAATGAATTGTAATAAATGCAAACCACATCCTCGACATCACCTTCATTTTCAACACCTGTGGCCTTTGTTTCCAAATTTATTACGCCAATTTACACCTTCCTTTTTGTTATAATTCCTTTGAACGTGTATTTTAATCCTTTTCAAATATATTTAAAATACAGTAATTCTAATGATTTGTATTCTAACGCGTATGTGTATGTAATATATTATTATGTAACATAATTGATACTTCATAGAAATCATTTCACAGTCGCATAAATTTTATATAAATTAGGTAAATGCATACATCTTTAATGAAAAATTTTCAGATTGAAACCTTGATTGAAACAATTATTACTAGACTAAAGATTTTACAAAACTGTAAAGACAGAAGAATCGAATGACGTTGTTATATTGTTCTCAACTTATCAAAAATTATTAAAAATGCATTTTCTCCCAAATTCTGTTTCTTACGATTGGTCAATTGTTTTCGCATAAAAATCCGCAGTCTAATCTGTCACATAACTTTACACATAAATGAGAATGCGAAATATATTTTAATCATTTTCTATTTTCCCTAAAATTTCTATGTCATCCACAATTGAATCTAATCGAAGACAACCCTAAATTTCGAATAAGAAACTATGAATAAAAATCACAAAACACCAGTTTTTAATCGGAAAAAAACATATCGGAAGGGATAAATTATGGAATTATACATACAACAGAAATTCGAATAAACTGCACTGTTTGGGCGACGTGCGTTAAACGCGTAACAAAATTAATGCGTTCGGCCGAGTGCAAACGCAAACAGCGTGTTTCGCATTGCGCCAAAGGATTGACTCCGCGATCCTGTGCTCGTTAAGGATCTTTTGGGCCAACAAAATTATTCCCCGATGCGCGTAATATCATCGTCGCGTGTTCCGCTCGATTGCGCCCTATAGAAAATTTAATCTACCATCTCGGTACGCGGAGATGTATCGTATTCTCCGTTCTAAAACACGAGCCGGAACGAAGAAATCGTCGTGCCCGCTGTCGCTTCAATATAAATTCGCGCGAGAAACCTGCAGCCACCGTTAAATATTTGGACGAAATGTCGCCGGCCGGTATTAATGTTTTCATTTGTAATTTCAGACAGCCAGGAAAAATTGCTGGAAACCTTCGACAGCTCGTGGCTGTGCCGCGAAACTCGGATTTCCAGTCAAACAAAAATTTCCCGAATAAAAGGCGTCAGAGAACTTCACTCGGAATCCGATGATTTTTGATGAAAAAATTGTAACGCAATAGGAAAGAACAAATTTAATCTCACTGAACGGTGGATATAATGGGTTGTGTGTAGTTACCATTGCAGACAGTAATGGGGCGATTCTGTTATACATGGAAAGAAAATAATTGAAAACGTGGGAATAAATTTTGTGAAAAAGTTCTTTTGGAAAATTTAGATACAGGAGTCACAAATGAATAATAGTGGCGTGTGACTAAAAACGTAAAAGATTGAATTTATTGGGCACTATTAACTGACAATAAATTATTGCAAAAGTCCTGTCGCTTATGTATCAATGTGTATCATTGAACGGTGGATATACTGGGTTTTGTATAGTTACCATTGCAGACAGTAATGGGGCGATTCTGTTATACATGGAAAGAAAATAATTGAGAACGTGGGAATAAATTTTGTGAATAAGTTCTTTTCGAAAATTTATATACAGGAGTCACAAATGAATAATAGTGGCGTGTGACTAAAAACGTAAAAGATTGAATTTATGGAGAACTATTAACTGATAATAAATGATTGCATAAGTCCTGTCGTTTATGTATCAATGTTGTTATGTAGAATACTGCATAAATTAAATATGCTGAAGTGAACAATATTTGATTAAAATTACTTTTGTCATCACGAGTGTATACGTATCTGTTTTCCTATTTAAGGGAGGGTACATAATCACAGTGCTAGGACGCGCTCCTTGGTTTCACTATACATAGCTGCTAAAAGCAACAAGCAGTCCTCCCTTCAACAGGTCCTGGACAAGTTGTTCGGATCCTCTTACAGTGAAATTCAAAATACACAATTTAATTAATAATTTATATTGACAAAGAAGTTGTGTTTCTGAATGTTAATATGTTAGGTGTCTTGTAACAGCATGTAAAATCAACTGTGTGGCGATTCTACAGGAATACATTTACATTGCAGCACAATCCCCTATTTTGTCCAAAACAATAAGAAAAATAGTAGATAATCATTACTAAATTGTGGACTGTATGCATTTATGAGAAAAATAGATTGGTCCAATATAAAACTGTAAAGAATTGTATGACGTTGTCGACTTATTAAAATTATTGAAGGAAATGCAATTTTCACAAATTTTCTGTTTCTCACAATTAACTTAGATAATTTTTATTTTGCATAAAAATTCGCAGTCTAATCAATAGATTTCGACACAAGCTCTAGATGCATAAAATTTAAACGACAATGGCCAAATGGTCTTATATTTGTATATTCAAGTTATTGTTTCTTTTGACGTTTTAAAGTAAAAATTTATTGAACGCTTCTATCATCTTTCATTATCATCGAAATGTGTATGACCGATTGAAGGATAAAAACTCACCATTGAAAACTCATATCGCGTCTGCCACATTTCCCTGATTTTTCACTAATCGATTTCCACTTATACCGACCATTGAAACATTTTTAAACCAACAACAAATTCGACGATATTGAATATTGGATATTGCTAAAATATCCATATAGATATAAAATATCACTAAAGCAACGAATGAACTTCTTACATCAAACGATTAAATTCCGAGAAGTAATCGAGATAGGAAATGTTTATAAATATTGGGTGAATACTTCGATAACAAAAAATAGGTTCGTCAATGACTTTATATTAAAAGTTGACGTGAAAAAGTGGTATTACGTATGAAATAACTTGAATTCCGGCTTCTCACTTTGCATCAGCATGTACGAGACATTCTCTGAATGCCAGACTAAATAGAATTGAGCGGAAGAATATATGAAAATACCGAAATATTAACAAATAAAAGAATAAAAATCGTATTAAAGAAAGGAACAAAAAGCAAAATATTAGGACTATCGCTGTCGTGATTTGTGACAACTCCACAAACTGTATTATTATTAAATATTCCCAGGGATTGTAAACACAATTCTCCTTACAAAATTAGTTGCGTTATTAATATGTTGTAATAAATCTCATAAGAGATTTTCTCAAAATGAAACAAAAAAATACATAAGTACTTGGTATCGTGTACGTTATAAACAAATTATAATTTTCAGCATTTTGTAGTGACAAATTGATAATGAAGTAATTTACGTTAAATGTAATTCAGCGAATTAGGAAATTAGGAAACGTAGAAAAGAAATTACTACAATGTGACCACCCTTTAAGAGCATTGAAAAAAAGAAAGAGTATTAAACAGGAAAATCTTATAGAGTGAATTTTAATTGAATTATAACATGTCATGTCACCCGAATAAGATGGCCTCATGCAGAATGCAAACCATTTCTTTTTGCGGAGCAGTTCCTGTTACAGATACATTTCTTTATTATAAATGTCGATTAAATGTACAACGTATCGACACATTTAAGATAAAAAAGAAGGCCATCACTTCCTAATTTACCCTTTCTAATAAAAAGCGAAAGTACGCCATGTTTGTACCGCAAAATCCTGTCCAAATTAAGTTTGTGTATTTCGAACCAGTCGAGTTGACCTAATTTGTATCCAGAAAAGCTCTGATCGAACTGTTAACCGTTGCTACGCCAAATTCGGAAACAAATATCCGATTGTCCGACTAACTTATACAGGATGATTCAGCTAAGTGTGCCACCTAAATTACATGTAAACTACTTAAACCACTAATAAAAGTTGTACGGTTTCAGGAGTAGCATACAATATACAAATTCGTTTTTTCTGTTTTGCTTTTTTATCGAGGTATTCTTGAGTTTCTTGAAGGGTCAATTGACAATATTATTCAACGTATCCACGAATGTTCGACTAATTTATACAGGGTGATTCAGCTAAGTGTGCCACCTAAATAACAAGTAAACTATTTGATACATGAAAAAATTGTTGAAAGGAAAGTTGTACGGTTTCAAGAGTAGTATACAATACAATAGAATTTAATATTATTGAGGAGTGGTATTGAATTTGTACGAAGAAATTAATTTTACAATAAAATTTAATTGTACATATAATAATTCGTTTTCTTCTGTTTTGCTTTTTTATCGAGATATATGTACTTGAGTATCTTTATTGTAGTGGTTAAATTGACAATATTATTAAACGTGTCCACGAACGTTTGACTAATTTATACAGGGTGATTCAGCTAAGTGTGTCACCTACATTACATGTAAACTATTTGGTACATGAAAAAATTGTTGAAATAAAAGTTGTACGGTTTCAAGAGTAGAATACAATATAATAATTCGTTTTCTTCTGTTTTGCTTTTTTTTTATCGAGATATACTTGAGTTTCTTGCTTGTACTGGTTAAATTTACAATATTATTCAACATATCCATAAATGTTCAAAATAATTTACGTGCCACACTTAGTCGAATCATTCTGTGTTATCCGACGACAATGTTTAAATGGAAAGAGTGGATTTGTCTGGCGACCGAACAGTTTGAACAGATCCGATCGGTGTTATTGAAATTTGAGCGTTGTGCGGCGTGTGGCATGTCCAATGAAATTCGTGCGGGGCCAACGTGCAACGTGCCCCGTGAGCCGGCTGTATTAGACAGACAGGAAAACAATATTCGCAAAAAGCCCAGGCCGGTTGGTTCCTCGTGAAAGCTGTCGCTAAACTTCGCCTGCTCTCCAGTCACAGCTTGATAGGAAGCTTTGAAGTATCGCGTATAGGTTTCTGCGTTTTTGCAAGTGACTGAGGGAGCGCAGAAAGGTTTCGAAAGCCCCGCCACTGGAAACCGGCAAAGGGTTACCGTGTCCATTTATTGTGCAGCGACGGAGTGTGTGGTCTCTGGCCCTTTCGTTTCTAGAGGGCCCCACCGAGGGTACACTTCTTTTTTTTTTCTTGCTTTTCCCTTTTTTTCTTTTTTTTTTGTTTTTACCTTCTACCCATCAAGCGCGTGCACACGCTTGAACATTTGAAACGGGTTTTTAACCGGTACCCATTCCGACTTTTTCCGTCCTTAGTCCCCGACGAACTCATATACCTGAACGGCGATAAATCGTAACTTGTTACTCGCCGTGGTGATCTTTAATTAATTTGTTTATTTAACGCCGCGTTAGGGTAACCATTTAATTGGTCGAATGACTTTTTTTTTGGATGTTAGAAGAACTAGTTTACTAGGCAAGCAAAATTATTTTTATAAAACAACTATTATAAATGTATATAACCATGCAGTAGATTACATAAACAATTACTAGAAACATCTAGAAATAGAATAATTCATTTCCAGTAGTTGTTGTGTAATAATTGTTGATCAAATAATAGATATTGCCACAAAATATCATTTATATCCTTTATGTTATGTCCGCATTGACATTTAGGATCATTAGTTAGACCTTTTCGAGCAAGTGAGAATGAAAGGCCATAATGCATGGGTGTTGATTGTAGTAATTATTTCACGCTGGAGATACTTGTGATGGTGTCATGAAAGTATTTGAAGTACACCTTGATGTAGTCCTTCTTTCCCTATGAGCTCATACGTTTTTTTTTGGAAGCAATAGATCTTGCTGATTCCTTCAAATACGTAAAGGGAAGTTTCAGAGAGTTTTGTTATAATTACACTGCGGATTTTTATGCAAAATAACAATTATTTGTATTAATTTTAAGATGCAGGAAATACGTGGACATCTATTTCGTATCTTAATAATTTTAATTAGTTGGAAACAATAGAACAGTATTTTCAAGTTTTGTAAATATGCCTAATGTGTGGTATTTGATTTATACTCATTATTGTCGTAAATACGTATGGATTGGTTCTTCTGCTTAATTATGTAATTAATAAGCAGTTAATGTTATGTGTCCCGAAAGGCAAACATAATTCTAATAAAAAAGAAAAGAATAACCACTCAATGTCTTATTAGTGACATGTTTGAATCTTTTTTTTATGTCCTTATATTCAGAACAGTAGTAAAATATGTGTTGCCTGATGATGTTCACGTTGCAACGATCGCAAAGTTCTGATTCCCGTTTTTTATGGGGTGAGAGTGCAGAGGGAATCTTGTGGTTTAAAGAGAATTTTTAGAGTAGTCCACGAAATTTCCTTTTAACTCGTAAAAGTTTAAGGGTTCCACTACTTGAATGTGTACAAAATTTTGTTCATATTTCGTTTTATCCTAACTATAGTGTAGAATAGTTTTCTGCATCATTAAATGTTCAGAAATTTTGTAACGATAAATGAAAGATCATTCGCTGTTTTTTAAAATATGAAAAAACTCAATCTTTCAGTATAAAGGGGACTACAATATGGCAATAACAGTTTTTTTGTAGGTGAAAGAGTTTCAGAGATTTCAAGGTGACCTTCATTCGCCCTAAACAAGGTATAAACATATGTCTGCGAAAAGTTATTAATTTAAGAAACAATTAATCTTAATTTTGTTTAATCCTGTACATCTTGTTTCGCGTTGATCGATAATCACGAAAATATGGTAAATTATATATAAATTCTCTACCGAACAATTAATATTTAAATTCAACTGTACCATATGCAATTATCGAATTATTTTGTTTCAAAACTACAGTAAAAAGTTAAAGTTTCCGATCGAATCATTAAACTCCAACTAAAATGCAAATACATGCATGCGATACGATACCATTATTTGAATTGAGATTTGTAGATATCCACGGTATTTGGTCGAAATTCGCAAAAGTTTATGTCACTTAAAGGAAGATAAAATTTTTGAATGGAATAAAACTCCGTGTAACTAGAAAAGCATCGTTAAAATCCACTATAATGTAGAAATCAGAATTCATGAACCAATCTCGATGGAAATTACAGACGCTTGTATGGTTTCAATACAGCCAGAAATATATAAATCCGATATTTTGTTTGGAACACTGAACGAACCGAAATCCATGTTACCAATTATTTGTTTAATTCGTATCGAGGTATTACAACCACTTCGAGAACTCGGTAAATATTGATTTTAGCAAAAATGAGCTCCAACGCAAACAGCGTGTAAATCCAACGGGATTTAACACTTCATTAAAATGTTATTCGACGTTTTGAATGTTCAAAAGACTTTAATTACTCAGTGGGCGCAGAATTTTAACGAAATGCCAACGCAATAAACACTGCAGTGTAACAATACAAAATAATGTGAACGTAACAATACAAATCCACTTTTTTTGTTTAATCTGTTCACTTTCCGATAACGAACGAAAGGAACTGGATTATTTCTTATTTTGCAGTAATTCCTACTTTTTGCTCTTTAACCCCGAGAAATCTTTCTCAAGTCATAAATATTTACTCGAAGCAAATATAAGAATTATACCCGTAACTGTACATACATTTTGTAATATCAATTTTTTTAATTAACAATGTTAAGATACTTCATTTCAATAATAAAATAATGAATGCTTGTCGTACTGAAATAACTCTCTTCGTTTATGAAAAATAACAAAAAGTTGTTTGCGTAACGTAATCCAGGTCAGTAAGAATAACCTGAACAAAAGAAACAATCGGTTTTAAAACTAAGAGAGACATCTTTATCTTCTTGGAAATCGTCCTAAAGAAATCTTTTGTACACTAAATAATACAATGCCCTTGTTCTATTTAAAGCGTGCAATAAAGTCGACATCTGCTGTAGGTTCGGAGGAAACAGCTTGTAAAATTTTATACGACAATATGCACTGGTGTGTAAAATTAAACCAGCAATTTTAAACGGTTATAACTTTCCGAAAAAAATGCATACAAACAGCTGAACTAATTTGAAAGCGTGAAGTTTCAACGTTCACCAGTTGAGCATTTGGTTTATGTTTTTCAAAGATATTTCTCAACTGAGGGGAAGGTGGAAATATTTTTTCTTTTCGAATATATTGCAATCGTACATATTTAAAAACAAGATACTTTTTGAATACTATTACTTTTATATTAACATAATAGGCATATAACTAATATACATATAATAAACGATGCCATTTTTTACTTATTTATTCAAACGTACAATGAGTTTTTGTACCTATTCAATATAAAGTTATATTGCAGGTGTAGATTTTTGCGATCGACTGTACAGCTGACATGCTGTACTTTTTGGTATCAGGACTGAAGTGGTCACCTTCACTCAGGTCAGAACATCATGCTATCATAATTATCGATATTCGATATCTAACCATGAATGTTTGCATTGTAATATCACACCTACCTCGAATAATATGTACACGTATGAATCTTTATGTCGATACATAGTACCTACAACATCGGAAATTTACATTGCACTTCAAGCCTGCGTAGGCTGAAGTCTCAAAATTCACGTTTCGTATTTGCTTCGCAGGAAAGTGTGTTTCATAAAATAAATGCGAATTGATAACGAACCAAATGGGAGATCTGTATAATTTACGTTTAATTTCGATATTTATTGATAAATGTCGTTGTATTTAATTCCCTTACACAGTTATGAAAATGTTTTATATTTATGTTTCTATATGTACATGATGTACATTTTATTTATAAAGATCCAGTAAATGTAAAATCCACTAATAATATTCGATTAAAACTTTTATTGTTATTGTTCCATAAATTTTGTGTTTCACACTGAGAACGTAAGAGGAATATTCGCAGAACACGTAATAAATAGATATAAATTCTCAACAATTTGTGAATGCACTTGTATTGTCGACATCCGCCTTTTTGTTCGACGGTTAAAATTCATTATGTAATCAGCAATTAAATTTTCAACTACCATTTATATTTATAACAAAATATTCTTGATTTGTGAAAGAATGTTCGTTTGTAAATCGTAACACAGTTTCATATTATTACTCACAATTAAAGGTTTAACTTCCAGTATAAAAAGGTTAAACTTTAACTCAATGAGGTGTATGCACAGGGTGTAAAAAAATGTTTGGTGTTGGCTGCCATAGGCGTTCAGATCGATGAAGATCTTCAAAAAAAAGTTGCGTCAAAATTGTCCTTGATCTTGAATTTCAAGGACAATTATTGCATTGTACTCAACGCATCATCCAATAACAAAATATTTGACCTTGAAATTCAAGGTTAACGACAATTTTACATCCTAAGATGTAGAATGGGCCTATGACTGCCAAAACCAAACATTTCTTTACACCCTGTACACTAAGTTGATATTTATATCGTTTTTAAAACAACTAATTTCTCAACGATTCACGCGAATCATGTAATCGTTAATGCTGAAATATTTTTCTGTTCTATCTTTTTAGTTTCGAAACTTGGTTGCTTTCTTAAGGGTTGTAAACCGGGATTTTGCAACGAGCAGTTGCAAGATGTCAGCAAAATTTGGCGTCTAAGGGGACATTTTTACGGTCGTAGCAAGAAAGTTCGTGAATTCTGGGTTGAAAATTTATAATAGTCCGATCTAGCTATAGCTGTCTTTATCGGGGAAACTCTATGACTCGTATCTTCAAGAAACTACTCCCACGCGTCGTACCCTCAAGAAAGTATCCCCACGCGACGTATCCTTGAAACTGTACCCATGACATACGTTATAAGATGACTCATGCTACCTTTCCGGGAGCAACAGCCCTTCTACCTCAATTTCCGATTATTAGAACTTTGCAATTCCATTTGCGGGAGCTCAACTACTCTTCGAATTAAAGATGATCCACTGAAACGGCCATTTTCTATTGATTACATCTGTTGAATATCTTATACAAACACATTGATTGTCAAATGAACAACCGTTACAATTCTACACATTAGTGGACAGCATTATGCAATTATGACAAAAATGACTAGGTGTAATTTAAAACAGTGAAAACATGCACCGTCACATTATTTTCAATCTATTAAACGTATTAAGAAAGAATATAGATTACTACTTTGCTGCAGTTTGTTGCAATTCAGGTAGAACATTTTTTTTATATTGTATAAAGATCCAGTGATTAGTGACTACTCTTTCAATTTTGTTGCATTTTGCAGATTACATACGATTAAATTTAGAACACTCGATATCGTTCGTTCATCAATGTATTAAATATTGCCCTGGTAAAGGGTTTTTGAGCAACCAAATTGAACATCATCACAATTACTAGAATTTCACTTATCACAAAAATTAGTAGTTGAAATTTAAAACAGTAAAAAGATTGGAAGAACTTTTGAATATCAGTGTATTATAATATTTCCAAGTTATTAAAATTACGGAAGAAGAAATTAAATTTTTAACTGATTCCTATAGAAAAGACTCCAATAGTTTCAAAAGGACGTATGGAATGCTGTGGTGTGTATCAAATCCGGAATGTCTGTGAAAGCGAATAGCCAAAAATACAAGAAGCAGCATTTGGTTGGGTGATAGTAATTCGAACAAACACGCTTTACAAGTGACACAAACAGATTTAGAAATACAAATTTGTATATTTCAAATAAATTTAATTGTAGTGTATAGATTAGTTATTAAAATTTTTTTATAAACAGTTTCGAAACAAATGATTTTATAAACAAAAGTTCGCTAAGTTACCAGATTTTTTTCTTTAATTAAATAATAATAAACACGAACAAAAACTTACGTTTTCTGCGAAACTATACAATGATGTCAATGTCATTTCTTAAAGTGTCGGTAAATGGGTCTTTTACCCTAGTTCATAGTAGTACAGGGTGTAACAAAATTTAGTGTCATGGTTTCGGCAGATGGCTCTACACGTTCGGATCGGTGGAGATTTGTTAAAAGAAATTGCCGCAAAAATGACTTTGACCTTGAAATTCGAGGTCAAATATTTTATGCTTGAATCGGATTCTACTAAGAGAAAGAAAGAGAAAAAAATTTGACCTTGAATTTCAAGGTCAAGGTCGATTTTGCGGCATTTCCTTTTAACAAATCTCCACCGATCCGATTACGTGTAGAACCATGTGCCGAAACCATGACATTAAATTTTGTTACACCCTCTACACAGTAGTGGTAGTAGGTAGTAAATAGTAGTAGTAGTAGGTAGTAGCCATGCAAAGTTAGTTGTTGCACGAAGTTGCAAAGTTGCAAGCGAATGTGCCGAATAGTTTGCGGCATAACAAGTACTAACGAAGAATCTAGGAAGACGCTGTACAGAGAGCTCCTAAAATTCTTGCTAAAAACAGGGTTTCCGGAGCGATCGATGCGATCGGAAACACAATATTCCATGATAAACGTGCGATTCCCATTCCGATCTCGAAGGTAAGAGAAAAATAGCGGCGCCGCTCCAAAAAAACGAGCTTTCGCAAAGGACGTCAATCTAAGATCCAAACTTTCTAAAAACCGCAAGTTTTCGCTGACGTGACTCCCCCGGATCTCGAAACCTATCTATCTATCCGCATCGTAGTCTCGCAACGAAAGATCTCCCGAGCTCGTTTCTTCGCCAACGGGCGAAGCGTTTCTTCGAGCGACAACGAGGAGGGGTACGACGACGACGACGACGACGACGAAGAGGAAGAAGAAGAGGAAGGAGAAGAAGAAGAAGAACGGGAGAAGGAAGACGAAGAGAAAGATACGGTTGGGGGTGGGTTTCGTTATCGGCGGTTAAATGGGTTACGCTCGATGCAAGCCGAAATCACGGCTGGCTCGGCCCGTTACCGAGTTCCGCTCCTTTCGCATCTTCTTCTTCTTATCGGGCTGGCTTCTTTTGTCGTCCGGCTTTGTCCGTACAAGGCCATTGTGCCGTAGGTTCTGTGCCGCAGGTTCTGTGCCGTGTGTTCAGCCGCCTACAAGACTGCATACATTCGTCCGACGCGATACAGGCCGATCCGTTTGCTCGCGCGGGTCACTCGGCGCCATTCTACGTGCCCCCTTATTTCTCATTCGGCTGCGCTGACCGTAAAGCGAACGTTTCTGCGCGACGGGACTTGCGTGCTCGTGCTCGTGCCCGTGCTCGTGCTCGTGCCCGAGCTCGCCTTTCCTTCGGCTAATCGTATCGGCATTTTGAAATCGGACACTGACGAGCGTTCGCGCACGATCGAGACTCCTCTCGACGGAGAATCCCGTCCGTGATGAACGTGTTCCGGATGGAACGGATGGAATGACAAGGGCCTGCGGACCTTTATGCGAATATACACCGCACCGCTCCGCTGATCCATTATGCAAGAACGCTCGAACGCTTTCTCAACCTTTCAAAAATACTGAATGGGGACCCTTTTGCCAAGATAATGCACCGTCCCACACTCGGCAATTTGTCTCCAAGTTCTTCCGAAACATATCTCTGTTGAATCGTGTACGCCTAATTCTCTTTCTACGCCTTTTATTCGTGAAACAATGGGAGATTGAAAGTTGGCAAATAATATGAAACGTAATACGACTCCCATTAATATTCGCACGCTATTAAGAAAACGATATCTTTTTTGATATTGGACCATACGATTTGAATTCTTTTTTAGAAGCGACAGCAATTAGTTTACTACAACGTGTGAAAAGAAATTTTGGTAATTATGTAGATGATCGACGACCTCACCGATTTCGATGTCCTTGAAATATGTTGTCAAGGACACTATTCTGAACAACATTTCCCTATGTTACTGCCGCTCGGCCTCAGTTTCCGAGATATACGTAAAAATAAATTACACTATTGTATTTAGTAATACACTGCTTTATTAATAATTATTTAATTCGAAATACATCTGCCATAATATCAAAAAATGCAGTTATTCTAGTCTGGGTTAGGTCTGGGTTAGGTAGAAGTGTAAAATGAAATACAATAATTATGAATTCTGAAGAAAACGGTGTTAATAATTATTGTATTTTGCTTTACCCTTCTGTCTGAACGTTCATCAAATTTTCGAGTGTGATTAGTTATATTTAGCGATTACGTTCCTGAGCCCATAACCTGATAGAACAAGGTGAGATTGGAAGTTGGCAAATTAATGATACGTAATAACTCAAATCAATGAAACGCAATATGTCAAACCCGTGTATTATCTCGACGTTCAGCCAGAAGTGTAAAATGAAATACAATAATTATTAATTCTGAAGAAAACGGTGTTAATAATTATTGCATTTTGCTTTACACTACTGTCTGAACGTTCGTGAAATTTTCGAGTGCGATCAGTTATATTTGACGATTACTATCCTGGGCCCATAATTTGATAACAAGGTGAGATTGGAAGTTGGCAAATTGATGATACGTAATAACTCAAATCAATGAAACGCAATATGTCAAACCCGTGTATTATCTCGACGTTCAGCCAGAAGTGTAAAATGAGATACAATAATTATTAATTCCGAAGAAGAAAACGAAGGCGAATGTTGAAAACAATCGTATCCCGGAACAAAGGGAACTGAATGCCAATTCCATGAATTCCATCATTTATTCAACTCGAATCATCCCTTGGCTAGGATACAGTAAATAAAATTTACTAGGATACATTTAGGTAAATACGTTTTCATTTAATGTGAATTTTCGTATGGTTTATCGTATTATTTTTGTTGATTTTTGGGTAATCCGGAACCAATTTTCTATTTTTCCTTAAATACTTTCCTTCTAGAAATAATCGAAATATTTTACCAGTCAATGAATTATTGTAATACGAAGAAGCTATTTCCTTCAAAGCGTCGACAGTATGCAAAATCTATGGAATTGATAGCACAGCGTAAAGTCGGTCGCGATATGCAATTTTCATAACAGCGGTCCGGACAACCGATTGGAATATTCTTTATTCACTGCGTCGAAACGAATATTCAATAAAAACGACAGTGTTATATTCCAAGTGGTGGCGGGCGCTCGTTCGTGAGGTATTTGCGTCTGAAAATCGGATCGGCCGATGAAAGCACACGTTTTTAGTAATTTTTGACGCCCCAGGATTTGTGTCATGAAACAGAACCGAAAAAAAAATATCTGTTTTGAATCGAGAACTGAAGATAAAAAAAAGACGATATTCCCACGCGGTCATGCATTTTCAACGGAGATTTATACAAACATTCAATTGTTTTCGTGCGGGTAATGTTCATACAGAGAACGCGACAAAAAACGCGATGTCGGGTAATTTTTGGGATAGCTCCATAGGTGCCTAGCGAAAACAAAGCTAAACATATTGATAACAATACAGTATTCATACTGTGTATGTGGCAGATTTTTCGCTAGAACAATATGTGCGATATACCGCACCTGTCGTATTTGCCACTATTCCAAAAAAATCGAGTATTTTGCGTTTGGGTTTTAGCGTGCCATCCGGCAAAACGAAAACTGGTAGATTATAATGCGCTGCGCCAATGGCGTAAATATTTTACGTTTCAATCATTGCAAAAACACGAGAAAGCAACGCGCGTCAACGATCTTGACCGACTGAGAAATTGATAAACAAGTGGTTAGGAAACATTTCAGGAAATATGAACGTACTTCAACTTTCAAGGAAATCGATCCTTGATTTTATTGAGGCTAGAGACGAAACGAAAATTGGACATATTATAGGTACCATTTTTGCACACTATGTAAAGTATATTAATTATTTGAAGGATGAATTTTTGAAAGAGAAGAAAATGTTTTAATTTTTTGTTCCATTAAAATATTATCAGTGCTCACGTTCAATGAGTTTCTTGTTGAGAGATTCTGTGCTGAATAGTTCTTTGATGTTCATTTTTATACTGAGAATAATTATAATTTAAAATAATTAAACGTAGAAAACCATTATGTGGCAAAAGCATTATGATGTAACAGAAACATTATTCTGTGAGGGTAGTTGTTTAGGAGAAGTGAATGTGTACACTGTTTATGTAAACATTAGTGCTATCATCTGCACACAAGGTCAAAGCAAGGTCGTTGCATATGAAATGGCCGATTTTATAAATTAGATTTTACAAATTTTATGAGGTAGTTTAATCAAGAAATATTATTATAATCTACAGGTTTATTATACAGGCTACTTCATCTACCTTGACCATCTTAAATATCTCGCTTATTTTTTATGATAAAAAGAAAGGTCAGAAGAAAAGAGTATTCTGCTCGAAGGGGCAAGTGTGGTGATAGGAAAAAAAATGTTCTCAAGGTTACTTTTTTCGAGATTTCAAGGTCATCGAAGTTTTTTTCATAAGGGATTACATATTTTCATTACAACAGTCTTATAGTCATATTCAATGTGCGATACGTTTGTTGTAATTGAGGGAGACAATTTTTGTGAATGACCAAAAAATTCAATTTTTACTACATTTATATGTAGTATAATCGAAAAACTCGTAATTTTACGACGATTACAGTGATGCATACTTTAATCGATAAGTTTTATTCAGAAAAAATGATGTTTCTTTATACTTACTGTTATGAACCAAACATATCATATGTAAGGACCTAATACAATGAAAGCAAAAGAGCATACTTGTTTAATACTAACGGTAGAAAATTTGATGACAGACAGTACTTATGGTTATAGGAAGTGTTCGAAGTGATGACAACACTAGTCTTGCAAATGCCGATTAAGTGGTCCGATAAATCCTAAGAACTACTGGTTGAAGTGTGTTTAACAACTTCAGGCGATAAGAAAACCTTTTTGAAAGATCTACCTCTAAATGTACAAAGGATGACCAGCACAGTGAGTTGCATAAACTCGCTAGCCAACGCGCGAAGGATCAACCGTTAAGTAGATTTAATACTTTAGAATTTCTTGCAATAAGAAACGGTAAATGTACATACACGACGAAGCATCAACAATGTCAATAGAGATATGGGGGAGATTACGATTTCCGTGGCCCCTTGTTTAGAGGTTAAATTTGTGTTCTTGGGGTTATTTTAAGAAAAAAATGTATACGTCACAGGTATCGAATGGGCCTGGTTTAGCATGTAAAGTAGATATCCTGTTTTTTATAAATCTGCAAATATCTCGGTAACTATGCAAAATATGGCAAAATATCAAGAGACCTTTTTTGTAGAAAATTAAATTTCCAACAATTTATGTCATATGACATTTTTTTATCAACTGCGCAGTTTCCGAGTATATTTATATTTCGGTGAAGTTGCAGAACAATTGCCTCCCCCCCGAAATGATGGTCGGGGGAACGTAAAGGCTCCGTTCACAACTGCTTATACGAGACTCAAGAAATTTCTATGTATTAAAACTCAATTAGCAGTTAATATTATTGATGTATTAGGTTAAGTTAGGTCTCCATATTTTTCGTGAATAACGGAATTTTAAAATCATTTTAATGTTTTTTATAGGAAATTCAATTTCCTACAAAAAAGGTCTCTGCATATTTTGCCATACCTCGCATAGTTTCCGAGATATTTGCAGGTTTATAAAAAACAGGAAATCTACTTTACCGGCTAAACCAGGCCAATGTGGTACCTATAACGTATACAGTTTTTTTCTTAAAATGACCCCAAGAACACAAATTTAACCTTCAAAGTAGGGGCCACGGAAATCGTAATCGTGCCGAGATATGCAACAACGTATTATTGCAGCGTGCCTTTCCGTAAGTCCTGGCGCACGATATCACTGATAGCTAGAAGATTACAGCATTGCTAACGATAATCAACACTTTAAACACCTTCTACAAACGGAAAGTATATTCACAGTAAGAACTTGTACCGTAAAAACTGAACGGGAGCACATTTTCTCCTTTGCAAATAACATTTTTATGCAATAAGCATAAGCGAGATTACAAAATCGATGTAAATTTGAAGCAGTCCGCTCTGAATCGACGATCACCTAGTAAAAGAAAAAGTACATCGAACCATCGTAAAAACAATACGACTGTCATATCTTTTAACACTCTCGCGATGGTGCCGGCAGTTCGAATTTAGCCTCGAATATAAGAAAAGCCGCAGATAAAATTTTACGAATCGATTCATGACGCAGCGCTTGTTTTAAGGCTCGCGGCTCACGAACTTAATTTTCACGTGCCGCGCCTCTCTGAAATTCGCGCGTTAAGATTACGGCGAAAGTTGCCAATGCGTACTAAACAAGCAATTGTGATTAGTGTAAATCGCATCCCGCGAATTAATTCGTAATTATACATTATATTCAGTATCCAACTATAAATATTGTAGTGACAGTATGTGTGTAGTATACAGTAACAGTGACTTGTGTTTCTAATTCAATCGCTTTTTTCATAGCAACTTTTTGTTTTGTGTTTTTCAAATTGACTTACAAAAATTAGATAGAACTGATGTAACTTTTATCAATTATACGATGAGCAAAATCATTCAATTTGTCTTTATATACTAACTGAACCTCCTATTATATTATAGTACTTACGCATCGCAGGTATAATATAAGTTTACAATTAGGAACAAAATGATTATATTATTTTAATTATTTGTTTTTGTCCAGCTACGTGTCCATAAACCAAAATCTTGCATTTTTACATCTTCAAACGTATAGTATATAAATAATAAGACATTGTAAATAAATTATTTCCTAGGTGTACAAGATATATATACTTTTTTTTAAAAAAGCATACTTTTCTCCTAAGCCTAAAATTTCTTAAGTGGAACGATTTTGGCAATTTTCTCATGTAAAAGAAACGTTTCCATTGCACAGTGGTCCAGGAACCCACTTTTCCTGGCCAAAATTCAATGTTTCTACTTTAATGTATTGAAAAAAATTTTTTTGCTATAAACTAACAACTCCTCAAAGCTCCCAAATCCAACATACTATTCATTTTAGATGATTCTGTGATGAGATACGACGGTCTAAAGACAAAATCAAATCAAGAGTTATACGAATTTTAAGAAATAAGCTCACCAGAGTTGGATTAGAATCAGAAAATTAAAAACAATTATATTTTTGTATTTTTTTAGTTGTATTTTAGTTCTATTAATTATATTTATTGCACTTATATTTATCATATTTCATGAAAAGTCGATATGTCTCTTGACCACATGGATTTCTAGACCATTTTCAGGCATTTCTGATGATTTGACAAAAAAATATATCAAATAAAAGTTAATCATTATTCAGATTTCTACAAATTTTAATATACAATAAAATTTAACAAAATTTTATTTCTATAAAAAATTAAATGTCACCTTTATTATTACATGCAATTATATATTTTTTACTTCGAAATGTCATACCTGACATCAAGACGAATTCAACGACCTACTTCAACTATGGCCGTAAGTCTTGAAATAACGCTGGTCCTGGACCACTGTGCATTGGTAGTGACTTCTCTAAACAATGTAATTTTGATTTTGAAAACATGCGAAGCGTTTCCAGAGTGAGAACTGGTCAAGTTTTTAATGGCTATTGGTCCAGCCCGTATATCGACGTGTGTGAAGCGTATCGGAAGCTGTTTCGATCTCGCAGAGCGGACAGCTTTCCTTCTTACATCATTCGTTCCCTCTTTCTTGCCGGCACTTCCCCATCGATCTCGTTCAAGCGCGACTTAATCAAGGAAGTTATAAGTGTTATAACGCGTTCCACGGTGTCTTGGCTTGTCGGCAAGATCGCGTATCTCTCGCGGAACACCGGCGAAAAGGTTTTACCTGAACCGTGAAGCCTGTATAATCGGTGAGCATCAAAGGTGTTTGAAGAATTCGAATCGCTTCCTTTTTATCGACTGCCTCTCTAGCCAACTGCTTATCGGAAAAGGAAAAAGAAGCCACAATGCTTGCTCGAGGTATCCCGTATTATCGATACCTCAACTGCCTCGTATTTTATAACGCTGAACCGTGTACAGAGCACAGGGATCCGCTTCAAACACGCACCTGCTCGAAAGCCGAGCGCGCATCGTCGTGCTTGAAATTCATTTTCATCCATGAACGCTTACTACTTGAAGCATTTTTCTTCGCTACGTCTAGCCTGTCTCTTCCTGTATCTTTTATTCGTTAATAACTTCAAAGTATCCGCCCGAAGATCCACGACAGAAATAATTTCCGATTCGATTATTTGAAGAAAATTATGCTAAAAATAGGCAACATGATTTAAGATAGTATTAATAATAATAGAGACATACTGGGTGCTCGCGCTGTTGCGAGTCAGCGTTTTTCTCGCAAATAATAAATATTGGAAAAAAAGTGGAAGGATACTGTGTTTTGCAAGCATCGTAATTGTAATTATTGTCTGTTTGCACGATTTTTTTCAGATATGAACCTTGGGATCACAATTGGAGAACGCAATGAGCTTCAAAGTCATACAAGGTCAGGAATGGAAGAAATATTTTGAATACCTAACCCAGTCCTTGTATAACTTTGGAGGTCGAATGTTTTCATATGATACAAAAAAATATATAGCTCTCCGTTTAAAAAAACTGAAGGTGACCTTCATTGCTAAAACATAGTGTAAACACAAAACAATTACATACGCTACTGAGCACCCTTTCATTTTTTTGTAATACATATTTATTATTTGCAAAGAAAAACGCTGGCTAGTAATAGCGTGAACACTCTGTTATACGTATCAACAATAAATATAAATTGCAACATATAGTGATCACGTTAAACAAAGTAAATATGCGTTTTAATTTGGCTATTTTTGTGGTTTGTTAATTTACTATCAGTGTTTATATTGCTCTATATTTAAAATCCTTTGCTATTGCCGATGGTTAAAGGATATCATCTTTGAGTAATTTTTTAATCAAAATCTTAACCTACTTTTGCATCGTGTAAAAAGCCTATATGTATATTGGAGAAAAAAATTAGGGACAGCATGAAGTTTTCATTTTTGCATGGTAAAGAAAATATATGCAATTAATATTTAAAATTTCAAAAGATTATTCATATTATTTGTTTACAAGCAAATAGAGATAGAAGGATCATTAACGCGAAGTAGAACAATGTACGCAGAGCTACATAATTACTGAATAAATCACGGAGTTCGTTACCTGTTTCATTATACGACTAAAGACTGTTGATACAAAAACTACAAAGCTATTCCTGTCTCGAATGTTGCACGAAGGACCGTATAATAACTGAAATTTCCTGGGTATAAGCCCGTCCCGAAAGGCTCGGAGTCGATTCCTGTTTCACAAGGCCGTCGAAGATTAACAACGTTGTTTTATGCACGGTACCAAAGGAAGAATCGTGTTCATTGTCGAATCTGAATTGCTGAATCGTTTGAAGTGTCGCAAGCGACCGTTTCAGAACACGCTCACGGGCTCGAATTCGCTTTAAACACCGCGTTCGCTGTGTTTAGAATACGCCGTGAATTGAATAGATCGCGAGGTAGGCGGCGCGCGACGCGACGCGACGCGACGCTTCGAAAAACGACAGAACTTTTCAACAGATGTAATACCTGTCGCGTCTATGCTCGGGGATTAAGGCACAGTGGAAACGGTTGTCTAATGTCAGACGTAGAAAGCAGTGTGTACTGTGTACACGTGCAGGTGCATTAACTCGTCGAGTGCTGCGAGGTCAACGGTCACCATCGGCACTTTCCAATGACCGGTATTTTAGACTGACAATACTTTGATGAGGCACATTCATCGATTAAAGCCAGATTACTTAACACGTTCACATGTCTCATATAAGGCTTCGGCATTATTGAAAGTATATACATTATCGGACATAATAGTGAAATTAATATAATAAGCAAAATAGTTTCTAAAGACCTTCCAAAATGAAGGCAGAAATATTCATAGAATTTCCAGAATTTTTTAATTCATATTTAACATACTTGAAACTATTTTACTAATTTGGATTTTACAATATATTCATCACGTATGCGAAATATATCGATCGCATGTTTCATTTTTGAGATAATTCGTATGAAATTCATGTGAGAAAATTAAATTTCGTACATTTTAATCATAGTTTAAAAATCGTTATTATGTAGTAACTTCGGTTCTTGGAACTAAATGATTCTAACATCGATTCTTGTATCGAAACTTTTCCGTAATGATATTGCTAATTATTGTAGTTACAGATTGTAATCATTATAAAAAAAAGAGGAGGAATTTATACATATTGATTTGTAACAAAGAGTTGAAGTAAATAAATCATCTTATATTGTAATTAATATAAAAATGAAAAATAAAAGTATAATAAAAGTAATTGCTTAAAATAAAATACGTCAAATATTTTTTTCTGCTTTTAGTATATTTGAACGAAACAGTATAATATGGAAGTTATAGCGAGAGTCGAGAATAAATTTTTAAGCAGATAATAACCAAGAATCGATTCTAGAGCCGTTTCGGTACCGGTATAAAACCACAAAAGTAACGGTTATGGAACTGATATGAAAACCAAAATAGGAACCGTAACAGAAACAGATAATGGTTGGAAATTTCAGTTCTTCATAACGGTTATTCAGGATAAAGGTTGCTCGTAACTGTTTTAATCAAAACTTTTATAATAATGGTTTCAAACAGTTAATTTCGAAAGTATTTCAAGCAGGGATCAAATGAAAATGATACAATTTTTAATTAATTATACAAAACTGTAACGTCGATTACCTGTTCCAAGAAAACAGTTATAAAATGCAGTGAATTAACTTTAAAACCTTTATAACCTTTGAAGCATTTTTTTGTTAATGCATCAAATATTTGCAAAATCAAATTATGCATTTCCATCACCGTTTGCTTTGTTATTACCGCAAATGCAGTGCACCAAATAAAAAGTTGTGTGCTGTTTCCAGAGAGTATATGTACCATCGGATTACCATTTTTTTTCAAATAAACTCGTAAAATCTTTAAGCTTCCTGAAAAATCGCATAGAACAAAATGTAATAAAACTTATTCGAAATAGTAAAAAATTGCCTTTCATTTTCGCTCAAGTAAACGAAATGACTTTTCGAACGACCTGATATAATGCATAATATTCAAAAAGTATTATACAGTAAACGCTTGATTCTTGTCCAACAGGCGTGTTTGTCATGGACAAGAATCGTGCCCAGAAGTGGTTTTTGATTTATGACTGCGTCTAAATATCGCGCCGACCGCGACGAGCGAGACTTCAATAGAGAGCCGAACATAAAGAAGGACAGAATGAAATACGGTTCGCGTGACTGTCCGCGTCTCTTTCTTTCCGTTGCGCTGTCCTTCCTTGCGACCGAAACTTTCACCGTCGATTAAACCACTAAATACAATTGAAACTATATCGTGTTTGGTGTCATTTTAATCAGAAAAATGCCAGAAATAAGGTAGTCAAAGTCCCATAAACAAATAATGAAAATTAAGAGATTTGTAAGAAGCGTTTACTGTAAAATATTCTAAACGTCAACTGCCTCGTTCGAACCTTGGTTTAAAATCTAGATTTAAAATATTTTTGCACGTAGAATAGTCTTTTGTCCGACGGAGTCACATATATATTTCGGAACGTCGTCCTTGCAAATGACTGCTTATTCCTTTCGCGAGCGTGCAACGCTTAGAATCAGATCGCGCGGAACGTGTTCGCGTATAAACTGAGATCAAAGGAATTCGGATGCGGTAATCCAGATGATGATAATAATACTGT
Source organism: Lasioglossum lativentre (assembly GCA_916610255.1). Lineage (NCBI taxonomy): Eukaryota > Metazoa > Arthropoda > Insecta > Hymenoptera > Halictidae > Lasioglossum > Lasioglossum lativentre. The sequence goes on along the minus strand of OU744355.1, from coordinate 40,609,227 downwards.
AATTAAAATCCGTGTTCGACAGTGCCGTAAATTCACTGGTAGACCGCGCGGCAAAGCTCGTTTCGTTTTCATTTCCGCGGGCCGACCGCTGCCACCGCGCCGCGCGCCTGTCCCTGCGCGACCGTATCCGCATCGATTTCAAAGGGAAGCTCGATCACGGAGCTAACAATGCCTATCTTTCTTCCGCAGGTAATC